>CM040623.1:75967604-76060254 GCA_022817965.1 Solanum lycopersicoides | reverse complement strand
TGCAATATACTCTGCCTCAGTTGTAGAGAGTGCGACACACTTCTGCAACTTTGACTGCCATGATATAGCTCCCCCTGAAAATGTAAACAAATATCCAGTAGTGGATTTTCTATTATCGAGGTCACCTGCCATATCAGCATCAGTATAGCCCTTCAAGATTGGATCAGATCCTTCAAAACACAAGCAATCTCTTGTGGTACCTCTTAGGTACCTGAGTATCCACTTAACTGCCTCCATTGTTCTTTTCCAGGATTTTCAAGGAATCTGCTAACAACACCAACTGCATGAGCAACATCAGGTCTTGTACACACCATCAATACATCAAACTCCCCACTGCTGAAGAATAAGGAACTTTAGCCATTCCCTTTTCTCCTCTTTTGTTGTAGGACACATCTGTTTGCTCAACTTCAGATGACTCGCAAGAGGCGTGCTAACAGGTTTAGCACTCTTCATGTTGAAGCGTTCTAGTACACGTTCAATGTACTTCTCTTGAGATAGCCACAACTTTCTTTTTGTTCGTTCTCGAACAATCTTCATCCTAGAATTTGTTGTGCTGGGCCCAAGTCTTTCATGTCAAATGACTTGGACAAATCTTTCTTCAACTTTGCAATCAGCTCTTTGTCTTGTCCTACAATTAACATGTCATCCACATACAACAACAAAATAATAAAATTGTTGTCAGAAAATCTTTTGAAGTATACACATGGATCAGAATAGGTCTTTGTGTACGTTTGACTTTTCATGAAAGAGTCAAACTTTTTGTACCATTGCCTTGGGGCCTGTTTCAACCCATAAAGACTCTTATTCAATTTGCACACCATGTGTTTCTTCCAGATACTTCAAATCCCTCTGGTTCTCCATATAAATCTCTCTTTCAAATCTCCGTGAAGAAATGCAGTTTTCACGTCCAATTGCTCCACTTCAAGATCTAGACTAGCTGCTATGCTCAAAATAGTTCGAATAGAAGTCATTTTGACAACAGGTGAAAAAATTTCATCAAAATCAATACCTTTCTTTTGTTCGAAGCCTTTTACAACCAATCGAGCTTTGTACCTGACCAACTTGCCATTTCCATCTTTCTTGAGTTTAAAGACCCACTTGCACTTAAGCGGTCTTTTGCCTTTTGGAAGTTCAACTAGCTGGTATGTGCCATTTTTCTGTAGAGATCCATCTCTTCGTGCATGGCTTTCATCCATTGGCTCTTTTCTGGATGAGACAACACCTCCTTAAGATTTTCTGGCTCCCCTTCATCATTGATGAGGACATACTCTGAGGAAGGGTATTTGGATGACTCTACCCTTTGTCTTTCTGATCTCCTCAGAGCTTGAGATTGTTCTTCTTCTTCTGGGTACTCCATTTGCTCGGTATTATCACCAAGTTGCCCCCCTGCTCAACAATCTCATCAGGTTGCTCTTCATGCTCACAACTTCATCGATCGTACTTTCTGCACTTATGGGATGGTTAGAAGAAGAAGGAATGGTAACAAGATTAGGGACTATACCATTCTTTTTCTTGGCCTTCTCGGATAGATCATCAGCAGTTCCAACTTCACTTTCTCGAAAGATTACATCTCTGCTTCTGATGACCTTCTTCTTTACAAGATCCCATAGTCTGTACCGAACTCTTCATCTCCATATCCGATGAATATGCAGGAACTGATTTATCATCTAGCTTGGTTCTCTGCTCCTTCGGTACATGTGCAAAAGCTTTGCAACCGAACACCTTTAGGTGCGAGTAAGACATCTCTTGTTGGTCCAAACTCTCTCCGGAATGTCAAACTCCAACGGAACTGATGGACTACGATTGATAAGATAACACGCTGTCCGAACTGCTTCACCCCAGAATGTCTTGGGTAATTTAGCCATTCTGAGCATGCTTCTCACCTTCTCAACAATGGTGCGATTCATTCTCTCAGCTATACCATTGTGTTGTGGGGTTCAGGAACTGTCTTTTCATGTCTGATTCCATGGTTTGAAAGTACTCTTCAAATTCTCTTGAAGTGTACTCACCTCCATTGTCAGTTCGGAGACGTTTTAGCTTCGACCTGTCTCTCTTTCTACCAGAGCATGAAACTTTTGAAATACTTGAAACACCTGATCTTTGGTTCTCAAGATATAAACCCACAATTTTCGAGAAGCATCATCAATAAAGGTAACAAAGTATTTATTACCTCCTATCGATTCTATCTCTATTGGACCACAAACATCAGAATATACCAAATCAAGTATATTCGACTTTCTTTCAGATGATGTCTGAAATGAGACTCTATGTTGTTTACCAAATAAGCAGTAGTTACAAGGTTTTATCGTTGTACCTTTGGCAAAAGAGATGAGTGATTTTTTGGAAAGAATTTGCAATCCTTCTCGCTCATATCACCCATTCTTTTATGCCATAAATCTGCAGAATTCTCTTCGTGAGCCGCATTTAATTCACCTTGGCATATTTCTGCATTTGTCCTGTACAACGTGCCACGAGCAACTCCTTTTGCAATCACCAATGCCCCTTTGGTGAGTCTCCATTTTTGATTTGCAAAGTAGTTCTCATATCCATCTCGGTCCAAAGCAACTTCCGAGATCAAGTTCATCCGCAAATCAGGTACGTGGCGCACATCTTTCAACACTAATGTGCATCAAACATTTGTCTTTAAGCAAATGTCTCCGATTCCCGCAATCTTTGAGTAACTAGTGTTACCCATTTTCACATTGCCCAAATCACCGGCTACATATCTGCAAAAAAGATCTCTTACCGGTGTGGCATGGTAAGATGCTGCTGTGTCGACCACCCATTCCGACTCTACACCTGCCAAGTGCATGCATTCTTCTTCCTCATTTATGAGGAGAACAACACTGTCATTAGTTGGCACCATGGCAGTTGTGTTGTCATCATTCTTCTGGCCGCTGCTTTCCCCTTTGCCCCTTTTTAGATTTGGACAATCTCTTTTGAAGTGTCCTGGTTGATCGCAATTGTAGCAATTTCTGGCCTTCGATTTTGATCGGACCTTGGACTTTCCACGAGCTCCGGATCTACCATAGTTACTTGAGCTCCTTTGGTAACTTCTGCCTCTACTTTCCGTGATGAGAGCTTGTCCGTGATTTTCAGGCCTTTTTCTCATCTTCTCATTAAGCAGAAGGGCTAATGTGACATCCTTCAACTCAATGGAGTCCTTACCATGTAAAATGGTTGTTGCTAAAGTATAGTAGGAAGATGGCAACGAGTTTAGGAGCACTATGGCTTTATCTTCATCCTCGATCTTTACTCCGAGGTTTGCTAGCTGCGTGATTAGTCCATTAAGTACATTTAAATGAGACAAAAAATTTGTACCTTCACCCATATGTAGCGCATATAACTGCATCTTTAGGTACAATTTATTTGTCAGCGTTTTGGACATGTATAGAGTTTCTAACTTTGTCCAAATGCCACATGCACTCTCTTCATCGATGATGTTATTAACTACATCATCTGTTAAGTGCAATCTGATTGCACTAGCAGCCTTTTCATCCATTTCTTCCCAATCCCCAAGTTTCATGCATTCGGGCTTTTTGGATTTGCCGCCTAGTGCCTTGTGCAAACCCTGTTGGATGAGCAAGTCTTTCATCCTTCTCTGCCACGTTGAGAAACCGCTATCACAGTTGATTTTTCTACCTCATACTTTACTCCAGACATTTTTTTTCAATTGAGTATAGTACAATAAGCTGCAAAAAATATTTCTGTAAATGAGCAGAACCTGTGCTCTGATACCAATTGTTGGGAATAAACTCGTAACAGAAATAATATTTGCGGTGATAAAAGCAATAAAAGCGGAACACAACAATACGGTTAATCAACGAGAATAAAAAGAGAAATAATGACACCAAGATTTTACGTGGAAACCCTCCTAAATAAGGGAAAAACCACGATCCGAGAGGAGCAACGAATATCACTATAGTAAGGATTTTTACTCTTGTAGGTCTGAGTAAAACTCCAAAGACCACTACACACTCAAAAAAAATAACCCTCTTTTGATTTTTCCACCTCACTACAATATCGCTCGCACTCTCTATTTTTTCCTCACAGATTATTTTCTTCTGTTATGCCTCACTCTTCTTTTCTCTCCTTTGTAATTTTTCTTGTACATTGAGAATGAAGAATTGTCCTCCCTTTTATAGAGAACAAAATACACTACCTTCCAAATGTGCTACAGAAGAAAAAACAATTTTTTCTTCTTAATAGCTTACCAACTCTTGCCAAACTTTGAAATTGAAGTAAAAACAATTTTTTCTTTACCAACTCTGCCAAACTTTGAAATTAACAGAAAACAATTCAAAGTTTGATACATGGGATGGACCCCACAAATTCCACTCATTATACCACTAACTTACCAAAATGTATCACTGAGTAAGTTACAATCAATTTTAAATTATTAATTAATGGCCATGTGAAATATATATGTACTAATTAAAATATATTTTTATTCATTTTAGGAGATGTAAATATATAATTTGATTCGTAAATCAGGAGTTTTGGGCTTGTGGAAATCTTTTAAGTCTGCCACTACTAGCAGATCCAATGAAGATCTTACAATATGATTCATTTGTCTACAAAAATATTTATTGGAGAGTGACACATTATTTGATTGGAGGCAAATAAAAGAATGATTAAAATAGTTTCTTGCGTTTGACATAGGTATAAATATATCCTCAAATGATTTTAATCTTTTCTCAATAAAAAATCACCAAATTTAACAAATTCTTTGTTAGGTGTATATACTACTAATTATATTGAATTGCCGCTAGAAAATAAAGTGATAAAAAATATAATATATATTCAGATTGAAACTCAAATATCTTACTCTCTTTAAAAAAATTTAATGAATTGTAATCAGCCATATACGTAAAGACACCAACATTCTTGCTATGAAATTTAACGAAAATTGTGAATTTTTTTAATTTTCTTATTATTTCTAACTTTTTTTGTGATTTTTTGAACCTTAATGGACCTTGTTTTTTTTTTGTTTGGAGAAGAAATTATCAATAAAAGATTAGTATATTTAAAGAAAAGAGAGGTCTTAGAGACAAAAGGGCAAAGTTGAGTGATCAAATGTTGGAATCTATTTGAAAATAGAGGGGGAAATGAACATAGTGTCATATGATTTGGTAGGCAAGTGGACCCATGCTAATAAATGGCCGACTGTTAGTTGAACTAAGTAGACGTTTGGTCCTTTCGCGATTCCAATTTAATCGAGACTCGAAGATAGAATAGATATTTGATCACGAGTTCGAGTTTTGGAGATGGAATCATATCTGGTTAATTTTTTTAAAAATAATATTTATACATTGAAGTTCAAGTATGTTAGCTTTGAATTTTTCATAATGAAAATACTGATTTTTAAATAAAGTAAAAATTATTTTTAAAATAAATAAATAATGTATATAGCCAAAAATATAATTGCTTCTTTCATACTATATCTTCTGCACTGTATTTTTAAATAGGGAATGTTGTCCATCTGCTTATCTAAGCTTGTTTCTTGCATTGTCTCTTTCTCATATTCAATGCTCAATTTGATCAACTTTGCCATAAATCAACACAGATTGCCTCCAAATACTCTCAAGCTTCCTTTCAAAATAAGTATGGTTTTAGCTTATTTTACGTTTATAAATAAGTATCGTTTTAACTTATTTTATGTTTACTGAAAAGTAAAAATCTCTTGATACATATAAACCATATTCTTATTTTACTGACTCTATATAATGTGACAAGAAGGAGCTGTTCAGATGATAAAACCCCCAATATATAGTGCAACTATTGGATAAATTAGGCCAGTAAATAAGGACAAATAATTCAATTTAATTAAAACACTGCAAACTAAATAAATAATATATATCACAAGACTATAGATAGTGATAAAACTTGAGTTTTGTTACCTTTTTCTGATGCTTAATAGTTTGTTTGGTAAATTTTTGTGGTAATAAATGCTTATGTTTTTCAATCCGTGCTTATTTTATTTTTTTCTAAAATGATGTGTGTTTGAAGAGTACGCAACAGAAAAATATAGTTTTTTTTTCCTGAAAATACTTTTCAGAAAAATACATTTAGAAAGAACTTTTAAAAAATTTGGTCAAACGCTAAAAGTATTTTCAAATTTACTAGTATAAAAGAATTTTCTCACCAAGAATACTTTTTTGAATATAAACTGATTTTAGAAGTTAGGCAAAACAGGTTGTTTAATAAAGTTAAGTGAATTTTTTTAAAAGTAGAATAAATGTTTTGAGTGATTATCCATTGAAGTACCATTTAATTAGTTTTATTTTCAACTTGTAAATGAACTTGATGGAAATCTATGTTCTCTAAGCTATAACAATTTAGTCTGTAACAGAATTATGAGGATTTCATACCGCCACAATTAGGATTTAGGAGTATCAAATAAACGGATTGAGTTAAATTTGAAGAGTTACAATTAGTGATGGATTCAGAATTGTTCTAGAAGATTCAAATCTGAAAAATAAACACATGAAAACATAAAATGCATTCAATATTTGATATATCTATCATAATGTATACATATTAAAATATAATCATAGTCATATTAAAGTATCCTACCTGATTCCGACCCTGATTACAATGATTTAAGTCTTGTATATATGGGTTGATACACCATGCTAATTTAGCTATGTCGAACATCATTGATATCCAAATTCTATGGAAAAAGATTGGGCTTCACCTTGGTACATGGGCTAAAAACTTTGGCAAATAGAAGAGTACAATGGGCTAGATCAAGGTGCCAAAGTTATTGTTGGCTTGTTGCTGACCAACTGTCCAACTCATCATGACTTAGTCAAGTACGTACTTACTTACTGCAATTTTTAGCGATAATAAATTAACGGTAATAGCTTAATTATCATTAAATGTGTATTTTTAATTATAATTAACACTCTTTGTATATGTTACTAAAACCTTTAATGACATTAAATCTAAACATTTAACTAATGTCGGTCAAGACTTAAAAACTCTTTATTAATACGTTTAATTATTTATTATCGCTAAAAATTATTTTCGATTAGCACTATTAGTTTAGGGTTTAGATGGTTTTTAGATTCTACTTTTCACTAAGTATGCTCATCAAAGAAAGAAAAAATAATAAGGGAAACCAAATACTAAGATATGTACTACAAGTTTACTTATAAAACTGAATATTAGTGCATACCGCTTAACAAGGCCATATGATTATATGTAGGGGTGTTCATGGGGTGGTTTGGGTTGGTTATTGATTAAAATTAAAATTAAATTAATTTAATCGGTTTTAAAATTATCAAAAGCAAACCTAATCAAATATAATGTACATTTATCGGTTTGGTTATTTTCGATTTTGGTTTGATTTGGTTCGGTTATTAACCATACATAAAAATAAAAGAAACAATTCATTCAAAACGTGAAAAAAGTGACAACAATCCATTCAAATGAAAAAAAAGAGTAGAATAAATGCAATTACAGAACTTTCGATCATTGAATTTACTGAATAAAACTTCAAAATTCACTATTTTGATATTACAAGAAGAGGACAATGACATTTTCAGTCCCACAAATAATTTCGATAGACACTCATATACATGAAACCAATAAGAAAAATGTTCTCACCTTGGACTTTTTTTTTTCATAAGTAAATTATAAATAAATTTTGATGAAACATATATCAAATCTTTAAAATTGTTTATGAATATAAATATTATGTACGTATTATAATAAAATCTATGTACTTGTTGGTTCAATTTGATTATTTCTTCGGGTTTTTTCGAGCGAAACCATAACTAAACCAAATACTATCGGTTGTTAATAATCTAAAACCAAACCAAATCAAAATCCAAATTAAATCGGTTTATTAAATTAATTTGATTCGATTTAAATCGGTTTTTATTCATGAACACCCTTAATTATAGAGTCCGGAGCCTAAAGGGTATAAAATATTAACAAAAATTCCAAAATGGTATATAAAATTTTATATTAACCAAAACGGCAAAATCGCTGGAACAACAGCGATTTCCTCCACCGGAAAAAGCAAAATCGCTGCTACTGCAACAATTTTGCAAAATGTGATTATTATTTTTTTTTTTTAAAAATCAACAAAATCGCTGCCTAGGCAGCGATTTTCTTGAAAAAAAATGTTATTATTTTTTTAAAAATAAAATAGGCAGCGATTTCATATTTTTTTTTTAAAAAAAAATGAAATCGCTGCATAGGCAGCGATTTTCATTAAAAAAAAAATTTTTTTTAAAAAGAAATCGCTGTCCTTGGCAGCGATTTACATTAAAAAAAAATAATCTTAAATGATTTTAATAAAACGCTCCAAAATTTAACAAAAAATAAAAGAATATTTTTTTTTATGAAAATCGCTGCCTTGGCAGCGATTTCATTTTTGTTTTTAAAAAAAAAAATTGTGAAAATCGCTGCCTAGGCAGCGATTTTATTTTTTTAAAAATAAAATAAAATAAAATTCAAGAAAATCGCTGCTTAGGCAGCGATTTTGTTGAAATCTGTTTTTTTTTAAAAATAAATCACATTTTGCAAAATCGCTGCAGTGCTTTTTCTGGCGGAGGAAATCGCTGTTGTTACAGCGATTTTGCTGTTTTGGTTAATATAAAATTTTATATACCGTTTTAGAATTTTTGTTAATATTTTATACCCTTTAGGCTACGGACTCCTTAATTATATGTCAAATAAGCAACATGCACTGAATTTGAACTAAGTCAAAATTGATTAAGCTTAATAAAAATGCTTGACCTTCCTAATAATTACTTGGATAGTGATGAGTTAGGTTTAGGTAGGTTACATACTTGTATTGTTGTGTGCATGTTTCTTGTTGTTTCAAGATCGTTCCAGTTTCATTACATTCAAAATACTGTGGATTTGAGGAGATTCGATTTTGTAGTCTATTACAAATTTGATTTTAGGTTTATGTCATTTTTATACCTAAAAGTTCTGAAAAGCTCTTTTTTAAATTCAATTTGTAAGTAATTATAAGATATCATTATCATATAACCACTCCATCACATAAAAAAATATTTTATGAACATATATAGCCACTAGGAAATGTATTGCGTACTACTCTCTCCGTCCGGTATTGTTTGTCATATTGCGCTTTTCGAAAGTCAATTTGATTAATTTTCAAAGTTAAATTAAATCACATTAATATGATATTTTAAATTAAAAAATTAGATATTCTAAAACTATATGAAAAGTACTATAAATTGCAATTTTTTGCATATTAATATGATTAAAAATATATTTTAAAATTTTAGTTAAAGTTTTTATAGTTTAACTCTAAAATAGAGAAACCATTATAAACAATACCGGACGGAGAGAGTAAATTAAAGTCTTGCCAAAGTCATTTTCTGAAAATAGATTGTCTATACAAGTGTTGTACAAAAATAAACTAAACTTTAATTCAAAGGTCCGCATGACTGCGAAGTAGATGCATCTTACTTTTTCTACATTATTTATAGTCCCAACAAACTTTACCCTTTTTTTTCCTTTCCAAAAACGATACATTATTTAATTTGTCATATCGACAAATAATACTAAAGAACTTCCTAATAGTAGTGGATATAACCTAATCACAACAGGTTTATATGAACTCAGTAATTTTAACTCATATCTTGTATATGTATTTTAAAAAATTCACTAAATAAGAATAAAAGTAAATTTCGAACTCAATGAATCAAATGTAGTGTGATAGAATTTAGAACTCGAACCGTGTATAGTACAAAATCTTAAATCCTTCTCTAAAGAGAATTCTCTATTTCTCTCTATATTGGTCAAAGATGTTATTGAAAAGGTCAAAAGGAGGAGTACTTGGAGATAGAATTATTCTAGGTGAAATAAAATTTGAAGGACTAGGCAAATAATTACTACTATGTTCAAAATAATTCCTATTATTATGTAATTCAGGACTTAAATCATGAAAAAATCCAGCTGATGGAGGTGAGAAGAAATTTGATGATATAGGTTGAAGAGAAGATGGATTTGGTGACAAAATACCTTGAGGAAAAACTCCACTATAATTTCTTTCAATTTCTTCATGATTAACCATTTCCATGTCACAATTAGTAATTTGTGAATTTTTAATATTCCCTTTTGTAATTCTTGTATTCTCTATTGAAGCAAACCTAGCAGCCGGAGATATCGCGCTAATATTATTCATATTTTCTTGAAAAGGAAATGAGGAGATTGACGATGATGTTGATGATGACGACCTGGAATTTGGTCCGGTGAGTCGTTGGACTAAAGACATGAACTCACTAGGGTTTGCATGGATTACCTTTGGGGACACGGTGTATATTATAACGGGTGGTCGTGGTGGTGGTTGATGATGAGGTGGCAATTGGTGATGTGGCACCACCGGTGGTTTTTTAATCTTATGTGAATCTTTACGTAATTTGAGTGGCGTTGGTCGGGGACCTTGGAGTTCTCTTTTCGGGGACTTACCGGCGGAGTTTTCCGATGAGTCCATCGTTGAAAAATGAATAAAAAATTGAATATTTGAAATGATGAAAGAAGAAGATTTTGAAAACTAGAACTAATGGAGGAGACTATGAAAGGGAGGAAAAATGCCTTGTTTTGTCAAGGCAATTTATAAGGGAGGTGACAATATATTTTAATACGTAGCTACTATTTAAAGAGAGCAAGTCAATGGAGTGTGAAAGTTGATGAAAATACAAGACAAAAGAAATACATATTTTAAACTAACATAAGTGGATGAAAAATACAAGACAAAAGTAATGTATACATTTTATAAACTTACATATATTTTACTTGTTTCCGTTCGAGTTATTTAGTTGGGAATAAGTTATCACATAATTAATTATTCTAGAATAAATTATTGTATGAGATAACTTATCCATCATTATGATATAGAAGATAGATGAATAATTCAATGACTATCGAATATCTACAATCAAACACATGATACAATAATCCTCTATTTTGTCCTTAAATTATTATACATCATACCTCATATCAAACGAGTAATTCAAAGTTTAAGTTAATATAGAAGGCTTATATTATCCGAACATCTGATACTAAGTCACTTTTAAAATATGAGTGTTGCAAATTTTAAAATAAAACACGTTATCTACTATAATAGATAAAATTGATATGCTAATATAAGAAAATATTATATTAACAATGCATAAAATTTAATAATTTGTATTCGTTTGTATGTAGGATTTTTTAATAATACATAGGTCATAGGATATCATCATGTGCCAATTTTGTATTGTTAGAAAGGTTTGAACTTGTCTAAATGAAAACTGAAAAAGCTGCTTATGGGAAATAGTCAACTTTTGGTGATGCCAGTAGGCATATGTAAACCTTGAATAAATAAGAAATAAATAATTACTAGAAGACTATATATTATAATTAATTCAGGAGCCAATGACTGCATTTCTGAATGCGATTAATGTCTTTTTTTTTAAAAATAAAAATTTGAAGGGTAAATTATGGAGAGATAACAAAGAGGGGAATGAAATTGAAATAATTAATCAATTGAATTATTAAAATTTTACAACGCGATAAATGTCAATGCATCCGTTTTCACTTTCAAACAAGTGGTATTCCCTTTAAAGGCTTTAATTTTCTACCTAACCACGTGCCCCACTTTAAAGAATATTTCGTTACTAGGAGTACTTACTACTATTAATATTGATTAGGGGTGTTTTAAAAAATTGTGTACATTTCAAAGTTTATGATAGTAGAATATAGAGATATGTGATTTATTTACGCGGTGTCATAGGATATATCAATATCCTATTTATGAACTGAATTGTGTGTTTGGAAAGATTGAGAAAATTTTAATTGACGTTTTCATGTTTGTGAAAAGAAAAGAAAAAGCAACTTAAAAAAAAACAAAATTTCATCATCTAATTAATTTGATTTCAAATGATGATTTCATATTGCATGTCTAAGAGTTCTCTTACGTAGTTTTCGTTTATTTTAAAAGGTACATTGATCCTTTTGGCAAAAATAACTTGGATTGTTTAAAAGGGGATTCTAAATTTCTAAATTGAGATTAATTTCACGTATTGTTTGTTTTTCTCTTTAATATATAATTATAATAGTTGAAAGAAAGCACAATACTTTTGGCTCAATGGTGTATGCTTAGCTTTGAAACATATTATTAGAAAATAAAAGTCGACATAATCTAAAGTTGTGTGCTTCTAGAACAACATGTATTTATGTTGCTCTCAAGTCAAAGTAATAACTACTACATAAATGGTTGATTGATTATTCAACGTTTACTCAGTCTACAACTCTCACATTATATTATACACAACCAAATAAAGGTGCAAAATTTCTTGTTTAATTAAAGAATTTCAAAAACATATGATCTCATGACCTCCAACTCCAAAAAAAATTCTAGTCATGGATATTGACGAAGTTTTAATGTGACGCTACTCATAAATAAACAAGGTATACTATATAAATATATCTTGCATAAATAAACATAAACATATCTTTTAGCTTTGTACAAGCTTACATTTATGTTTTTAAATTTTAAGTGTGCAGTATGCATAAATAAACATAAACATATCTTTTAGCTTTGTACAAGCTTACATTTATGTTTTTAAATTTTAAGTGTGCAGTAAATATTTAAATTTGTATAAAATTAAATAAGTAGACACACGCACGTCCTACGTGGCATTTTACATGATAATTAGATCAATCACGTTTATTAGAAGTCGACAATAGTTCTACCAACAAAGATATCGTATATGGTATCCTACATGTATCAGGTTACGTAGGACTGAAGTGAAAAAATAAAATGGCTCCAAAATGTGATTTGGATATACAAATTAAATACAGTAAATAATATATATATATATATATATATGATCCTAAATCGAGAACATGAAGAAAAGTATATAGGGGTCAATATATATAACGTACGTAACATTAATTTCTTGTGGACCTTTAGTTTTAGATGCCGTATGGAGACCTGTTTGTTAATTATTAAACTTTATTCTAATATATTCTTTGCCAGTTTCTTCGTAAAATTAACGATTCTTTTCTTTTCTTTGCAAATTTCAAATAATTTTTTTATTAATCCAACAGAAAGCACGTCTTTGGCAAATACTAGGTTTTTGTCCTCTTTTGACTTTGCATCTACTCACCACATACTTGTATTCTTAATTTCATGCTGAATTGAAAAATATATATTTGGGGGGTTCCGTTTGATCTTGAATAGTAGCAAATGCTCAAGTTGGATTGAAAACAAGTTAAATAAAAACAAATAAATATTTTATAGCCAATTATATTTAATACAAATAAAAAAACGAGTTAATCAACTCATAATATGAATATTCTTTTTCTTTTTTATGATTTCAGAAATTGTCAGGCTAGAAAACAAATTAAAAGCTACAAATAAGTTTAGATTCATAAAAGTGAGTGGGATATAATAATGGGGAATTTTCACATATGCCCACTAAAAAAATAATCTAATTACTCTCCTATAGTTTGATAATTACAATTTATAGATATATGTTATAGGGAGGAGAGAGGTGAGCGAGACTGGGAGAGAGAGAAGAGAGCAAAAAGTGGGAGAGAGGTGGATTGTATATGTATATTGGTTAATTGTATATTATACATATATATTTGTATATATGGCAAGCAAGATTGGGAGAGGGAGGAGAGAGGCGAGCGAAATTGGGAGAGGGAGGAGAGAGGCGAGCGAGAGGGCAGAGAGTGGGAGAGAGGTGAATTGTATATGCATATTGATTAGATCATTGTATATTATACATATGTATTTGTATATTATGTGACTAATTATACAAACTCGAAATCCGCCCACATAATTAATGTATAATATTGTCGTGAGTGATAACTACAGCAAACTCTAGCTACGATGAGTAATTAAGTAGTATTTATTACTACAACAAACTATAGCTAAAAAGAACTTTCCTAAATTGTAATAACTATACCAAAATAAATACTCATACTACAAGGGTTTGAAGTAATCATTGTGAACTCAACGTGAATTAGAAAGCATTTTTTTTTTTTTTGGTAACACGTGAAACATTATCATAACAAATAGAAAAAATTACAAACTAAAGAGCATCTAAGTGTTCCTTAAACCACCTTCTAGGGAGGGTGTCTTAAGATCACTTGATCTCCAGGAAACTAGTTAGAAATTAAATGTATGAAACTATGATATTTCTGTGCTTTCCTTGACCCCTGTAACATATCTATCCTTCCTTTCAGTTCCTGTGCATTCACGTATTCACCATTTACATGAAGACTAAAAATTCTCTTAATTGTTCCTAGCTATCCATGTGTGGTAGACCAATGCACCCCAGACTGCTGCAATAACTTCCTTCTGAAACTGTTTCCACCTTCTCCTTTTGATCCATTTAATTGTTTCATAAACTCCTCTAGATGGTAATTGAACCCTAATCATGTACACATCAGGATTTTCACATCTGTAATCCACATGCATTCAGTAAATAAGTGATGTTGTGTCTCCAACACCCTCTCATCACACAAACAACAATTGCCATCCTCCATTGAAATATTCATTTTTAGCAATCGTTCACGCGTAAGTAGCCTCCTTTGACATGCCAGCCAAGTGAAAAAGCAAAAAAAAAAAAAAAAAAAGAGCAAAATTTATTGCTATAGTAAATCTTAGCATTAATTATTTGGGACAATGTATCAATAATTTAATTTTGTCAAACCTCTTTTGACTTAATTGTGTGAAACCCTTTTAGCTTGTATTCAAGTAATAAGTTACTTTTCTTTATTATTATAATAATTTAGAGAAAAAGATTAGTGTTGATTGATATTAGAGAGAGCGTCAAAAGATAGGGCTAAGTCGAGAGCCGCACGACTTGACCCAAGCAAGATTTATTAAAAGTAATTTTTTAATTGGACTATAATTATTCATTGCTCAAGTGGGGAGGAGGTTTTAAGACTAGCTAACGTAATATTTAATTCTTAGAATTTTTTAATGTCTTCTATTCTCTACATAGCATCGATTTAACCTGCCACAAAAATTAAATTGTCACCTCAATATAAAACAATGACATATATACTTTGACACTGAAAAAGCTATCTTATAGTACATGTATAGGTTCTAACGCCATGCTTGAACCTGATTGGAGCAGGTGAACATATAACTCGAGATTAATTGTTGGCTTAGAAAGTGTTATTATAACTGCTTTTGATTGTAAAGCCGTCTTTTTTCGGATGTGGTTCTCGCTCCTTTCATTATATCCCATTATCTCTCATACATTAAGGCTCAACCTCAATGTTGTATTGGTTATTTAAAGTCGTGTTTGTTCCAAATAAAGTCACAGTAAAATATGACAAACATAAAGAGATGGGAAATTGACACATCTTTAACTAGATATTGACATGATTTGAGCTAAAGATTAAGGACAGAAAATGTAATCGAAATAGATTAACATCCAATAACCTAATTAACATTTAAAAGTTTTCGAATATACAAAAAAAATATCGATATTCTCATACCCATTTCACTCAATAACTCAAAAAATCCTCAAAATAGTCATTTGAAGAAGAAAAAAAAGACAAATATCCTATTTTCAGCATATATTTTAATCAAAATTGATTCTACTTTTATATCTAAAAATATTTTTTCCTATTTCAATGAGTGGATATGATTGAAAACACATGAACGAGGCTATACATAAAATTTGAGTAAGATTATAGGTCATTTGTACTATTTTGGAGTAGAGATACAAATATGAAAAACATCAATGTGGCTTGTATATATGACGATGTATATCATGTATATTACATATAGAATTTCAGAGATATACATAATATATAGATATATAAGGGAATATACATCGATATATATGGAGATATACGTGAATATACAGTGGGATGAATTAATGGAAAGAGTATAATCTCAGGTTTTCAATTTAAAAATCAAATTCAAATCCGACTTAAATCGTATAAGTTCTTTCTTCATAAACTTCTTTTCAATAGTCAATTTCAAACTCTGAATTCAAATTAAATGATGATCTATGTGACTTAAAACTTATTAACTTGACTACATAGCTATAATGCAATACGTGGGTCGTATTTTTACACAATTATGTCTTCTAAGCAGTATTTGACATTTGTTCACGAATTTTTCATAATTATGCAAGCTCAAGTAAATTTTTAAACACTAGATCACTAAGGGAAAGAAGAAAGCCACGAGAGAAGTTCTAAGAAAGCTTTTATATTGCTTGAAAGTTGGAAGACTGCTTAATTCATTTATAAATGGTTGCCTCTCTATTTATACTACTAAATTAGGGACTAAGTAATAGTCATTGTGAAAGTCCCTATATATTTATAAATAAGTCATCCTTCTAAAATTCTTTTTATGTCTAGAATATTCTAAGATTTTTCAAGAAGTTCTTCCTGACTCGAGAATCTTCTCATAAATGCTAGAATATTTATGCTTCCACATGGACAACTTTATGCCATATGTCGTTTACGTGGCGTGATAAAATGGTGAGTCATAACAATTATGAGTTATTTCAATAAATATGTCAAAATTTATTACTTCTTCTGTAAAGGAACCCGCCATTGTCCTTGTTTTTCTGGAAAAGTAGTTGGAAGCATAATATTATTTTTTGACAAAGATAAATATAGAGTTTTTTAGTTAGCACTATAAGTGTTCTGATCCATGGCGAGACACATTATTTCTTAACATAATTTTTTTAAATTTTTAAATAGCTTATACTTTGACTTTGTCCTCATTTTATTTTTCATTCAAAAAAAAATCCAAAGCTAAATCAAATCGAAATAGATAAAATCAAACCGAATTGAATTAATTTGATTTGATATACGATACACACTTTTTTTAAAATAAAAGATCCAAGAACTGAAGTTCGATAAAAATCGAACCAAAGAACCAAAAGTCCGCCCTAACCTTTAGTGGCCAAAAAAGAGTGAAAAATGTTGCATAACTATTGTAATTTCTTGAGTGAATATTACTCAAAATGTAAAAGGGCTTTAAGCGAAATTAAGACTAACTATAGTTTCTCATAAACACTGAGAGAGATCTAACATTCATCACTCTCAAAGTTACAGCAAACTTCTTTTCAAAATCTTTTATGATTTTCTCTGTACATACACAATAAACATGTAAAGCTGACTTTTTTTCGGATCTGATTTACAATTTCGAAAATTGCCCTTCAATTTCTGTGCTGAGTGAGTTTTGTTCCCTAATTTTTATCTGTTAGATTCAATTGAATGCTGCTTTGAGAATCCCAATTTGCTTGCATTTTGTTAGAGTGATAATTTCATGCTTCCACTGAATTATTGCCCCAATTTTGTATCTGGGTATGTTTGAATTATCTGCCTTTATCAAACCCATATGAAGAAAAACTATTCAGGTGGGTCTGGTAGTCCTAAATCTTTCCAGGCCTATTCAAGAGGCGATTTTGATTTGGAATCAGGTACTGTTAAAAGATCAAGAAAGGCGAAAAAATCGGCTTTTTACCCTGTCAAGATGTTTAAATCATTAGGAAAACGAATTTATAGTTATTACAAGCTTCACCCAGCTAGGCTGTTTATGATATCTTTGTTAATTGGGGTCATTATTCTCATTGTATTGTCTGTTACCGAGAGGCGATTTCGGATGATGGGTAATTATGCAAAATTTGATGTGGGTGTTGATGCATATCCATTTTCCAAGTTTAGTAATCTTGTTATGGTTGCTGGACATTCAGTTTATACTAGTAGTAGTTGTGAGAAAGTTGATAAGGAGGATTCCTGGTTTTTAGAGTCTTATCAAAAGCACCCTGGTCAAGCTGCAACGTTTGTTGATCATATAAGGAGGGGGGTTGAAATTGCAGCTGATGACGATGATGCATTACTCCTGTTTAGTGGTGGTGAGACTAGGAAAGATGCCGGGCCAAGAAGTGAAGCTCAAAGTTACTGGACTGTTGCTGAAACTAAAGGGTGGTTTGGTGAGTTCTTATGTTTCCCAGTCTTCTATTCAGTATCATTATCATTTCTGTGTCTAGAAAACAAAAATGAATAGAGCAACGAAACCAATTGAAGAGTTATGATCTTCTATTCCTTTACAAACGTTCCATCGCGCTCTAGTATTGTCAAAGTTCCAAATCCTTGTATTGTACTTCATTGTTGAAATGAGCTAAGATATCTGAAACATGTGGGATATCTAAGGTTATTTTCCATTTGTAATATGAACTACCATCTGGACATACCTCTCACATTTTGCGTGGCCATTAATATGCTTGACATTACGCTATATCTTAGCCTATAGAATGGACATTCATCTTTTCAGATAGTACCATGATAGTGTGTCTAGCTTGCATGAAGATTATCCTTCGGTTACATAGTTTGAAAAACTAAGTTGCAACTATTCAATCGTCTACCTGAAAATTTCCAAATGGCTTTTCCCATTTTCAATAATATATGTACCTCTTCACTTGATCAGCACCCTCAGGCAATTGATTTTCGGACCTTAGAAGATTTTCCAAAAGATTCACAAGTTCATAAACCATAATCTGTTCCCTCAACGAAGATTAGTGACTGAGGCAAGAATTTGATGATGTAACTCTATCAGAGATTGTGATCCATGGCTGCTTTTCAGTTTAGTTTAATTGGAGGTGGTAGAACTGAGGCTATAATCATGAATTTGCGTTCCCATTTTTTGTGTTGGTCCTGGAAGCATCATTGTTAGGTAAAAGTGTTTATTTTCACTTGATTTCTGATTCATATGATCCCATCAAGCTGAAAGGTGTTGGAGTGTGCTTGATGGAAAGCGATAGTCTTCTGTTAGATGAATGGCTGTATGTTATGAGATTAACTGGATGTTTGAAATTCTTAATTTTTAATTCATGAGACCTCTGCCATCTTTACTGTTCAAAACACGAGAACAAAAGCATTGAGTGTCATATCTAAGATTAATTTCAATTTATAAAATGAACTACCATTTGGCGCATACACCTCATATTTGGGTGGCCCTTAATATGCCTGCGATTTTGTTATATCTTATCCACTAGAAAGGCATTTCATCTTTTCAGGTAGCACCATGATCACGTGTCTAGCTTGCAAAAAGGTTCATTCTCTATGTATATAGTTATAAGATCTAAATCCAAATAGTCATTTTACTGAAAGATTTTCAGTGGATCTTCACATTTCAAAATAATTGTGCCTCTTCACATGATCTACACCCTCATGAGAGTAATTTTCAGACCTTAGAAGCATTGACCAGACGATTCACAAATCCATAAATTATTATCTGTTCCTTCAACGAAGTTCTTAATGTTCTCTCACTTCATCTCTTGTTTGTGGCCTCTAATTCATTTGTAATGGTGAAATCTAGGATTATACATATGTGACCATAATTTTTACTCTGACACATGGCCATATTTACATTATTGCTATTTTCCACTTTATATGCAGGCAAACAAGAAAGTGTAAGAGGGAGGGCACTCACCGAAGAGCATGCTAGGGACAGTTTTGAGAATCTTCTCTTTAGTGTTTGTCGGTTCAGGGAGCTTACTGGCACATATCCACATAATATAACTGTAAGACATTTATTACCTCTTATAGCTAAAAAAAATAGAATTCCATGTATAAAAGATATAAAGGAATGCCTGACATTTTCATTACTGAATTGCTTACCAGAAAGCAAGCTCTTGGTAACCGATATCTCAATCACATATACATATATTTTGCATCGAAATTAAGATGGAATAAAGGTGATAGATTTAAGTAAGAAGATATGCCGTGCTTTTGCTTTGCACATGAGGAGATTCGCACTTGATGTCTTTGCATCTGAGTATTCCACATTAGTGTTGGAGACATTGATTACTCCCTTGTTTTTGATCCAATAAATGTACAGTAGGTAGCAATCAAGGCAGTGTACCTCCATTAGCTGTTGTCAACTTTTCTGCAAAATAATTACGAACACAAACTCAAAGGGTCCTAATAGGCTAGTACCGTTGTTACAGCTTTGGCAATTTGTCATTTCGGCATGATCACCCTGATAAAATTATATTCTTGTGGTAGGATCTATGGAGCTGTTTGTATTTTGTAGATCACTGCGGAAAAAACTCTTTCCAGTGGAAGTCAGTATTTAGGACATAATTGAAGAGACATATCATGTTCTTTAGCTTGTAATTAATGTGAAATTAAACATTCAAACGTTGATGTCATTATAAAAAGGCCAGATGGTTGTCAAACCCCCCTCCATGGACATGTGAATAGACTTTGGGTTTTCCCTGTTACCAACATATTGGGGATAACCCAAACGACACTGATGCCAGAGATTGCGCTAATATAACAGTCTCAACTGGCTTCCTTGTGAACTAGGTCCTGTATTACGTAGCAAGTGCTCTGTCTGTAGAACATGAAACAAAACCTTTTGTACCTTCTGAAGACCTTTCAGACCCTTATATTAATCATGTAGTGTAACTAAGTAAGATGCCTCCGTGTATGCTCAATGGGTTAGTGGATTTCTTATTGTTTATGGTGTTTTCTAAATCCAACATAGAAATTTTTTAATCTCTTCTCTAGTTTAATTAAAATTTCAGTTGCTTTCCATGTAACAACTAATTTATCCATTGTAGCACCTTTGATGTTATCTGACGAACAAGTATTGAGAAAAATTGTTTCTCCCATATCATCTTATGCTTTTACATTTTTATTTTTTTAAACCAATGTTTTGGTGTATTTTAAATGTTATGTGGCGACATGATTCTTCATCTGTCCATGATCTCCAAATTAAGCACCTAAAATATGGAGGATAGTCCCATCAAGTATATGGTGGACTATATGGGAGGAGAGGAGCTCTAGGTGTTTTTAGAATATAGGGAACAGCATGCAACAAATCAAGCTTAATTGCATCTTGCTACTGTGTTTTTGGTGTAACCAGATATTTACTGATGATCCTGTCACTATTATTGATATTTTAGACTCGTTATATACATAGGATCAGTACTTTGTAAATATGGTTGTGCTACAACTCTTGTAAGGATCTGCTTCTAACATATATATACAAAGTTGCCAGTTTCCCAGAAAAAAAAAAGAGAGGCTATAATCAGCACTTTTTTTAGTTTCTGCATGTCTGTGTCTCTCCATTTGTATTTGTAGTGGAAATGCTTAGATGAGTTCCTATGTGATGGAAGAAGTAGCAAGATGTTAGCAGCAAGCTCACATATGATGGAACTGCAATTCTTTTTCTTTATATATGCATGTA
The DNA here is from genome assembly GCA_022817965.1 of Solanum lycopersicoides. Taxonomy (NCBI): domain Eukaryota; kingdom Viridiplantae; phylum Streptophyta; class Magnoliopsida; order Solanales; family Solanaceae; genus Solanum; species Solanum lycopersicoides. The sequence continues at coordinate 76,039,040 of CM040623.1, read as the reverse complement.
CTTTCTCTCCATTTGTAGAATTGTATTTGTAAATTGTAATGGAAATGCTACTAAGCGAGTTCTTGATAAAAAAATTCAACTACTGTGCAGGTTGTAGGCTATGATTTCAAGGAGAAGAGATTTAAGCATCTACATCGCTCTGCAATTGGATTTCCAGAAACAAGTTTCTTTTACTCAGGGACATCATCTTCACAATCATCGAGAGACGCTGCTTTAAAAGGGGAAGCACTGGTGAGAACACAGTTTAAAGAAGATCCTTACGGATGTAAAGGCTCTCTTCGTCACAAGAAGCTTGGTCGTGATCCATTTCATCGCTCTATCCCTTATCCCAATGGATGTCCTGAAATTGAAGGTTTGTTCAGATATTGTGGAACAGCTCCATATCCAGGTTCCCTACCTTGGGCTTAGTAGAATTTCATAGTTCTAAAAAAATCAGAATATAGCAATAGAAAAACTTATATCATAAAATATATATTCCTTCTTTTTCTGTTACTTCTTCATGTATTCTTTCATGTTGTTCCTTGTACTAGTTATATTATATTAGAATAGCAAAAAGGAACTAACTTGTCTACTATTGTAGAGAAATAAAAGGCTGGTTGGCAAGATCTTGTTGAAACTCGTTTGAAGGAAACCTGAGTATACACTAAATATACATAGCGTATACAGTAGAAGAAATCGCGAAATTTAGATTAATTTTTTTATTATGAATAGGAAAATATGAATATTTGCCTAGACTTTCACTTTGGTTAATATTGAGCAGTTGGTGGAATTGCATGTTTTGAAAGTCAAGACAAATTTAGAACTCACACTCAAAAAAAAAATGAGGTAAAATGCCAAAAATCTGTAAAATAAAATAAATAAATAAATAAATATAATTGTTGGTTATAGACATGTTAGTTAGGTAAACAATGTACATATAGGGAGTTTTTTTTTTTTTTTTACTCGTGAGATATAGTTAGATGTAATAAATATAATATATATTTTAATTATTAAATAAATTGATTGGTGAAAAGAATGAAGGGAAAAATTCAAAAAATGAGATGCAATATATTTTTTTTAGGTAATTGAAATGTGTCATACCACCTTATTAGTCTAGCTTTACTATATTTTATAGATTTGAATTATTCCAACTATCGACATCCTACTTCGTGCTAAAATTAAGATCTCTAGACGATGAAAATTGTGAAAGAAAAAATATACGAAGCTATTTTTTTACTTCTTAAGCAGATTTGAACTATTTAAAATATATTAAAATATTTTTTATTGTTCTAATTTAGTGGTAAAAATTGAAATTAAGTGATTAGAACTTTAAAAAGTATTATGTTAACCATGAATATTTTCTAAAATATTATAGATAAGTTTTTATGAATATATGATAGAGATGCTACGAAATGGCTTAAACACCACCATTATAAGAAGTTCAAATAAAAATATATATGATTCTTATTGGATAAATACACATCACTTATAAATGTTTTGATTTCAAGACACTAATTAGAATTTTAGCTTCAATTTGTAATTTTGTATATACATTTTTATTGTTTTTAGTACTCATTAGGGTCTAATTTTCACGAGTAAAATGCTATAAAGAGAGAATTACATATACATAATGCAACACAACACAAAATCAAGCATCATAAGAGACATGCAAATGTAATAACAATTTTTTGACACGTCAAGATCACAAGAATTTCAAGGGTTCTAAATAGTGTGAAAAGAGCAAAACAGTTTGAGTTTTAGTATGCAAAAAAATTATGAAACTCAAATTTTTCATAAAATCGAAAATAGATCTATTTCAATCACTCTTTTAAATTAGGTGTAATATATCATGATAAAGCATCTCTCTATAAAACTAGGTAGAGATTAGCCCGTGCAAGCAAGCACGGGCCCAACATGATGGAGATTTAGCTAGAATCGTTTTGTTGAGAACAAGTTATCTAAATTAATTAATTCCAAAATAAATTATCCTAAAATAACTTATTATATATTTCATCAGTACAAAAAATCTGCAATAAATAAGTCAACGACTACCTAATATCTCCAACTAAAATAAAATAAAATAATCCAATATTTTATCCTGAAATTATTATACATTATACTCACACCAAATGACTCTTTAGAGTCTGTTTTATTTAAGAAAAACATATACTAATTGAAAAGTGAATAATGTATTTAAAGTTAGATCCAGAGATTTAAAGATTTCTATAAATATTCTATTTACATATTAACACAATACAATGAATTAAATTGAAGGTCAGCCAGGATGCAGTCTTAATTGTGATCTTCAACGTGCCTGTTAGATAAACAAGGTAAAAAGTTAGTATTTGTAAAAATATAAGATACAAAAAAATTCTAGTACATAGAGTAAAACATATGTAAAAAAAAACAAGCAAATAGATCCAAAGATAAAAGGGGCAAGTTAAAGCTAAAGAATACATTTAACATGTAAATAAAAAAAGAAAATAAGAGAAATGAAGTCAAATTTGAAGGAGAGGGAAAAGCGGAAAAAATATGATTAGCGTAGCAGGTGACAACGTAAGTGTTCAAAAGCAAATGAGTTCAACATGTAGTTCTTATCGAAAAACTAATAAATAGAAGAACTAATTAACCTAATACAACGACAACTAAAAATTTGCAATGATGTACCCGTCTTTTCAATACTCAGTAGAGTCTAATAATTCATTCCTCACAAAATCTTCTTAAGAAAAATAATTTGAAAATATATTTATAATATCTAAAGAACAAGCAATAATATCAAACAAGCTCTAAGCAAGTTCTATCGATTATAACTTGAAGAGGTAAACTCACATTGATTACATTAGGATAGAAACCTCAAGTATACGTTGTCCTTAGTAATGTTATTTCAACTTCTGTTTTGTAGCATTCCCTCAAATTCAACAATTCACTAAGTCTCAAAAAATAATTCACATATCAACTTAAAGTTGCCTTCTTGTTATTTTTTTTTTTTCTCTATTTAGTTGGTGCTAAACTTTATAAATTGAACTTGGAAAAGGAGAAAAAGAAAGAGAACAAGTATTAATAGTAATCCCATGTAGTAGTGACAATGACAATAAAACTAACACTAAAAGAGTAATGGAAAAAGCTCTGTAAATACTTCAAATGAGTCCCATGCAATGCGAACTCAGATTATTGAACAAAACAAAAAATCAAAAGAATAAAATAAAATAAAGTAAAAGCTTCATCCTAGTATTATTAAAAGGAACACACTCCAACACTTCCCACTGAATATTATAAAGAGTATCACTTGGTTATATCCTGTGTCTCACAATGCATTAAACAATACTACATATGTCACAACCCAATTATTTTACAAAACAATAAGCTACTTCTTCCAACACGAAACTCTCAATCATGTATCTTATAAGTTATAACCTAAATATATTCTCACAAGTACCACAACAAATTCACTGTTCTCATCATCTCCATTATATCAAATTTTAGAACATTTACACATAATAGTCCAAAATCCAATAATTCGACACGTGAATTTCTGTATCAAATGGCAAATTTGCAATTATTGTGTCAAACAAGAATCAAACACAAAGTTAAACTATCAGGAAAAAATTAGATGCAATAATAGTATCCAGTTGTGAAAAGCCTGAAAATCCTAGTTTCTCAAAGCCCGAGACGTCAAGTTCCTCAAAACCTAAGACCCCAAGTTCTCCAGAGCCCGAGACACCTACTTCTCAAAGTTCGAGACCCCAAGTTTCTCATCAAAGCTCGAGACACCAAGCTCACCAAAGCTCGAGACACCAAGTTTTCCAAAGTTGTATTCGCCAATATCTTGATCATCTGACCTAGTTCCTCAAAGCCCGAGACTCCGAGTTCCCCAAAGATTGAGACTCCAAATTTTCCAAAGCTTGAGACCCCGAGTTCTCCAAAGCCAAATACACCTAGTTTTCCAGAGCATGAGACCCCAAGTTCTGAGTTAGTTCCCAAAAGCCCGAGACACTGAATTCCCCAAAGACTGAGACCCCAAGTTCACCTAAGTTTGAGACCCAAGTTCTAGATTTTCAAAACCCGAGACCTCTAATTTCTCTACACTCGAGATTTCAACAGCCCCAGAACTCGAGACTCCTAGTGTCTCTATGCTTGAAATACCAAGTGTGACAAAGTGTGAGCTACCAACTACCCCAAAATTTGAGATCCCAACTTTTACAAAGCCTGAATTACCGGTTATTTCAAATCTTGAGATTCCTAATGTGATAAAAACAAAAAATCCAAAACTTTCTAAACCAACAATGTCAACTTCTCCATGAGTAACTATGGTGTTATTCATGTGTCATGACTTGTGCTGACTAACAAACGAATTAGGTCGCATATGAATCATGAGTTGACAATGGGTTAGATGCAAATAAATAAAATATTCGACTAGACGATATTTTAGGTGAATAAAAATGGGTTGAATGATGAATGATATTATAATATCCACTTATTATCTACTCATAAATTGTACAAAATTGAAATTAACTATCAAATAAAGTGAAGCACTTTTTTTTTCTTTAATTTTTTATTTTGTTATGACAACTGACATTGCTTTTCACTTTGTTAGATATTTCTCTTTTCTTAGTCAATAAATATAGTTTATATAATTATATATATCTAGAAGTTGTAGTTTCTAACTTTTGGTACAAAGCTTTTGTATGCTAAAACGATAGATTCTAAAATTAGAGATCACTGAATTAAACTACAAAAGGGTACTTCGTATATACTTTTATAATTTGGTATCAGTTACTTTGAAAGACAATAGTGGCAACAAAAAACTTGAGGGAATTTTGAGTTATATATACATATGTATTAGCTAATTTCCCACATGATGACTTTATTAAGCTTTATTATTAATTCTCAAATCTCAACTAATATCAGAAATAATAGAATTAACTTAAAGATCGTTGCAATATTTAAACATAAATTAGATTCAACATTATCACGTATCACAAAAAGCTATGATGATGATTGCATATATTGTACCTTTTGACCAATTTTATCTTCTAATGCGCGTGTGTTTTCTGATGGTAACATTTTTTTCCTTTGATTTATATAATGCCTTCTCAATATTGCATGGTTTTATAAAATAATTGTGCATCAATTTTTTTCTATTCTTGTGTACACAAAGAATATCTTCACAGCATACGCTATATTGTTATGTAAATAATTAAAGATTTGTTGACATTTTAGCACTGTAATTATCATGACAATATTAAAGAACATTTTGGGACTCCAGAACTTCACTACAAAAAATCTCCACAATTCAACGTATTTTCGAAAAATTCATTAGCACTCTAAATTTCAGCGTAAATTTTTTGATGTACTCATTTACTTGGTATATAAGAAGAAGAAGTTTTTAACATGTAATTTTGTTAGAGTACACCTCTTCAAGATGTCAATGCCTAGATTAATGTTTTGGTAATTACCTTCCAAATGACTCATTGAATGTTAAATTTTTTTGAATTTATAAGATCTAAATCAAAATAGTCATTTTACTGAAAGCATTTTCAGTGGATCTTCACATTTCAAAATAATTGTGCCTCTTCACATGATCTACGTACACCCTCATCGAGAAGTAATTTTCAGACCTTAGAAGCATTGCACCAATACGATTCACAAATCCAATAAATTATTAATCTGTTTCCTTCAACGAAGTTCTTAATGTTCCTCACTTCTCTCTGTTTGTGGCCTCTAATTCATTTTGTAATGGTGAAAATCTAGTTATACATATGTGACCATAATTTTTACTCTGACACATGGCCATCATTTACATTATTGCTATTTTCCACTTTAATATGCAGGCAACACAAGAAAGTGTAAGAGGGAGGGCTCTCACCGAAGAGCATGCTAGGGACAGGTTTTGAGACCCATCTTCTCTTTAGTGTACTTGTCCGGTTCAGGGAGCTTACTGGCACATATCCCACATAATATACTGTAAGACATTTATTACCTCTTATAGCTAAAAAAAAAAATAGAATTCCATGTATAAAAAGATATAAAGGATGCCTGACATCTTTCAATTACTGAATTGCTTACCCAGAAAGCAAGCTCTTGGTAACCGATATCTTCAGTCACATATACATATATTTTGCATCGAAATTAAGATGGAATAAAGGTGATTACGATTTAAGTAAGAAGATATGTCCGTGCTTTTTGCTTTGCACATGAAGGAGATTCGCACTTGATGTCTTTGCATCTGAAGTATTCCACATTAGGTTTGGAGACATTGATTAACTTCTTGTTTTTGATCCATTATATGCTACCAGTAGGATAGCAATCAAGGCAGTGTACCTCCATTAGCTGTTGTCAACTTTTCTGCAAAATAATTACGAACACAAACCAAAGGGGTCCTCATACTAGTACGTTGTTACAAAGCTTTGGCAAATTTGTCATTTCGGCATGATCACCCTTGATAAAATTATATTCTTGTGTAGGATCTTATGGAGCTGTTTTTTTTGTAGATCACTGCGGAAAAAACTCTCTTATTCCAGTGGAGTCAGTATTTGGACATAATTGAAGAGACATATCATGTTCTTTTAGCTTGTATTAATGTGAAATTAAACATTCAAACGTGATGTCATTATAAAAAGGCCAGATGGCTTGTCAAACCCCCCTCCATGGAATGTGAATTAGACTTTGGGTTTTCCCCCTGTTACCAACAATATTGGCGGATAACCAAACGACACTGATGCAGAGATTGCGCTAATAATATAATCAGTCCTCACTGGCTTCACTTGTGAACTCATGTGATCCTAGTAATTACGTAGCAAGCTTGCTGCTGCTCTGTACGAACATGAAACAAGACCTTTGTACTCTACCTGAAGACCCTTTCAGATCGTCAACCCTTCATATCTTAGAGTGCATGTCAGTGTAACTAAGTAAGATGCCTCCGTGTATGCCTCAATGGGTGTTATGGATTTCCTTATTGTTTCTGGTGTTTTAAACTCCAAACATAGAAATTTTTTAATCGTCTATTCTCTACGGTTTTAAATTAAAATTATCAGTTTGCTTTCACATGTAACAACTAACTTTATGTCCATTGTACGCACCTTTGGGATGTTATCTGTACGAACAAAGTTGGAGAAAATTGTTTCTCCCATTAATCATCTTATGCTTTAACATTTTTTATTTTTTTAACAATGTTTTTTGGTGTATTTAAAATGTTATGTGGCGACATGATTCTTTCATCTGACCGCACGTGAGTGTGAAATTAAAGTCCACGCATAAGAATATGGCAGGATAGTCCATCAAGGTCACTAATGAACATGATGTGGACTATATGGGAGGGAGGAGCTCTTAGTCGTTTTTTAGAATATCGGAACAGATGCAACAATCAAGCTTAATCTGCATCTTGCTACTCCGTGGTTTTTCTATGGTAATAACCAGATATTTACTGATGATACCTGTCACTATTAATTGATATTCTCAAGGTACCTCGAGTGCGTATCAATACCTAGAACTCCAGTAGACTTATGTAAAAGCATAATAGTGACTCGGTCGATGCGGTAACACTTCTCGGCTCTATGTAAGGAATACTCGCTCTTCTAACATATATAGAGTCCAAAAGTTGGCCATCATTTCCAGGAAAAAAAAAAGAGGAGCTAGCTTATAATGCAGCACTTTGTTGTTAGTTTCTGCATGTTGTGTCTCTCCATTTGTATTTGTAGTGAAATGGCTTAGATGAGTTCCTATGTGGATGGAAAAGTAGCAAGATGTTAGCAGCAAGCTCACATATGATGGCACTGCAATTTCTTTTTCTTTATATATGCATGTACTTTCTCTCCCATTTGTAGAATTTCTTGTAAATTGTAAACATGGAAATTGCTACTAAGCGAGTCTTGAACTAAAAAAAATTAACTACTGTGGCAGGTTGTAGCCTATGATTTAAAGGAGAAGAGATTTAAAGCATCATACATCGTCCTGCAACTTGTATTTCCCAGAAACAAGTTTCTTTACTCAGGACATCATCTTCACAATCATCGAGAGACGGCTGCTTAATAAGGAGAAGCACTGGTGAGAATCACAGTTTAAAGATAGATCCTTGACGGATGTAAAGGCTCTCTCTTCGCAAGAAGCTTTGGTACGTGATGCCATTTCATTCGCTCCTAATCCCTTATCCCAATTGGAATTGTCCTGAAATTGAAGTTTGTTCAGATATTGTGGGAACAAGCTCCATATCCAGGTTCCTAACCTTGGCTTAGTAGAATTTCATAGTTCTAAAAAAATCAGAATATAGCAATAGAAAAACTTATATCATAAATATATATTCCTTCTTTTTTTCTGTTACATTCTTCTGGTATTCTTCCATGTTGTTCCTTGTACTAGTTATATTATATCAGAATAGCAAAAAGGAACTAACTTGTCTACTATTGAGAGAAATAAAAGGCTGGTTGGCAAGATCTTGTTTGAACACTCGTTTGAAGGAAACCTGAAGTATACACTAAATATACATAGCGTATACAGTAGAAGAAATCTGCACGAAATTTAGATTAATTTTTTTATTATGAATAGGAAAATATGATATTTGCCTAGACTTTCACTTTGGTTAATATTGAGGCATTTGTGGAATTGATGTTTTGAAAAGTCAAGACAATTAGAACTCACACTCAAAAAAAAATGAGGTAAACCTGCCAAAAATCTGTAAAATAAAATAAATAAATAAATAAAATATAATTGTTTGTTATAGAATGTTAGTTAGGTAAACAATGTACATATAGCGAGGATTTTTTTTTTTTTTTTTTACTCGTGAGAATATAGTTAATGGTAATAAATTATTATATTTAATTATTAATAAATTGATTGATGTGAGAAGAAGAATGAAGGGAAAATCCAAAAATGAGATGCAATATATTTTTTTTAGGTAATTGGAAAACACTGTGTCAACCACCTTATTAGTCCTAGCTTTAACTATAATTTTTAGATTTCGAATTATTCAACTATTCGAGAACATCTCTACTTACGTGCTAAAATTAAGAATCTCTAGACGATGAAAATCGTGAAAGAAAAAATATACGAAGACCTATTTTTTTCCCACTTCTTAAGCAAGCATTTTGAACTACTTTAAAATATATTAACAGATATTTTGATTATTTTACTTGTTTCTACGACTTTAGTGTAAAAATGAAATTAAAGTTGATTAGACACTTTAAAAGTATTGATGGTTAACCATCGGAATATTTTCTAAAATATTATAGAATAAGTTTTTTTATGAATATATGATAGAGATGCTACGAAACTGGTCTTAATCACCACCATTATAAGAAAGTATCAACATAAAATATATCTGTATATTCTTATTGGATAAATAGCACCATCAACTTATAGAACTGTTTTGATTTTCAAGACACTAATTACGAATTTAGCTTTCAATTTGTAATTTGTATATTACATTTTTTATTTGTTTTTAGTACTCATTAAGGGTCTAATTTTCACGAGTAAAATGGCTATAAAAAGAGATGATCATTACTATACATAATGCAACACAACACAAAATCCAAGCATCATAGAGACATGCAAATGTAATAACAATTTTTGACACGTCAAGATCAACAAGAATTTCAAGGGGTCTAAATAGTGATGAAAAAGCAAAACAGTTTGAGTTTAGTATGCAAAAAAATTATGAAATCCGAAATTTTTATAAAATCCGAAAATAGATCTATTTCAATCACCTGAATGCCTTTTTCAAATTAGGTTAATATAGGCATGACAAAGCATCGTCTGCTATAAACTAGGTAGAGATTAGCCCGTGAAGGCAGCAACGGGCCCAACATGAATGGAAATGATATAGCTAGAATCGTTATTGATTGAAGACAGTTATTCATAAATTATTATTCCAAAATAAATTATCTAAAATAACTCTATTATCATATTTCATCAGTACAAAAACTCTGCAATAAACTAAAAGATCAACGACTACCTAATATCGTCCACTAAATAAAATATAAATAATCCAATATTTTATCCTGAAATTATTATACATATAATACTGCACAACCAAATGACATCTTTAGAGTCTCTGATTTTAATTGTAAGGAAAAACATATACTAATTGAAAAGTGAATAATGTATTTAAAAGTAGATCAGAAATTTAAAGATTTCTTATAAAATATCTAATTTACAGAATTATAACAGATACAATGAATAATTGAAGGTACAGCCATGATGCAGTCTTAATTGTGATCTTCACGTGCCTGTTAGATAAACAAGGTAAAAGATTAGTATCTTGTAAAAGTAAAGATACAAAAAAATTCTGTTACATAAGAGTAAAACAGTAGTAAAAAAAACAATGCAAATAGATCCAAAAGATAAAAGGGGCAAGTTAAGAGCTAAAAGAATACTTATAACATAGCTAAATAAAAAAGAAAATAAGAAAGAAATGAAGTCAAATTTGAAGGAAGAGGGAAAAGCGAAAAAAATTGAATTAGCAGTAAGCGGTATAGACAACGGTAAAGTGTTCAAAAGCAAATGAAATTACACATGTAGTTTTCTTATCGAAAAACTAATAAAATAGAAAAAAAAGGCAAACTAAAAATTAAACCTATAAACGACAACTAAAATGATTAGCAAGTGAGATACCGTCTTCAAAACACAGTAGGTCTAATAATTCATATCCTCACAAAATCCTTCTTAAGAAAAAAATAATTTTGAAAATATCATTTAAAATAGATATCTAAAAACGACAGCACAATAATATCAAACCAAGCTCTAAGCAAGTTCTATCGATTATAACTTGAGACAGAGGTCCAACTCACATGATCTACATTAGGATAGATAGAAACATACAAGTATCATACTTGTCCTTAGTAATGTTATCCTTAGATCAACTTCTGTTTTGGGTAGCATTCCTCCAAAATTCACATTCACTAAGTCTCAAAATATCACATTCACTTAAGTTGCCTTCTTGTTATTTTTTTTTTTTTTCTACTATTTAAGTTGGTTGCCAAACTTCCTGGAAGCATAATATTATTTTTTGACAAAGATAAATATAGAGTTTTTTAGTTAGCACTATAAGTGTTCTGATCCATGGCGAGACACATTATTTCTTAACATAATTTTTTAAATTTTTAAATAGCTTATACTTTGACTTTGTCCTCATTTTATTTTTTTCATTCAAAAAAAAATCCAAAGCTAAATCAAATCGAAATAGATAAAATCAAACCGAATTGAATTAATTTGATTTGATATACGATACACACTTTTTTTAAAATAAAGATCCAAGAACTGAAGTTCGATAAAAATCGAACCAAAGAACCAAAAGTCCGCCCTAACCTTTAGTGGCCAAAAAAGAGTGAAAAATGTTGCATAACTATTGTAATTTCTTGAGTGAATATTACTCAAAATGTAAAAGGGCTTTAAGCGAAATTAAGACTAACTATAGTTTCTCATAAACACTGAGAGAGATCTAACATTCATCACTCTCAAAGTTACAGCAAACTTCTTTTCAAAATCTTTTATGATTTTCTCTGTACATACACAATAAACATGTAAAGCTGACTTTTTTCGGATCTGATTTACAATTTCGAAAATTGCCCTTCAATTTCTCTGTGCTGAGTGAGTTTTTGTTCCCTAATTTTTATCTGTTAGATTCAATTGAATGCTGCTTTGAGAATCCCAATTTGCTTGCATTTTGTTAGAGTGATAATTTCATGCTTCCACTGAATTATTGCCCCAATTTTGTATCTGGGTATGTTTGAATTATCTACCTTTATCAAACCCATATGAAGAAAAACTATTCAGGTGGGTCTGGTAGTCCTAAATCTTTCCAGGCCTATTCAGAGGCGATTTTGATTTGGAATTAGGTACTGTTAAAAGATCAAGAAAGGCGAAAAATCGGCTTTTTACCCTGTCAAGATGTTTAAATCATTAGGAAAACGAATTTATAGTTATTACAAGCTTCACCCAGCTAGGCTGTTTATGATATCTTTGTTAATTGGGGTCATTATTCTCATTGTATTGTCTGTTACCGAGAGGCAATTTCGGATGATGGGTAATTATGCAAAATTTGATGTGGGTGTTGATGCATATCCATTTTCCAAGTTTAGTAATCTTGTTATGGTTGCTGGACATTCAGTTTATACTAGTAGTAGTTGTGAGAAAGTTGATAAGGAGGATTCTTGGTTTTTAGAGTCTTATCAAAAGCACCCTGGTCAAGCTGCAACGTTTGTTGATCATATAAGGAGGGGGGTTGAAATTGCAGCAGATGACGATGATGCATTACTCCTGTTTAGTGGTGGTGAGACTAGGAAAGATGCCGGGCCAAGAAGTGAAGCTCAAAGTTACTGGACTGTTGCTGAAACTAAAGGGTGGTTTGGTGAGTTCTTATGTTTCCCAGTCTTCTATTCAGTATCATTATCATTTCTGTGTCTAGAAAACAAAAATGAATAGAGCAACGAAACCAATTGAAGAGTTATGATCTTCTATTCCTTTACAAACGTTCCATCGCGCTCTAGTATTGTCAAAGTTCCAAATCCTTGTATTGTACTTCATTGTTGAAATGAGCTAAGATATCTGAAACATGTGGGATATCTAAGGTTATTTTCCATTTGTAATATGAACTACCATCTGGACATACCTCTCACATTTTGCGTGGCCATTAATATGCTTGACATTACGCTATATCTTAGCCTATAGAATGGACATTCATCTTTTCAGATAGTACCATGATAGTGTGTCTAGCTTGCATGAAGATTATCCTTCGGTTACATAGTTTGAAAAACTAAGTTGCAACTATTCAATCGTCTACCTGAAAATTTCCAAATGGCTTTTCCCATTTTCAATAATATATGTACCTCTTCACTTGATCAGCACCCTCAGGCAATTGATTTTCGGACCTTAGAAGATTTTCCAAAAGATTCACAAGTTCATAAACCATAATCTGTTCCCTCAACGAAGATTAGTGACTGAGGCAAGAATTTGATGATGTAACTCTATCAGAGATTGTGATCCATGGCTGCTTTTCAGTTTAGTTTAATTGGAGGTGGTAGAACTGAGGCTATAATCATGAATTTGCGTTCCCATTTTTTGTGTTGGTCCTGGAAGCATCATTGTTAGGTAAAAGTGTTTATTTTCACTTGATTTCTGATTCATATGATCCCATCAAGCTGAAAGGTGTTGGAGTGTGCTTGATGGAAAGCGATAGTCTTCTGTTAGATGAATGGCTGTATGTTATGAGATTAACTGGATGTTTGAAATTCTTAATTTTTAATTCATGAGACCTCTGCCATCTTTACTGTTCAAAACACGAGAACAAAAGCATTGAGTGTCATATCTAAGATTAATTTCAATTTATAAAATGAACTACCATTTGGCGCATACACCTCATATTTGGGTGGCCCTTAATATGCCTGCGATTTTGTTATATCTTATCCACTAGAAAGGCATTTCATCTTTTCAGGTAGCACCATGATCACGTGTCTAGCTTGCAAAAAGGTTCATTCTCTATGTATATAGTTATAAGATCTAAATCCAAATAGTCATTTTACTGAAAGATTTTCAGTGGATCTTCACATTTCAAAATAATTGTGCCTCTTCACATGATCTACACCCTCATGAGAGTAATTTTCAGACCTTAGAAGCATTGACCAGACGATTCACAAATCCATAAATTATTATCTGTTCCTTCAACGAAGTTCTTAATGTTCTCTCACTTCATCTCTTGTTTGTGGCCTCTAATTCATTTGTAATGGTGAAATCTAGGATTATACATATGTGACCATAATTTTTACTCTGACACATGGCCATATTTACATTATTGCTATTTTCCACTTTATATGCAGGCAAACAAGAAAGTGTAAGAGGGAGGGCTCTCACCGAAGAGCATGCTAGGGACAGTTTTGAGAATCTTCTCTTTAGTGTTTGTCGGTTCAGGGAGCTTACTGGCACATATCCACATAATATAACTGTAAGACATTTATTACCTCTTATAGCTAAAAAAAATAGAATTCCATGTATAAAAGATATAAAGGAATGCCTGACATTTTCATTACTGAATTGCTTACCAGAAAGCAAGCTCTTGGTAACCGATATCTCAATCACATATACATATATTTTGCATCGAAATTAAGATGGAATAAAGGTGATAGATTTAAGTAAGAAGATATGCCGTGCTTTTGCTTTGCACATGAGGAGATTCGCACTTGATGTCTTTGCATCTGAGTATTCCACATTAGTGTTGGAGACATTGATTACTCCCTTGTTTTTGATCCAATAAATGTACAGTAGGTAGCAATCAAGGCAGTGTACCTCCATTAGCTGTTGTCAACTTTTCTGCAAAATAATTACGAACACAAACTCAAAGGGTCCTAATAGGCTAGTACCGTTGTTACAGCTTTGGCAATTTGTCATTTCGGCATGATCACCCTGATAAAATTATATTCTTGTGGTAGGATCTATGGAGCTGTTTGTATTTTGTAGATCACTGCGGAAAAAACTCTTTCCAGTGGAAGTCAGTATTTAGGACATAATTGAAGAGACATATCATGTTCTTTAGCTTGTAATTAATGTGAAATTAAACATTCAAACGTTGATGTCATTATAAAAAGGCCAGATGGTTGTCAAACCCCCCTCCATGGACATGTGAATAGACTTTGGGTTTTCCCTGTTACCAACATATTGGGGATAACCCAAACGACACTGATGCCAGAGATTGCGCTAATATAACAGTCTCAACTGGCTTCCTTGTGAACTAGGTCCTGTATTACGTAGCAAGTGCTCTGTCTGTAGAACATGAAACAAAACCTTTTGTACCTTCTGAAGACCTTTCAGACCCTTATATTAATCATGTAGTGTAACTAAGTAAGATGCCTCCGTGTATGCTCAATGGGTTAGTGGATTTCTTATTGTTTATGGTGTTTTCTAAATCCAACATAGAAATTTTTTAATCTCTTCTCTAGTTTAATTAAAATTTCAGTTGCTTTCCATGTAACAACTAATTTATCCATTGTAGCACCTTTGATGTTATCTGACGAACAAGTATTGAGAAAAATTGTTTCTCCCATATCATCTTATGCTTTTACATTTTTATTTTTTTAAACCAATGTTTTGGTGTATTTTAAATGTTATGTGGCGACATGATTCTTCATCTGTCCATGATCTCCAAATTAAGCACCTAAAATATGGAGGATAGTCCCATCAAGTATATGGTGGACTATATGGGAGGAGAGGAGCTCTAGGTGTTTTTAGAATTTAGGGAACAGCATGCAACAAATCAAGCTTACTTGCATCTTGCTACTGTGTTTTTGGTGTAACCAGATATTTACTGATGATCCTGTCACTATTATTGATATTTTAGACTCGTTATATACATAGGATCAGTACTTTGTAAATATGGTTGTGCTACAACTCTTGTAAGGATCTGCTTCTAACATATATATACAAAGTTGCCAGTTTCCCAGAAAAAAAAAAGAGAGGCTATAATCAGCACTTTTTTTAGTTTCTGCATGTCTGTGTCTCTCCATTTGTATTTGTAGTGGAAATGCTTAGATGAGTTCCTATGTGATGGAAGAAGTAGCAAGATGTTAGCAGCAAGCTCACATATGATGGCACTGCAATTCTTTTTCTTTATATATGCATGTACTTTCTCTCCATTTGTAGAATTGTATTTGTAAATTGTAATGGAAATGCTACTAAGCGAGTTCTTGATAAAAAAATTCAACTACTGTGCAGGTTGTAGGCTATGATTTCAAGGAGAAGAGATTTAAGCATCTACATCGGTCTGCAATTGGATTTCCAGAAACAAGTTTCTTTTACTCAGGGACATCATCTTCACAATCATCGAGAGACGCTGCTTTAAAAGGAGAAGCACTGGTGAGAACACAGTTTAAAGAAGATCCTTACGGATGTAAAGGCTCTCTTCTTCGCAAGAAGCTTGGTCGTGATCCATTTCATCGCTCTATCCCTTATCCCAATGGATGTCCTGAAATTGAAGGTTTGTTCAGATATTGTGGAACAGCTCCATATCCAGGTTCCCTACCTTGGGCTTAGTAGAATTTCATAGTTCTAAAAAAATCAGAATATAGCAATAGAAAAACTTATATCATAAAATATATATTCCTTCTTTTTCTGTTACTTCTTCATGTATTCTTTCATGTTGTTCCTTGTACTAGTTATATTATATTAGAATAGCAAAAAGGAACTAACTTGTCTACTATTGTAGAGAAATAAAAGGCTGGTTGGCAAGATCTTGTTGAAACTCGTTTGAAGGAAACCTGAGTATACACTAAATATACATAGCGTATACAGTAGAAGAAATCGCGAAATTTAGATTAATTTTTTTATTATGAATAGGAAAATATGAATATTTGCCTAGACTTTCACTTTGGTTAATATTGAGCAGTTGGTGGAATTGCATGTTTTGAAAGTCAAGACAAATTTAGAACTCACACTCAAAAAAAAATGAGGTAAAATGCCAAAAATCTGTAAAATAAAATAAATAAATAAATAAATATAATTGTTGGTTATAGACATGTTAGTTAGGTAAACAATGTACATATAGGGAGTTTTTTTTTTTTTTACTCGTGAGATATAGTTAGATGTAATAAATATAATATATATTTTAATTATTAAATAAATTGATTGGTGAAAAGAATGAAGGGAAAAATTCAAAAATGAGATGCAATATATTTTTTTTAGGTAATTGAAATGTGTCATACCACCTTATTAGTCTAGCTTTACTATATTTTATAGATTTGAATTATTCCAACTATCGACATCCTACTTCGTGCTAAAATTAAGATCTCTAGACGATGAAAATTGTGAAAGAAAAAATATACGAAGCTATTTTTTTACTTCTTAAGCAGATTTGAACTATTTAAAATATATTAAAATATTTTTTATTGTTCTAATTTAGTGGTAAAAATTGAAATTAAGTGATTAGAACTTTAAAAAGTATTATGTTAACCATGAATATTTTCTAAAATATTATAGATAAGTTTTTATGAATATATGATAGAGATGCTACGAAATGGCTTAAACACCACCATTATAAGAAGTTCAAATAAAAATATATATGATTCTTATTGGATAAATACACATCACTTATAAATGTTTTGATTTCAAGACACTAATTAGAATTTTAGCTTCAATTTGTAATTTTGTATATACATTTTTATTGTTTTTAGTACTCATTAGGGTCTAATTTTCACGAGTAAAATGCTATAAAGAGAGAATTACATATACATAATGCAACACAACACAAAATCAAGCATCATAAGAGACATGCAAATGTAATAACAATTTTTTGACACGTCAAGATCACAAGAATTTCAAGGGTTCTAAATAGTGTGAAAAGAGCAAAACAGTTTGAGTTTTAGTATGCAAAAAAATTATGAAACTCAAATTTTTCATAAAATCGAAAATAGATCTATTTCAATCACTCTTTTAAATTAGGTGTAATATATCATGATAAAGCATCTCTCTATAAAACTAGGTAGAGATTAGCCCGTGCAAGCAAGCACGGGCCCAACATGATGGAGATTTAGCTAGAATCGTTTTGTTGAGAACAAGTTATCTAAATTAATTAATTCCAGAATAAATTATCCTAAAATAACTTATTATATATTTCATCAGTACAAAAAATCTGCAATAAATAAGTCAACGACTACCTAATATCTCCAACTAAAATAAAATAAAATAATCCAATATTTTATCCTGAAATTATTATACATTATACTCACACCAAATGACTCTTTAGAGTCTGTTTTATTTAAGAAAAACATATACTAATTGAAAAGTGAATAATGTATTTAAAGTTAGATCCAGAGATTTAAAGATTTCTATAAATATTCTATTTACATATTAACACAATACAATGAATTAAATTGAAGGTCAGCCAGGATGCAGTCTTAATTGTGATCTTCAACGTGCCTGTTAGATAAACAAGGTAAAAAGTTAGTATTTGTAAAAATATAAGATACAAAAAAATTCTAGTACATAGAGTAAAACATATGTAAAAAAAAACAAGCAAATAGATCCAAAGATAAAAGGGGCAAGTTAAAGCTAAAGAATACATTTAACATGTAAATAAAAAAAGAAAATAAGAGAAATGAAGTCAAATTTGAAGGAGAGGGAAAAGCGGAAAAAATATGATTAGCGTAGCAGGTGACAACGTAAGTGTTCAAAAGCAAATGAGTTCAACATGTAGTTCTTATCGAAAAACTAATAAATAGAAGAACTAATTAACCTAATACAACGACAACTAAAAATTTGCAATGATGTACCCGTCTTTTCAATACTCAGTAGAGTCTAATAATTCATTCCTCACAAAATCTTCTTAAGAAAAATAATTTGAAAATATATTTATAATATCTAAAGAACAAGCAATAATATCAAACAAGCTCTAAGCAAGTTCTATCGATTATAACTTGAAGAGGTCAACTCACATTGATTACATTAGGATAGAAACCTCAAGTATACGTTGTCCTTAGTAATGTTATTTCAACTTCTGTTTTGTAGCATTCCCTCAAATTCAACAATTCACTAAGTCTCAAAAAATAATTCACATATCAACTTAAAGTTGCCTTCTTGTTATTTTTTTTTTTTCTCTATTTAGTTGGTGCTAAACTTTATAAATTGAACTTGGAAAAGGAGAAAAAGAAAGAGAACAAGTATTAATAGTAATCCCATGTAGTAGTGACAATGACAATAAAACTAACACTAAAAGAGTAATGGAAAAAGCTCTGTAAATACTTCAAATGAGTCCCATGCAATGCGAACTCAGATTATTGAACAAAACAAAAAATCAAAAGAATAAAATAAAATAAAGTAAAAGCTTCATCCTAGTATTATTAAAAGGAACACACTCCAACACTTCCCACTGAATATTATAAAGAGTATCACTTGGTTATATCCTGTGTCTCACAATGCATTAAACAATACTACATATGTCACAACCCAATTATTTTACAAAACAATAAGCTACTTCTTCCAACACGAAACTCTCAATCATGTATCTTATAAGTTATAACCTAAATATATTCTCACAAGTACCACAACAAATTCACTGTTCTCATCATCTCCATTATATCAAATTTTAGAACATTTACACATAATAGTCCAAAATCCAATAATTCGACACGTGAATTTCTGTATCAAATGGCAAATTTGCAATTATTGTGTCAAACAAGAATCAAACACAAAGTTAAACTATCAGGAAAAAATTAGATGCAATAATAGTATCCAGTTGTGAAAAGCCTGAAAATCCTAGTTTCTCAAAGCCCGAGACGTCAAGTTCCTCAAAACCTAAGACCCCAAGTTCTCCAGAGCCCGAGACACCTACTTTCTCAAAGTTCGAGACCCCAAGTTTCTCATCAAAGCTCGAGACACCAAGCTCACCAAAGCTCGAGACACCAAGTTTTCCAAAGTTGTATTCGCCAATATCTTGATCATCTGACCTAGTTCCTCAAAGCCCGAGACTCCGAGTTCCCCAAAGATTGAGACTCCAAATTTTCCAAAGCTTGAGACCCCGAGTTCTCCAAAGCCAAATACACCTAGTTTTCCAGAGCATGAGACCCCAAGTTCTGAGTTAGTTCCCAAAAGCCCGAGACACTGAATTCCCCAAAGACTGAGACCCCAAGTTCACCTAAGTTTGAGACCCCAAGTTCTAGATTTTCAAAACCCGAGACCTCTAATTTCTCTACACTCGAGATTTCAACAGCCCCAGAACTCGAGACTCCTAGTGTCTCTATGCTTGAAATACCAAGTGTGACAAAGTGTGAGCTACCAACTACCCCAAAATTTGAGATCCCAACTTTTACAAAGCCTGAATTACCGGTTATTTCAAATCTTGAGATTCCTAATGTGATAAAAACAAAAAATCCAAAACTTTCTAAACCAACAATGTCAACTTCTCCATGAGTAACTATGGTGTTATTCATGTGTCATGACTTGTGCTGACTAACAAACGAATTAGGTCGCATATGAATCATGAGTTGACAATGGGTTAGATGCAAATAAATAAAATATTCGACTAGACGATATTTTATGTGAATAAAAATGGGTTGAATGATGAATGATATTATAATATCCACTTATTATCTACTCATAAATTGTACAAAATTGAAATTAACTATCAAATAAAGTGAAGCACTTTTTTTTTCTTTAATTTTTTATTTTGTTATGACAACTGACATTGCTTTTCACTTTGTTAGATATTTCTCTTTTCTTAGTCAATAAATATAGTATATATAATTATATATATCTAGAAGTTGTAGTTTCTAACTTTTGGTACAAAGCTTTTGTATGCTAAAACGATAGATTCTAAAATTAGAGATCACTGAATTAAACTACAAAAGGGTACTTCGTATATACTTTTATAATTTGGTATCAGTTACTTTGAAAGACAATAGTGGCAACAAAAAACTTGAGGGAATTTTGAGTTATATATACATATGTATTAGCTAATTTCCCACATGATGACTTTATTAAGCTTTATTATTAATTCTCAAATCTCAACTAATATCAGAAATAATAGAATTAACTTAAAGATCGTTGCAATATTTAAACATAAATTAGATTCAACATTATCACGTATCTCAAAAAGCTATGATGATGATTGCATATATTGTACCTTTTGACCAATTTTATCTTCTAATGCGCGTGTGTTTTCTGATGGTAACATTTTTTTCCTTTGATTTATATAATGCCTTCTCAATATTGCATGGTTTATTATAAAATAATTGTGCATCAATTTTTTTCTATTCTTGTGTACACAAAGAATATCTTCACAGCATACGCTATATTGTTATGTAAATAATTAAAGATTTGTTGACATTTTAGCACTGTAATTATCATGACAATATTAAAGAACATTTTGGGACTCCAGAACTTCACTACAAAAAATCTCCACAATTCAACGTATTTTCGAAAAATTCATTAGCACTCTAAATTTCAGCGTAAATTTTTTGATGTACTCATTTACTTGGTATATAAGAAGAAGAAGTTTTTAACATGTAATTTTGTTAGAGTACACCTCTTCAAGATGTCAATGCCTAGATTAATGTTTTGGTAATTACCTTCCAAATGACTCATTGAATGTTAAATTTTTTTGAAACTAACTTCACAATGCAAATTATATTTTAGACGATAGTGATTTTTATTTCGGTGTTATCTTTCAATTATCATATTCTTTTCAAATTCATTCTAAAAAGTAAAGAGTAAAACAAATGTTAACACATTATTTGGCTACTCTTCCTTCTCAGTTTTCTTTAATAATTTATAGTAATAGTAACCACTTTCCTCCATCACATTGCAAGAGTATAATATAAAGGATAAATTAGCATATTTTAAAGTGGGGAAATGGGTCTGAAAATATTCTTCAATTTTGGTCAAAATTGATGTTACGATATCAAACTTTATAGAGGACCTTTTATTTCTGAACTATATAATAGTGTATTTCAAAGGTATATATTTGCATACATGGACACATTACTATTTATAATTATGTAATATTTTATATGTCCACGTGGGCACATACCTTTAAATACACTATTAAGTAGTGCAGGGGTAAAATGTCATTTTCAAAATTTAGTATCGTAACAGAAATTTCTGTCAAAGTTCAGATTTATTTTAAACATTTTTCCTTTTAAAGTGCATGTTGAATATTTTGTTCCATATATACACCTCAATAGAGTGTTGTGTTTGTTAACTGATTGATATCATTTTTTTCAACTCTCTAAAAATGTGATAAATATTTCAAGTGTAGGTATATCTTTCTTATGCCATTTCCGTGGATTGTACTAGTCTTTTTTTCTCATAAGGTGTCAGATATTTATTTTTAGAGATGGATATAGGATTTAAATTTTGTTGCTTCAATTTTTAAGATTCTTAATACTGAACCTATTTGATTTTATACTAGAAATATGAGTTCAAGCTTATTATTTATTGAGATTTTAGTGATCATTTTACCCATAAACTCCACAACAAAATTACTAAGTTAAGATGAACCTAATTTTCGTGTTGCATTTGCTCTTGCCTGCTTTGTCATCCCCGCAACTCATGATTTGTGCAACTAAAGGTGACTCCATTTTTGAAGCTCAAATTTAAGAAATCTAATTAAGAATTAATAAATACTTATTTCCCTCCATGTCTCTACAACAATGATATATTGATAATCCATATCTTGTTGGTAAGTAGTCTTTCTGTCACTATTGTTCCATACAAAGCCTAATTTTGTTTCGAGTTATAATCAACTTTTTATTATTTTTAACTGGGACATCCCAATGCTCCCAAATCTTATCATATTTTACTAAAATATGGAGTATTATTTTATCGATAGTTGATTAATACTTTTAAGTATATTCATATAATGTAATGTTTTTTCTATCAAATTAAATTATCAATAATTATTTTAATATTTTCAGTAATAATATAAATACTTACATCAAGTTAACATGCAGACGCGGTATTCAATCAAACAATGTCTTATAAAATAATAGACTAAGGAAGTTTATATGTTTATTTTTAAAGATATTTAGTGAAAAGTGTAATGATTTTAGTTATTACAAGAAGAAATCAACGATGCCATTCTTATCGTGATAGAGTGATATGCATGTTAAGTTCAATTATGTTTGATTAAGATATGATGTGTCTCTCTTATGCGCACTTTTATTTAAATTTTATCCTAAGAGAAAGGCTAGAAATAAAGAAATGACATAATTAAAAGACATAGTGATTGATAATTTAAAGGTAATTAGTAAATAGTTTAACAACTGTTTGCTTCCTTAATAATCTCATTTAATCTAGAAAATTTGAGCATTCCTTCATTCTAGCGATATTCAAGATACTATAATTTTGCTATCATAATACAAATTCTAGATACTATAATATGGGCAGATAAATAGGGCAACTAACCTATCAAGTATTGAAATTCTCCCTTTTACATGCCGTTAAAAATCTATATATAGCTAAATGGAAAACAATTAAATATCAGAATTTTATTTTCTCTTACCACATTTTTTTTAAGTTTCTTGCATCAGTAGAAAAATGGCTTGGCATTACAACTTGTCCTCCATCTTATTGTTTGCTTTTATCTACTTTATGCATGACAACATGATAACTACTATAACGGCACGTCGCCTTCTTCAGACCTCTAGTTTTTCAGCACCCGTTACTCCTAGTTTTTCAACATCCGTTGTCCCAAGTTTCTCGACGCCCACTACCCCTAGTTTCTCAATGTCTGCTACCCCAAGTTTCTCCAATTCCCCTGGTCTTTCAAAGCCTGAGAACCCTAGTTTCTCTAAACCTGAAACACCTAGTTTCTCAAAGCCCCATACTCTTAGTTTCTCAAAGCCTGAGACACCTAGTTTCTCAAAGCCTGAGAATCCTAGTTTCTCTAAACCTGAAACACCTAGTTTCTCAAAGCCCGAGACTCCTAGTTTCTCAAAGCCTGAGACACCTAGTTTCTCAAAGCCCGAAATTTCTAGTTTAACAAAACCCGAGACCCATAGTTTCTCAACGCCAACTACCCTAAGTTTCTCCAATTCACCTAGTCTTTCAAAGCCTGAGACCCCTAGTCTTGCAAAGCCTAACATCCCTAGTTTTTCAAAACCTGAAACACCTAGTTTCTCAAAACCTGAAACACCTAGTTTCTCAAAGCCTGAAACTCCTAGTTTCTCAAAACCTGAAACCCCTACTTTCTCAAAATTAGAGAACCCTACTTTTTCAAAGCCCGAGACTCCTAGTTTCTCAAAACCTACAGCTCCTAGTTTCTCAAAGCCTGAGACATCTAGTTTTTCAAAACCTGAAACACCTAGTTTTTCAAAACCTGAAACCCCTAGTTTCTCAAAACCTGAGGCTCTTAGTTTCTCAAAGCCAGAAACTCCTAGTTTCGCAAAGCCTAAGACACCTGTCTCAAAGCTTGAGACACCTAGTTTTTCAAAACCTGAAACCCCTGGTTTCTCAAAACCTGAGACCCCTACTTTTTCAAAGCCCGAGACCCTACTTTTTCAAAACCTGAGACTCCTAGTTTTTCAAAACCTGATACCCCTAGTTCTCCAAAGCCTGAGTCTCCTACTTTTTCCAAGACCGAAACTCCTACTTTCTCAGAGCCCAAGACCCCTGGTTCACCGAAGTCTGAGAATCCTACCTTCTCAAAGCCTGAGACCCCTAGTTTTTCAATGCACATGACTCCTACTTCCCAAAGCCCGAGACCCCCACTTTATCGAAGCCTGAGACTCCTACTTTCTCAAAACCTGAGATCCCAAGCTTTTCAAAGCCCGAGACCTCTAGTTCTACGAAACCCGAGATTCCTAGTTTTTCGAAGCCAGAGACCCCTGATTCTCCAAAGCTCGAGACCCCTAGTTTTTCAAAGCCTAAAACCCCTAGTTTCTCAAAACCCGAGACTCCTACTTTCTCAAATCCTGAGACTCCGAGTTCCCCAAAGTTAGATACTCCTACTTTCTCAAAGCCTGAAATTCCAAGTTCTCGAAGCCTGAGACCCCTAGTTTCTCAAAGCCCGAGACCCCTAGCTTCCCAAAGCCAGAGACCCCTAGTTTCTCAAAGCCTGAGACGTCAAGCTCCCCAAAATCTGAGACTCCCAATTTTTCAAAACTCGATACTTCAAGTTCCCCAAAGTCTGAGACCCATACTTTCACAAAGTCTGAAATGCCAAGTTCTACAAGCCCCAAGACACAAAATTCCCCAAAGTCTGAGACCTATAGTTTCTCAAAGCCTGAGACACCTAGCTTTTCCAAGCCTGAGACTCCTAGTTTCTCAAAGCCTAATACTCCAAGTTCCTCGAAGCCTAAGGCACCAAGTTCCCTAACGCCCGAGATGCCAAGTTTCTCAAAGCCCGAGACTCCAAGTTCCCCGAATCCCAAGACTCCTACTTTTTCTAAACCTGAGATGCCAAGCTCCCCAAATCTTGAGACGCCAAGTTCTACAAAGCTCGATACTCCAAGTTCCCCAAAGCCCGAGACCCCAAGCTCTCCAAAGCCCGAGACACCAAGTTCCCCAAAGCCCGAGACGCCAAGCTTCCCAAAGCCCAAGATGCCAAGTTCCGCAAAGCCCGAGATGCCAAGCTCCTCAGATCTCGAGACTCCAAGTTCCCCAAACACCGAGACCCCAAGTTCTGCAAAGTCTGAGACGTCAAGCTTTCCAAAGCTTGAGACGCCAAGCTCTTCAAAGCCCGAGACGCCAAGCTCCCCAAAGCCTGACACCTCAAGTTTTGAGATTCCAAGTTTTCCAAAATCCGAAACTCCTAGTTCCCAAAAGCCCGACACACCAAGTTCCCCAAATTTTGAGACGCCAAGTACGCCGAAGCATGAGACCCCAAGTTCTCCAAATTTTGAGACTCCTAGTTTCTCAAAGCCAGAGATACCTAGTTTTTTAAAACCCAAAACCTCTAATTCTTCAAAACTTGATATTCCAGTAGCCCCAGCAGCAGCCCTAGAACCTGAGACTCCAACTGTTTCTAGGCCTGAAAAACCAAGTGTACCAAACCGTGAGCTACCAACTACCCCAAAATCAGAGATGCCAACATTTACAATTACAAAGCCTAAATTATCCGTTATTTTAGATCCTGAGATTCCAAGTGTATTAAAGACAGAAATATCAAAACCTTCTAAACAAACATTGTCAACTTCTCCCTAAGTAACTATGGTGTTATTCATGTGTCATGACTTGTGTTGGTTAGCTAACAGAGGATTAGATCGCATATGAATGAGTTGAAAATGGGTTAGATGCGAATGGATAAATATTTGACTTGTCATGTGAATAAAAATGAGTTGAATGATGGATGATTTTAGTATCCACATATTATTTACTCATAAATTGTACAAAAATGAAATTTGCTATCTAATAAAGTGAAGCACTTTCTTTTCTGTAATTTTATTTTTTGATAAGCCAACTTACATTATTTTTCACTCTGTCGTTAGATGTTTATTTTTTCTTAATCAACATATGTAGAACCTATGATTGATCTCTGTTTCTGCTAAATCATCGTTGTTTATCCACTGAATCATTTTTCCCCATCAAATTTCGAAAGCATGGACATGATTAATTAAGTGTGCGCTACGTTGGTTGCATAATATATATGTTTCACTTTCGCTCTTATGTATGCAATATCAAGTATTATTATAGTTCTCTCTATTTTGTCTCATCATGTTCAGAAGACTGGAAGTGCCTATGAAGCTCCTGTAATTGCTTTAGTTGTTGCAATTTCTCAAATATTGCCTTTCAAGTTAGTGTTAGTTATTTTTAATGCTTTTGAACTTGAAATTTTTTCTTAAAAAATACTTTAATTTGGACAATGATAGAAATTGCAGAGTATGTTCTTTCATTACAATATTCACAAATCATAAGTTTAAAAATATCATCTCATTTTCACTAATCAAATTTGATAGTTTTCATCTTTTAAAGAGAAAATGTTTGTCATGACTAAAAAATAGGTTTAAATAAATATAAGAGTACAAAATATATAGAGAAACAACCTCAACAAATTCACTCAGAATACATGGGAGGTTCACACAAGTGATAACGTATCAAGCTTGTGTCCCAAAAATTCTCCCCCTAACCAAAACTCTCGAAGCCCGTAAGACTACATTGTGAATGCTAATAAAGTTAGAAGAAATATGCCTCTATTTATAAAGTCCTAAACTTTTTCCTACCAGAAAAAGGAGTAGACAATCCAAACATTTTCCTAAAAGGAAAACATATGTATGGTAAGAAACTCAGGGCAAACATACCCAACAGAAAAGAGGGAACCTTTCTAGTATGAAGCATTAACATAACTCAGACAATATTGGTGGTTAGAAATATATATTTTATTTTTTGGAATAATATTGCACTACTATCCAAACTTTGTGGCATATAACCATGTAATAATATTGAAACAATTACCTGTCCGTCTCTTGATTTTTGTGTGACTATAATTTGTAGCATTGATCTATTTCAATGTATTTGTTCAATATGGCAAAGTCTCGTGCTGATAATGTGTTATGAAACTACATAAACAAGAAGAAGAATAAAGTAGAGATAAGAGAAAAGACTTCTTATTCATCTTAAAGTATATTCAGGATTCATGGATCTTTTTTACAATGAAGGAAAACCCTTTTATTTATAGGGGAAACCTAACTTAGTCCACGAGTAGGATTCCTAACCATATCCTACAAGGACTCCACATAATTAGACATTCACTATAATACAAATATGTTTATAAAAATTTTAGTTTAATTTTTATTATTATTTTTAAAAATATATATATAATCTCATATGAATATATATATATATATATATATATATATATATATATATATATATATATATATATATTCAATGACTAATTTAGATTTTATTATTTTGATGGTCAAATTTATTTATGTTTCACTAAAATTCTTGTAAGATGACCAAATTTTTTCCTTCAAATATAAAAATTAAATTACAATATAGACAAAAAAAATAGTTCTAAATTATAATATAACAACAAAAAATAGTTTTAATTTTTTTTCTTTACACTAACGAATAAAAGAAAAAAATAAAATAAGAATAAGAAATTTAATTCTTCTATCTATATATATTAGGAGAGGAAAAAGTGTCACGTGCCACGTGCCAGCACCATAAAAATCATGCTTTTAAAATAATTATAAATTAGTAATTAAGAATTGAATAATAAAGTAGTAGTATTATTTATTTTAAAAAATGAAAAAATAAGAATAATTTTTAATTCATTAAAAAACAGTTTTCACCGCTTTTTAAAAAATTTAAAATTGTACAGTTATTTTAACTTTTTACTGGTTTTCCAATTTAAAGTACAACAATTTTTTCCTTCTAAATAAATAAATTACTGAAATTTATTAAAGTATTTATTATTAAATTAAAAATTAATAACTAAAACATTTCATTTAAAATTAACATGAGTTGTATGATAAAATAACAAATTTAAAAGTACATTGTTTTGATTTATAATTTTAAAACTAAAGATAAATGTTTACCGTTTCAACTTTGCCATTTTTTTTAAGAAAAAAAAAATAAAAATCTCTTACATCTAAATTAATAACCACCCCAATCCATGTTCCCATTTTCTGTAATATAATAGATAAAACAAAATAAAAAAATTATTTAAATTATTTTCATAAATTCAAATAATTAAGGAACGGTTATTCACTACAACAAAAACAGCTTTTAGCGGCATTAAATATTGACATTAATAAAGAGTATTAAAAGTTTTTACCGGCATTAGTTAAGTGTCATTAGAATCAATATCGCTAAAGGCTTTAGGGACATATTTAAAAAGTGACAATTGTCGCTAAAAATATATATTTAGCGGCAATTAAGAATTAATTGCCGCTAATGATCATTTGTGTTGTAGTGATTGTAAACTGTAAAAGAGTTTTTTTAGGTCTATATTTTTATTTATGTTTATCTTTTCTCTTTATTCTGTGAATATGATTTCTGAACGGATTGAGAGAAACTTAATGTTCTTAAATTATCGAAATAACAAATATGTCTCTTAAGGGCAAAAGTAGTACAACATTAATTTTGTGCTAAATGGTCATGTTGGTGAAGAAGACAATACATAAAGGTCAAACTTCTCCTTTTTATCTGTAATTTATTCAAAAAATTTATCATTTTAGCAAATTCTATGCTTAACTAAAGTTTTGAAAGCATAACTAATCAATGGTAAATTTTATGTTTAAAAAATATATGTTGATAAAGACAATTTTTTTTAGGAAATTTTTTCAAACAATATTAAGATAATTACGGATATAAAAAAGCATGGACAAACAAACTATACTTCTTCAAAAAAAAAAAAAATTAAAAAAACAAAGTTGAGGATTCATCTATTAATTATTTATGACTAATTCATTTTGTCAAATATTTTTTAAAGCCGTTATTTATCTTATGGTGATTAAATTAATTAATTTATAATTATTATTATCCTAACAGCAATGAAATACCTTCAATCATCAGGTGAACTTTTAAAACTAACTAAAAGATGTACATAACAAATAATAAATGAATTAAAAGTTAGTCTTCGTTATAAATCCATTGAATAGTGGATTGTTCATTTGCTTTCTTCATTAACTTATCCTATCATGTATCTATATTTTCAATGTGACATGAACCTTTGTAGATAACTATGTACCTACTAATTGGACATTTATCATGGTGACCTTTGGGAGTGATATCTTAACACTATAAATAGGGATATCACTCACCATTTGGAACACACTTGAATTTGAATAAGAAGAAAGTCTTCTCTTCCATCTTACTTCTCTTGTCATCTTCTCTTTCTATTATATTATTACTTTTATAATACGTTATCAGCACGAATATGCTCTAAAAGTTGTAGCACTTCGCAAAAGTGTTGTAGTTGAAACACTTGTGAGCAGAAACAGGTTCTGTTCATTTTTTCCTGTTACACATTTATATTTTCAAAAGTTCTTCTTATACTAATATTTTATTTTAGTATATATGTGATATATGAAAAGATAGAACATATTGGTTTGTTTTACTTTAACAATTTTATACATTAGTTTATGATTATACTAATAATTCTTCGTTTCATAAAAGAATTGAAGATAAAGAAATAAATTTTCATGTTGATTTTCGTAGAGTTAATTATGAGGAACTTATTAATATTTATAATTGCTGAGGTGAGAAACTCCCAGTTTTATTTTGATTAAATTTGCTTCTATAATTCTTGATATTTTTTAAAGGCTCATGGTTGAGTTTTATTGGTATGGACTTATAGACATTGTAAGAAGGTGGATTCAAAATAAATCGCAACAAAAAGGGTAAGACATCAGGTTAAAGTCCGGATGCACGTAATAAAAAAAAATATTTGAGGGTAAGACGATAGATTCATGTTCTATCGCACCAAAAGGGTAAGACATCAATTTGAGTTTTGATGCACCATGATTGGGTTCAAGTCCCATAGAATTATGGCGTAACACGCCTTATATGGGTAAGACATTGAGTTTGAGTCAATGCACCATAGCGATGATAAAATGATGACTAAGAAAAATAATATATTTTTGATGAAAAGCCTTGAAATTTGTCTCATTGAATTTGCTCCATTCCTTGAAAAGAATGTGGTAGCAACATATGATAACTTTGAAATCTGCGTGTTGACTTGCTCCATTCTATCTTATGAATGTGGTAGCAGTAAATAATTAATCTGAAAGATGAAAAATGATTAACGATATGAAAAAGGGCATGAAGGGACGGAATTATAATAGTCATCATTGTGGTAATTTAAAAGAAAGAACATTATGGGTACTCCAAATAGTCCTTCAAAATGTGAAGGCAGTTTTCATTATCAAAATGGTATGAAAGGACATTGGACTTTTGAATGTTGTCGATCCAATAATTTGACAAGTTTATAAATCCTCCATCAAAAGACAAGAAGATAAAGTGATGGTACACTTGATCTTTCAAAGTGATGTTGAGGTGTGTCATGTAAATATGATGAATTTTAAAGGCATGACAAAGTGCTTATAATGTAAATTTATGAAACACATATAAATGATTAGTCCATTCCTTGAAGAGAATGTGACAAGTGATGAGTATCATGAATGCTCCACCATTCTATAAGAGAATGGGTCAAAATGTGATAAAATCATTATGGGTTGGATATATGCCACAACTCACCTCTACGGGAGGTTTGAGAAAAATGATATATGTCAAAACTCACCTCTACGGGAGGTTTGAGAGGAAATAAATTTTATTTGACAGAAATGGTTAATGGTATTGTACGTTTATACGTCACTATGGTATATTTATTGTGAACTACCGAAAGGGCAAAAAAAAAAGAAGTAATTCTTGCCTATAAAGGTTGTGGTCATGATCAAATATATTGTGTGGCAATACAAATTTGTCATTGGTTGTGTACCTATGGTACAACAAAAGTAAAGCAAGAAACATGTCTTGCTCGTAATGTTTTGACCATGACAATAATAATATAATTTCCTCCTTGAAGGAGATGTTCACCATAGGAATGGTGTCATGCAATATATGATAGTACACAAAATTAATAGCAAGCTCTAACGAGTTGTGTTATTACCAGAGAAATAATATTGGGGTTGTAGTAAGTCTCAAAAGAAACTTTTTAAGTTTCAGATGAATTAAAAAAAATATTGAGACTATAAATTACGAAAAGATTTAATATCTTTATATTACTACAATCGAAGCGGGATATAAATATTGATGTAAACGATTACCCATTTTTCCTCTTGTTTGTTGCATACAAACATGGACATGCTGATGAAATCACATGTAAAAGTAAACTGTAAGTGTACTGAAATAAAGATCAGTTAGCATGATCAGTTGACCATTGCATTAAATGTGATGCAAATATAATTGAGAAGTCATGTGGCTTATATGATGAATAAATAAAAGATTCTTCAAGAATTCTCTTGTGTTGCTTGTTTTCATTGTACCATCTATGGTTGGCATTGTAATTCCCTGAAATTTTTGGAACATATAAAAAGATGAATATGGGCTCATTCATCTGTCATGTGGATCATTTGCAACTATATGATAGATGCATCTATGCGATGATCACATGTGCTTTGTTGTCAACTTACAAATTGGTGTTTGTAAGGTTGTTTGCTCGAATTGTTAAATTAAGAGCACAGTTTCAAATTATGAAATTATATTGATAATGCTGGTTGATTTAGCAAAAAATGTATGCCTCCAATTATAGCTTAAACATGGTTATGAGATCAAAACTCCCAAATAAAATTTGGTATGAGATAATTTTATTTAACATGTAGCAACACATGTATGCATCAAGCCAACAAGGTTTTTCCATTAAAATTGGTTCAGGGTCAGGAACCAAATAATTTTTCATCTAAAATGTTGAATGTGCGATTATGATTTTAATTGCTCCACCACGCACAAAGATGAATTCCCAAATAAGGTTGGGATGAATGTTAGATTTTCTAACATTAGTGGGGAGAGATGATTGACAGCTGAAAATTATGTGTGAGGTTTAATGATGAATTATCTAGATCCTCGTTAAATAAATATGTGAACTTAAAGTTCAAGGGATAATTCATTTGCATAATGTTGCAAATTAATTGCCAGATGAATGTACTGACCCTATGAAATAATTCAACTGCAAATGCTCCAATGTGAAGTCCTTGAAGGACAGAGTCTATGATACGCCGAAAGCGTAATAGACCAATCGGTTCCAAATATAAAATTCCTTGAAGAAGGAGAGGAGCAAATGATCAATATGGTCATAATAATGAGGCAAGTGCTATAAGAGAGCACCACGACATAACAATTCATAAAACCTTGAAAAAGGTTCAGGTACCTGAAAATGATGAAAAATGAAGAGATCTCAATAAGTTATGTCATGTTGGAATCGATATCAAATAACCGTCGACGGTATCTTTGATATGAGGTAGCGCTCAATGATATAAATTGAAACGAAGATTTTGAATTCAAATCTGTCTTAGAGTGGGACAGATAAATAATTGGCCAAGTAAAATGCACAATTCAAGTATATTTTGTTTCACTTAGAAAAGTGACGCTTGGACTGATAGTCCATGAATCAAGGTATAATGTCAGTGGGGTACAAATAAATTATTATGCGATAGTATAACCGTAAGATATCAAGTATGACTTGTGTCTTGGGGCATTAAGGTTTGTCGCAAAAATCCTGACATTATTGGAGATGTTTTCTCCTATGGTGGATGCAATGAGGTTTGTTTTGATCTGGCAACATATGAAAAACTTGAATGCATATAATGAATAATTGTCATGTCTAGTTAGACAATGAAGGTTATATGAAAATACTTGAAGCAATCGAGGTGTCTGAAGCATATAAAAGTTTGAAGGAAACTTTTTCAATAAAGCTTCAAGAATCTTTATATGGATTGAAATAATCAAGGAAGAAAAGGGTAGAAAAACAATGACCCTAATTGTCCTTGTATTTTTATAAAAAGGTCTTGGTAAGACAAAATTTTGTCTTGACCTACATATTAATTTTACAAATGAAATATTTGTCTACCTGTGCACATACACAGAAAAGTGTTGATGCGATTTTAAATGGATTATTCACATTCATTGAGTAACCCAATGATTATGAGATCACTTGAAATAAATGATGATTCATTTTGATCTCAAGAGAAGGATGAAGAGCTTCTTAGTGATGAAACTTCATATCTTAGTGCAATCAGGGTACTAATGCATCTTGCTAACAATACTCGACCAGATATTTGTTTTGCAGTAAATTTATAGGCAAGATTCGGTTCCTCCCCAACAAAAGGACACTGAAATGGTGTAATATATATACTTGAATAACTTTGAAGGACCATAGACATGAGTTCATTCTATTCCGAAGAATTCAAGTCAGAGTTGATGGTTATGCAGATGCATAATATTTATCTGATCCGCATAAAGCACAGTCTCAAAAACGCTATTTGTTTGCATGTGGAGGCACAACAATATCCTGGCGATCAATGAAACAAATGTTGCTATGCAGAAATAAAAGTCCTCCATGAAACAAGTCGAGAGTGCGTCTAGTTGAGATAAATGACATACCATATTCAGGAAATGTGTGGTTTTTCTTTGAAAGAGAATATACCAAACACAATGTACGAAGATTGGAGACATCATCGCAAGAAATTAAGTGATGTTTTGATCAGGGGGAGTATAATACGCGTTGCACTCTTTTTTCCTTGACCGAGGTTTTATCCCACTGGGTTTTCCTGGCAAGGTTTTTAATGAGGCAACAAATAATGCGTATCAAAAGATATGTGTACTCTTTTTCTTTTACTATAATTTTTTCCCACTGAGTTTTTTCTAGTAAGGTTTTAACGAGGCATATAATTTATGGACATCCAAGGGGGAGTGTTATAAATTCATTGAATAGTGGATTGTCCATTTGCTTTCTTCATTAACTTATCCTATCATGTATCTACATTTCCAATGTGACATGAACCTTTATAGATAACTATGTACCTATTAATTGAACATTTATCATGATGACCTTTGAGAGTGATATCTTAACACTATAAATAGGGATATCACTCACATTTAGAACACACACTTGAATAAGAAGAAAGTCTTCTGTTCCATCTTACTTCTCTTGTCATCTTCTCTTTCTATTATATTATTACTTTTATAATAGTCTTGACATTATCTTTCTTGCTTGACTGCAAATTAAAAAATAATGAAAACAAAAAGTTAACTACTTATTAACTTTCCATTTCTATTTTATCTAAAAAAAAAGTTAAAGTCAATAAAGTTAAAGTTAATATATAGATCAAGTCATTCAATTAAGAATATGAATTAGAACATTTCTTTTGTAAATATATTAATATTACTCTTGAATTTAATTAATTTAAAAACTTGAATTATATTCGACTTTAAAATTTGAATACAACTTTTTTTTTAAAAAAAAAGAAAAGGTTAACTGCCTCTATATTAAACTGTATATTAAAGATAAATCCAAAAAAGAGTTACTTATACTCATATTAGCTTTATACGTAATTTTTTTTTTTTTGCTTTGTTAAAAATATTAGATTTTAACATTTAGTTTAACTGATAAGAAAAATGATTAATACCCAAATTTTTTTTATAAATAATTAAAATTAATTACATGTAGTAGGATTAAAATAATAAATTCCTATTTTATTCTTAAAATAATTTTAAATTTTAAATATGGTTATGTAACGTGTGTGTGGTGTGTGTGAGATTTCCTTTTTGTGTTAAAAAGTGATTTTAACTATCTTTTCACAATCTTTTTATTTATAGCAAAACAAATGTAGATAATCCTATTATGTATCACAATAAAATATATTTGTTGATATTGTTTGAGTCTTTTAAGATTCCAATATATTATGTGACTTCATTGTCTTAAAAAAAAAAAGTTGTATTGTACTACCTACGTGATAAAGAATTTAGGGTTCTAAATTCCTTTAGAATAGTAAATTAATTTTTTTAGGGGATGTATTAATTAATATATATATATATTAAATTAATTTGCTAGTACAAATACAAAGAATACGAAAAAGCTAACGGATTCGTCCGAATTCATCCCAAGCTTCACCTGAACTGTGTTTCTTTACAAAAGAATGGTCTATAATAAATTTGCTCACATACCTCTCATAAGTACCGAATTGCTTGCTACTTAGAGAATCGTATTTTGGGGGAAATTGATGACCAATTTAGCCTTTAAATGTTTTAAAATGGCAAGAAGCACGCATATTGAAATAAGACATTTCTACTATAGTAATTTCTCACAAATAGTTTCATGCGGATACATTAAAGTTTCTCGACTCCTATGCTTACTAGTTTGTCATGATACACAATCATATATGCTTTCGAGTTTTCTGATTTTGTCGAACATTTTGAATTTCAAAAGTGTGTATCCTTCTACCAATTTGACAACAGAATGCATGCAAAAATCTTGAGTTTTTTGATAAAATCATCCCTCAATTATGACTCAAATGTAACGTACATCCCTATATTATCTAAGTAAGCAAAAAACATCCTAATACTATCAAAAAAATAACAAGAATCATCATTTAGCCTATTTTTGTTAAGAAACTGATTGAACCAATAAAAATAAATATTTTATTAATTTGGTCACGTTTTGGCCACGACAAAAAGATCAAAGTTATCTAAAAAGAATAAGGATATGGATAGGAAATGAATCTTCAATTTAAATTTTGTGTGTTGTTAGTTTATAGAGTATGTTTTTTTGCATCATCAAGTAAATTGACTTGCACCAATACATAAGAATTTTGAAATATTCATACAGTGCGTTCTGAAGGTTAGAGAGATTATGTAAAAAAAATCATTTCAAATATATTACATCCAACTATTCAGAGATTTTCTTTAGTAAAATATTGAGGGGTATATACTGTATATACAATGTTCACATTATACAATGTACAGAAATGCTGAAAATTTAGTAAAATTACGTAGATGCTTAGTTATTAAAATAAAAAAATAATTACTTTATTTGAAATTTTTGAAGTTGGAGTAGTATTTGTTTTTTCCAAAGAATATTTAGAATTTGAATATATTTTGTCTCAATATAATTTAAACTCTCAATTTCGAAAAAATTTACAAAATCACCTGCCTTGATTAGTTTAACCATGTGAACATATATTCATTCGACTTGACGCATTTTTTGTTGGGGCTTGATTATCTTTAAAAAAATAATAGACAAAAGGATGAATCTTACAACTTTTTGGATAGTTCAGGGATGTTTTTTTGCTCACTTATATAATACAAGGATGTACCTTAGGTTTCGGTCATACTCCAGGGATAATTCTAGACAAAAACTCCACAAATCTTCAAAACATAGTTATTTTATCTCCATATTACCTAACATAATGTATTCAACTTCTCCAGTTGATCGGTCATAATTTGTATTAATATTATGTTTTTATAGTTCTTTGAATTATTATGATAATGGGTGAATTGAAGATATTTCAGCATTAAAATTACATCTTTTTAAAGTAGGAATATACAATATGTTAGTGGTGGACGGTCGTATATTATGAGTATGTGAGATAGTCCAGAAATATAAGACTTTAATGTAGATGAGTAGGTCTGATTTGTGCTGGATACATATGTATATATAATACAGATGTTGGTTGTTTTGAAAAGAGAATAAGTATATAATTTGATATACTTTGAGAATATTAAATAAGATGAGATGAGAGAGGAAGGCTTGGAATTCGGTAATGGTGTGCATTCGATTGTAGCGACTTGATCCGATCACTGTGAGTAGGTCTATAGGAAAAAAAAATTGGTCTTGTTTTGAGATTTGACTAATATATACTTGTAGCCAAGACCTTAAAAAAATCGTAAGGTCTTCCAGAATCTAATTTGAGTTAGTAAAACACCCAAAATTGAACTTAACGTGAAAGGTTTGAGTCGAAACATCAAGGGAAAGAGTTCTATTGTAAAAATGGCCTATTTTTTTTGGATGTTGAGCTGCTAAACTTGCATCGATCTTGCTATAGCGGACGACCTCCCATTATAGCAGCGCTCAAATTGCTGGCGAGGTAAGTTATCATTATAATGGGATAGCTATAGTGAGAGAATCGTGATTTTATGGAGAAAACTGCCCAAAAACCCTATTTTATGCAGTTTTTCCACAAAATTCATTGATAAAGGTAAGAATTCGACCCCTCAATCTTGTAAATTACTAGAAGGTTAACATTAGAGAAAGGTTTTGAGCATGATTTCATGGTGGGAAAGAGTCTTTTAAGTTAGGGAAGATTATCATATTTTGGTCATGATTGAGATTAGTTAGTAATTCAAGTAAATCAATGGGTCAATTGTGATTGATTGTTGTTGTATTGTTTATTTTAGACCAAGAACATGCTAAGACACTTCAGAAGGAGAAACTTCGGGCCATCTAGAGTCATAAAGGGCCTTAATTCGAGGTGGGTGATGATTATATGATTATGAGTTACGTATATATGTATGTTTATTGCTTATAGCGTCATATTGTAATATATGATACGAAGCATATGAAATGAACTTGTGATTAACTTGTGGGTTCAAATGGTATTGTTCATTCTCTTATGTGATTATGCATGATTGTTGTGTATGTGATTTAGCATGATTGATGTGCTTGTTAGTTGGCCCGAGTACCATGCCATGTAAAGTATTGTTGATTGACTTAAATACCACACCTGATATGATACACTTTGATTGGATTCTGTGAAAGCAGTGTCGTCTCAACCATAAGGCGACCAAATCAATCACTTGGGGCTCCAAATTTTTTTTTCTCCCAAAGATGTATATATATTGTTAACAAAAATTTCATATATTGATAAATTTGAAAAATAAAAATTGTATAGAAAATATAATTGAAAAATTGAATATTATTTAGTTAATTGTAGTATCTTTTCTAGATTCTTATGCACTAGTTAATTGTAGTATCCTTTCCAGTTTCGCATGTGGCTATCTATTTTATTGTCTAGCTCATTTATATTCTGACGATTATCATATACCAACAATATTGTGTTCTTATACTTGCTTCTCTTTATTCTCCTTTCACTATTTTTTATTCTTTCATTATTGAATATTTTGAAGTCTCTCAAATGTTAAACATTCTACATTATGTAAAACTATTATTGTGTGTTTATAAAAAGTTTAAATTTGTTTTTGGCGTTTATTCAAATTTTAAAGCACTAAAACTAATCAATACTATTTTAATATTATTTATCAACTTATCAAATTTATCGCAATACTATTTTAGTATCATCGTATTTTTAAACATTTTGAGTCATGTTTTATTATTTTAATTTATATTACATAATTTTCATTGAAAATTTATATATATTTTGTCTCTCCAAACCTCATTTATAGAATTACTCCAAATATATTATCGTTATTCAATTTATATTTATTAATTAAAAATAATAAAACCCTCTTTATAAAATTTAATTTAGATCCCCAAACTTGTTGGAACGGCAGCTGAGAGGACCCAATATAGACCGGAGATTCAATAGGAGAACTAATATTTGCATTGTGAACGTGTAGGACATGTTAACTTTAATTTTAAAGTTTTACATTACATATTTTAGACCACAAGATTAAAAAGCATTTAATAAAATTTGACATAACTTAAATTTAAAACAAGAAGATTAAATAGTCTCTTTCTTTTCTTAATCTTTATTCCAAATTAAAATATGTTATTCTTTTTTTAACGGATAAAATATTACTTTATGATTACTATTTGATAGAGAATTATCACGTGACCCTATCAGTACATAATGATTTGTATACTGCACTTGTTATTCCAAAACCTCAATTGACGAACTGGCCAAATGTATAGCAAATTCCAAAACCTCAATTGACGAACTGGCCAAATTTATATGAATCTATAATATAACACAAATAAAATTTCAAATCTAAGAGATCTCCTATTTGGCATGATTTCAAATCAAAAAATAAAATCACATGTCCATTCATATGCGTTTAAAATGTAATCTGTCACACATAAACAAAACCCACTTGTTGAAAGTTTTTTAGTTGATCTCATTACTTTCAAGATCATTATTCATTATATTTTTATATATTTTGTCAATCAGTTTTTATTAATTATAATAAAACAAATTAAATATTATCAATCAATTTTTAATTTTA
The DNA here is from genome assembly GCA_022817965.1 of Solanum lycopersicoides. NCBI lineage: Eukaryota > Viridiplantae > Streptophyta > Magnoliopsida > Solanales > Solanaceae > Solanum > Solanum lycopersicoides. The sequence goes on along the minus strand of CM040623.1, from coordinate 75,999,968 downwards.
AACGGAATTTTTTTTGCTTTTTATGTTTAAGCAACTCATCTCCTTGTTTTTAAAGATGAATTTTTTTAAAAAAAAAACAGATACAAACGAAAGATACAAGAAAATAATGAATAAATTTAAAAAAAAAAAAAGATGCTAATGAAAGATACTTAAATGAATTACAGGAGGAGCCATCAGAAACCAAAGTTCATCCCAGAAGCTTTAGGCTATGGTACGGTCCGCATCATGGTTTGATCTGAAAAGATCCATCACGCGGCTCCTCATTTTCAATGGAAAAAAAAGGAATTTTTTGAAATTCAAATAAATATATAATGAATGATAAAAATATAAAATTGAAAATCATGTATACGAAGAGCTCAGAAGCAAAATGGGTATGAGAATTGTCATCAATCAAAAAATTAATTTTTGTAAGAGTGTGCATGACTTTCTTCAGATCTCATCACAGCTCTTCAAATATAAGAAATTCTAAACCAAAAAAAAAAAAAAAAAAATATTGGAGGCGGAAGATAAAAAGGAAAATGGAGAGGCTGAGATATGAGTTTTGTTATTTGCTGCTGCTATTTATAAGGATAGAAAAAAAGACACAAAGTTAACTACTTATTAACTTTCCATTTCTATTTTATCTAAAAAAAAAGTTAAAGTCAATAAATTAAAGTTAATATATAGATCAAGTTCATTCAATTAAGAATAATGAATAGAACATTTCTTTTGTAAATATATTAATATTCTCTTGATTTAATTAATTTAAAACTTGAATTATATTCGACTTTAAAAATTTGGAATACAACTTTTTTTTTAAAAAAAAGAAGGTTAACTGCCTCTATATTAAACTGTATATTAAGATAAATCCAAAAAAGAGTTACTTATACTCATATTAGCTTTAATACGTAATTTTTTTTTTTTTGCTTTGTTAAAAATATTAGATTTTAACATTTAGTTTAACTGATAAGAAAAATGATTAATACCCAAATTTTTTTTATAAATAATTAAAATTAATTACATGTAGTAGGATTAAAATAATCAAATTCCTATTTTATTTCTTAAAATAATTTTAAATTTTAAACTATGGTTATGTAACGTGTGTGTGGTGTGTGTGAGATTTCCTTTTTGTGTTAAAAGTGATTTTAACTATCTTTTCACAATCTTTTTATTTATAGCAACAAAATGTAGATAATCCTATTATGTATACAATAAAAATATATTTGTTGATATTGTTTGAGTCTTTTAAGATTTCCAATATATTATGTGGACTTCATTGTCTTAAAAAAAAAAGTTGTATGTACTACCTACGTGATAAAGAATTTAGGGTTCTAAATTCCTTTTTTAGAATAGTAAATTAATTTTTTAGGGATGTATTAATTTTAATATATATATATTATTAAATTAATTTGCTAGTACAATACAAAGAATACGAAAAAGCTAACGGATTCGTCCGATTCATCCCAAGCTTCACCTGACTGTGTTTCTTTACAAAAGAATGGTCTATAATAAATTTGCTCACATACCTCTCATAAGTACCGAATTGCTTGCTACTTAGAGAATCGTATTTGGGGGAAATTGATGACCAATTTAGCCTTTTAAATGTTTTAAAATGAAGAAGCACGCATATTGAAATAAGACATTTCTACTATAGTAATTTCTCACAAATAGTTTCATGCGGATACATTAAAGTTTCTCCGACTCCTATGCTTACTAGTTTGTCATGAACACAATCATATATGCTTTCGAGTTTTCTGTGATTTTTGTCGAACATTTTTGGAATTTCAAAAGTGTGTATCCTTCTACCAATTTGACAACAGAATGCATGCAAAATCTATTTTTTGATAAAAAATCATCCCTCATTATGACTCAAATGTAACGTATCCCTATATTATCTAAGTAAGCAAAAAACATCCTAATACTATCAAAAAAATAACAAGAATCATCATTTAGCCTATTTTTTGTTAAGAAACTGATTGAACCAATAAAATAAATTATTTTTATAATTTGGTCACGTTTTGGCCACGACAAAAAGATCAAAAGTATCTAAAAAGAATAAGGATATGGATAGGAATGATCTTCAATTTAAATTTTGTGTGTTGTTAGTTTATAGAGTATGTTTTTTTGGCATCATCAAGTAAATTGACTTGCACCAATACATAAGAATTTTGAAATATTCATACAGTGCGTTCTGAAGGTTAGAGAGATTATGTAAAAAAATCATTTCAAATATATTTACATCCAACTATTCAGAGATTTCTTTAGTAAAATAATTGAGGGGTATATACTGTATATACAATGTTCACATTATACAATGTACAGAAATGCTGAAAATTTAGTAAATTACGTAGATGCTTAGTTATTAAATAAAAAAATAATTACTTTATTTGAAATTTTTGAAGTTGGAGTAGGTATTTGTTTTTTCAAAGAATATTTAGAATTTGAATATATTTTGTCTCATATAATTTAAAACCTCTCAATTTCGAAAAATTTAAAAATCACCTGCTTGATTAGTTAACCATGTGAACATATATTCATTCGACTTGACCGCATTTTTTGTTGGGCTTGATTATCTTTTAAAAAAATAATAGACAAAAGGATGAATCTTCAACTTTTTGGATAGTTCAGGGATGTTTTTTTGCTCACTTATATAATACAAGGATGTACCTTTAGGTTTCGGTCATACTCAGGGATAATTCTAGACACAAACTCCACAAATCTTCAAAACATAGTTTTTTATCTCATATTACCTAACATAATGTATTCAACTTCTCCAGTTGATCGGTCATATATTTGTATTAATATTATGTTTTTAATAGTTCTTTGAATTATTATGATAATGGGTGAATTGAGATATTTCAGCATTAAATTACATCTTTTTAAAGTAGGAATATACAATATGTTAGTGGTGGACGGTCGTATATTATGAGTATGTGAGATAGTCCAGAAATATAAGACTTTAATGTAGATGAGTAGGTCTGATTTGTGCTGGATACATATGTATTATAATACAGATGTTGGTTGTTTTTGAAAAGAGAATAAGTATTAATTTTGATATACTTTGAGAATATTAAAATTAAGATGAGATGAGAGAGGAAGGCTTGGAATTCGGTATGGTTGCATCGATGTAGCGACTTGATCCGATCACTGTGAGTAGGTCTATAGGAAAAAAAAATTGGTCTTGTTTTGGAGATTTGACTAATATATACTTGTAGCCAAGACCTTAAAAAAAATTCGTAAGGTCTTCCAGAATCTAATTTTGAGTTAGTAAAACACCCAAAATTGAACTTAACGAAGAAAGGTTTGGAGTCGACACACATAAGGGAAAGAGTTCTTATTGTAAAAATGGCCTATTTTTTTTGGATGTTGAGCTGCTAAACTTGCATCCGATCTTGCTATAGCGGACGACCTCCATTATAGCAGCGCTCAAATTGGCTGGCGAGGTAAGTTATCATTATAATGGGATAGCTATAGTGAGAGAATCGTGATTTTTATGGAGAAAACTGCCCAAAAACCCTATTTTAATGCAGTTTTTTCCACAAAAATTCATTGATAAGGTAAGAATTCGAACCCTCAATCTTGTAAATTACTAGAAGGTTAACATTAGAGAAAGGTTTTGAGCAATGCCTCCAATTATAGCTTAATCATGGTTATGAGATCAAAACTCCCAAATAAAATTTGGTATGAGATAATTTTAATTTAACATGTAGCAACACATGTATGCATCAAGCCACAAGGTTTTTCCATTAAAATTGGTTCAGGGTCAGGAACCAAATAATTTTTCATCTAAAATGTTGAATGTGCGATTATGATTTTAATTGCTCACCACGCACAAAGATGAATTCCCAAATAAGGTTGGGATGAATGTTAGATTTTCTAACATTAGTGGGGAGAGATGATTGACAGCTGAAAATTATGTGTGAGGTTTAATGATGAATTATCTAGATCCTCGTTAAATAAATATGTGAACTTAAAGTTCAAGGGATAATTCATTTGCATAATGTTGCAAATTAATTGCCAGATGAATGTACTGACCCTATGAAATAATTCAACTGCAAATGCTCCAATGTGAAGTCCTTGAAGGACAGAGTCTATGATACGCCGAAAGCGTAATAGACCAATCGGTTTCAAATATAAAATTCCTTGAAGAAGGAGAGGAGCAAATGATCAATATGGTCATAATAATGAGGCAAGTGCTATAAGAGAGCACCACGACATAACAATTCATAAAACCTTGAAAAAGGTTCAGGTACCTGAAAATGATGAAAAATGAAGAGATCTCAATAAGTTATGTCATGTTGGAATCGATATCAAATAACCGTCGACGGTATCTTTGATATGAGATAGCGCTCAATGATATAAATTGAGACGAGGATTTTGAATTCAAATTTGTCTTAGAGTGGGACAGATAAATAATTGGCCAAGTAAAATGCATAATTCAAGTATATTTTGTTTCACTTAGAAAAGTGACGTTTGGACTGATAGTCCATGAATCAAGGTATAATGTCAGTGGGGTACAAATAAATTATTATGCGATAGTATAACCGTAAGATATCAAGTATGACTTGTGTCTTGGGGCATTAAGGTTTGTCGCAAAAATCCTGACATTATTGGAGATGTTTTCTCCTATGGTGGATGCAATGAGGTTTGTTTTGATCTGGCAACATATGAAAAACTTGAATGCATATAATGAATAATTGTCATGTCTAGTTAGACAATGAAGGTTATATGAAAATCCTTGAAGCAATCGAGGTGTCTGAAGCATATAAAAGTTTGAAGGAAACTTTTTCAATAAAGCTTCAAGAATCTTTATATGATTGAAATAATCAAGGAAGAAAATGGTAGAAAAACAATGACCCTAATTGTCCTTGTATTTTTATAAAAAGGTCTTGGTAAGACAAAATTTTGTCTTGACCTACATATTAATTTTACAAATGAAATATTTGTCTACCTGTGCACATACACAGAAAAGTGTTGATGCGATTTTAAATGGATTATTCACATTCATTGAGTAACCCAATGATTATGAGATCACTTGAAATAAATGATGATTCATTTTGATCTCAAGAGAAGGATGAAGAGCTTCTTGGTGATGAAACTTCATATCTTAGTGCAATCAGGGTACTAATGCATCTTGCTAACAATACTCGACCAGATATTTATTTTGCAGTAAATTTACAGGCAAGATTCGGTTCCTCCCCAACAAAAGGACACTGAAATGGTGTAATATATATACTTGAATAACTTTGAAGGGCCATAGACATGAGTTCATTCTATTCCGAAGAATTCAAGTCAGAGCTGATGGTTATGCAGATGCATAATATTTATCTGATCCGCATAAAGCACAGTCTCAAAAACGCTATTTGTTTGCACGTGGAGGCACAACAATATCCTGGCGATCAATGAAACAAATGTTGCTATGCAGAAATAAAAGCCCTCCATGAAACAAGTCGAGAGTGCGTCTAGTTGAGATAAATGACATACCATATTCAGGAAATGTGTGGTTTTTCTTTGAAAGAGAATATACCAAACACAATGTACGAAGATTGGAGACATCATCGCAAGAAATTAAGTGATGTTTTGATCAGGGGGAGTATAATACGCGTTGCACTCTTTTTTCCTTGACCGAGGTTTTATCCCACTGGGTTTTCCTGGCAAGGTTTTTAATGAGGCAACAAATAATGCGTATCAAAAGATATGTGTACTCTTTTTCTTTCACTAGAATTTTTTCCCACTGAGTTTTTTCTAGTAAGGTTTTAACGAGGCATATAATCTATGGACATCCAAGGGGGAGTGTTATAAATTCATTGAATAGTGGATTGTCCATTTGCTTTCTTCATTAACTTATCTTATCATGTATCTACATTTCCAATGTGACATGAACCTTTATAGATAACTATGTACCTATTAATTGAACATTTATCATGGTGACCTTTGGGAGTGATATCTTAACACTATAAATAGGAATATCACTCACATTTGGAACACACACTTGAATAAGAAGAAAGTTTTCTCTTCCATCTTACTTCTCTTGTTATCTTCTCTTTCTATTATATTATTACTTTTATAATAGTCTTGACATTATCTTTCTTGCTTGACTGCAAATTAAAAAATAATGAAAACAAAAAGTTAACTACTTATTAACTTTCCATTTCTATTTTATCTAAAAAAAAAAAGTTAAAGTCAATAAAGTTAATATATAGATCAAGTCATTCAATTAAGAATATGAATTAGAACATTTCTTTTGTAAATATATTAATATTACTCTTGAATTTAATTAATTTAAAAACTTGAATTATATTCGACTTTAAAATTTGAATACAACTTTTTTTTTTAAAAAAAAAAAAAGGTTAACTGCCTCTATATTAAACTGTATATTAAAGATAAATCCAAAAAAGAGTTACTTATACTCATATTAGCTTTATACGTAATTTTTTTTTTTTTGCTTTGTTAAAAATATTAGATTTTAACATTTAATTTAACTGATAAGAAAATAATTAATACCCAAATTTTTTTTATAAATAATTAAAATTAATTACATGTAGTAGGATTAAAATAATAAATTCCTATTTTATTCTTAAAATAATTTTAAATTTTAACTATGGTTATGTAACGTGTGTGTGGTGTGTGTGAGATTTCCTTTTTGTGTTAAAAAGTGATTTTAACTATCTTTTCACAATATTTTTATTTATAGCAAAACAAATATTTATAAAAAAAATATATTATGTATCACAATAAAATATATTTGTTGATATTGTTTGAGTCTTTTAAGATTCCAATATATTATGTGACTTCATTGTCTTAAAAAAAAAAAAGTTGTATTGTACTACCTACATGATAAAGAATTTAGGGTTCTAAATTTCTTTAGAATCCTAAATTAATTTTTTTAGGGGATGTATTAATTAATATACATATATATTAAATCAATTTGTTAGTACAAATACAAAGAATACGAAAAAGCTAACGGATTCGTCCGAATCCATCCCAAGCTTCACCTGTACTGTGTTTCTTTACAAAAGAATGGTCTATAATAAATTTGCTCACATACCTCTCATAAGTACCGAATTGCTTGCTACTTAGAGAATCATATTTTGGGGGAAATTGATGACCAATTTAGCCTTTAAATGTTTTAAAATGACAAGAAGCACGCATATTGAAATAAGGCATTTCTACTATAGTAATTTCTCACAAATAGTTTCATGCGGATTTATTAAAGTTTTCCGACTCCTATGCTTACTAGTTTGTCATGATACACAATCATATATGCTTTCGAGTTTTCTGATTTTGTCGAACATTTTGAATTTCAAAAGTGTGTATCCTTCTACCAATTTGACAACAGAATGTATGCACAAATCTTGAGTTTTTGGCTAGAATCATCCCTCAATTATGACTCAAATGTAACGTACATTCTTATATTATCTAAGTAAGCAAAAAAACATTCTAATACTATCAAAAAAATAACAAGAATCATCCTTTAGCCTATTTTTGTTAAGAAACTGATTGAACCAATAAAAACAAATATTTTATTAATTTGATCACGTTTTGGCCACGACAAAAAGATCAAAGTTACCTAAAAAGAATAAGAATATGGATAGGAAATGAATCTTCAATTTAAATTTTGTGTGTTGTTAGTTTATAGAGTATGTTTTTTTTGCATCATCAAGTAAATTGACTTGCACCAATACATAAGTTTTGAAATATTCATACAGTACATCTGAAGGTTAGAGAGATTATGAAAAAAAATTTATTTCAAATATATATTACATCCAACTATTCAGAGATTTTCTTTAGTAAATATTGAGGGGTCTATACTATATATACAATGTTCACACTATACAATGTACAGAAATGCTGAAAATTTAGTGAAATTACGTAGATGCTTAGTTATTAAAATAAAAAATAATTACTTTATTTGAAATTTTTGAAGTTGGAGTAGTATTTGTTTTTTCCAAAGAATATTTAGAATTTGAATATATTTTATCTGAATATAATTTAAACTCTCAATTTCGAAAAAATTTAAAAAATCACCTGCCTTGATTAGCTTAACCATGTGAACATATATTCATTCGACTTGACGCATTTTTTGTTGGGGCGTGATTATCTTTAAAAAAATAATAGACAAAAGGATGAATCTTACAAATTTTTGGATAGTTCAGGTATGTTTTTTGCTCACTTATATAATACAAGGATGTACTTTAGATTTTGATCATACTTCAGGAATGATTTTAGCCAAAAGCTCCACAAATCTTCAAAACATAGTTATTTTATCTCCATATTACCTAACATAATGTATTCAACTTCTCCAGTTGATCGGTCATAATTTGTATTAATATTATGTTTTTATAGATCTTTGAATTATTATGATAATGGGTGAATTGAAGATATTTCAGCATTAAAATTACATCTTTTTAAAGTAGTAATATAGAATATGTTAGTGGTGGACGGTCGTATATTATGAGTATGTGAGATAGTCCAGAAATATAAGACTTTAATGTAGATGAGTAGGTCTGATTTGTGGTGGATACATATATATATATAATATAGATGTTGGTTGTTTTGAAAAGAGAATAAGTATATAATTTGATATACTTTTATAATATATATATATATATATATATATATATATAATATATATAACTATCATATTGATATATAAAAATTGATCTGTTTTGAGATTTGACTAATATATACTTGTAGCCAAGACCTTAAAAAAATCGTAAGGTCTTCCAGAATCTAATTGAGTTAGTAAACACCCAAAATTGAACTTAACATGAAAGGTTTGAGTCGAAACATCAAGGATAGAGTTCTATTGTAAAAATGGCCTATTTTTTTTTTGTGATGTTGAGCTGCTAAACTTGCATCGATCTTGCTATAGCGGACGACCTCTCAGTATAGCAGCGCTCAAATCGCTCACGAGGTAAGTTATCATTATAATGGGGTAGCTATAGTGAGAGAATCGTGATTTTATGGAGAAAACAGTCCAAAAACCCTATTTTATGCTGTTTTCCCACAAAATTCATTGATAAAGGTAAGAATTCGAACCCTCAATCTTGTAAATTGTTTCTCTAAGCCTTAGAAACTAGAAGGTTAACATTAGAGAAAGGTTTTGAGCATGAATTCATGGTGGGAAAGAGTCTTTAAGTTGGGGAAGATTATCATATTTTGGTCATGATTGAGATTAGTTAGTAATTCAAGTAAATCAATGGGTCAATTGTGATTGATTGTTGTTGTATTGTTTATTTTAGACCAAAAACATGCTAAGACACTTCACAAGGAGAAACTTCGGGCCATCTAGAGTCATAAAGGGCCTTAATTCGAGGTAGGTGATGATTATATGATTATGAATTACGTATATATGCATGTTTATTGCTTATAGCGTCATATTGTAATATATGATACGAAGCATATGAAATGAACTTGTGATTAACTTGTGGGTTCAAATGGTATTTGTTCATTCTCTTATGTGATTATGCATGATTGTTGTGTATGTGATTTAGCATGCTAGATGTGCTTGTTAGTTGGCCCGAGTACCATGCCATGTAAAGTATTGTTGATTGACTTAAATACCACACCTGATATGATACACTTTGAGTGGATTCTGTGAAAGCAGGGTCGTCTCAATCATAAGGCGATCAAACCAATCACTTGGGGCTTCAATTTTTTTTCTCCCAAAGATGTATATATATATTGTTAACAAAAATTTCATGTATTGATAAATTTGAAGGATAAAAATTGTATAGAAAATATAATTAAAAATTTGAATATTGTTTGGTTAATTGTAGTATCTTTTCTAGATTCTTATGCGCTAGTTAATTGTAGTATCATTTCCAATTTCGCAAGTGGCTATCTATTTTATTGTCTAGCTCATTTATATTCTGACGATTATCATATACCAACAATATTGTGTTCTTATACTTGCTTCTCTTTATTCTCCTTTCACTATTTTTTATTCTTTCATTATTGAATATTTTGAAATCTCTCAAATATTAAACATTCTACATTATGTAAAACTATTGTTGTGTGTTTATAAAAAGTTTCAATTTATTTTTGGCGTTTATTCAAATTTTAAAGCACTAAAACTAATTAATACTATTTTAATATTATTATCAACTTGTCAAATTTATCGCAATATTATTTCAGTATCATCATATTTTTAAAAATTTTGAGTCATGTTTTATTATTTTAATTTATATTACATAATTTTCATTGAAAACTTATATCTCCAAACCACATTTATAAAATTACTCCAAGTATGTTTTATTCAATTTATATTTATCAATTAAAAATAATAGAGCCCTCTTTATAAAATTTAATTTAGACCCCCCCCCCCAAACTTGTTGGAACGGCAGCGTGAGAGGACCCAATATAGACCGGAGATTCAATAGGAGAACTAATATTTGCATTGTGAACGTGTACTACATGTTTTGCATTGGTTAATTTTTGTTTGTGATTTCATGTCACGTAACTGATAATTTATATATGTTTGGTAATTGTCATATAATTTGTACTCCCACCTTATTATTATTTTTTTACAATACTTTAATTTTAAAATTTTACGAGAAATATTTTAGACCATAAAATTAAAAGACATTTTGATAAAATTTAACATAACTTTAATTTAAAATCACAAAATTAAATAATATTCTTTTTTTTCTTAAAATTCATTCCAAATCAAACTAGGTCATTTTTATTTTAACAACAAGAATATTACTTTATGATTACTATTTGATAGAGAATTGCCACGTGACCCTATCAGTACATAATGATTTGTATACTGCACCAAATAAAATTTTCAAATCTAAGAGATCTCCTATTATGGCATGTCAAATCAAATGAAATCAACCAAATATGATTTCAAATCAAAAAATAAAATCACATGTCCATTCATATGGGTTTAAAATGTAAATCTGTCACACATACAGAAAACCCACTTGTTGAAAGTTTTTTAGTTGATCTCATTACTTTCAAGATCATTATTCATTATATATTTTATATAATTTGTCAATCAGTTTTATTAATTATAATATAAAACAAATTAAATATCATCAATCAATTTTTTATTTTTAAACGGAATTTTTCTTTGCTTTTTACGTTTAAGCAACTCATCTCCTTGTTTTTAAAGGATGAATTTTTTAAAAAAAAACAGATACAAACGAAAGATACTTAAGAAAATAATATGAATAAATTTAAAAAAAACAGATGGTAATGAAAGATACTTAAATGAATTATAGGAGGAGCCATCAGAAACCAAAGTTCATCCCCAGAAGCTTTAGGCTATGGTACGGTCCGCATCATGGTTTGATCTGAAAAGATCCCATCACGCGGCTCCTCATTTTCAATGGAAAAAAAAGGAATTCTTTGAAATTCAAATAAATAATAATGAATGAATAAAAATATAAAATTGAAAATCATGTATACGAAGAGCTCAGAAGCAAAATGGGTATGAGAAATTTGTCATCAATCAAAAAATTAATTTTGTAAGAGTGGTGCATGACTTTCTTCAGATCTCATCACAGCTCTTCAAATATAAGAATTTCTAAAAAAAAAAAAAAAAAAACCATATATGGGAGGCGGAAGATAAAAAGGGGAAATGGAGAGGCTGAGATATGAGTTTTGTTATTTGCTGCTGCTATTTATAAGGATAGAAAAAAAGAGTTGAAACCCTAATATGAGAGATACAAACTTCATTTTGACACCACTTGTTTTAAATCATTATACTTTACTCCACCTACTTCTAACTAAACCAATTTTCCCCCACTTTATATGAAATTTATGAACATGGAATTTTATTTGACGATATTTTTGGTAAGATTATATTTTAAAAAATTGAATGTACTTTTTAAAAAGGGTAACTTTCACATATAGCAAATAAAAAATTTATATTTGTATGTTATAGCAAAGTTTGCATAGTTGCGCTCCATAGCAAACATATAACTGTATAATTCGCTATACATATACAATTGTATAATTCGTTGGCCTAAATTATATAATTCGCTGGCTTATTTTGCTGCAATTGTATAATTCGCTGGCCTATTTCACTGCAATTGTATAATGCGCAATTGTATTATTCGCTGCCTATTTCGCTGCAATATCTGTGTAAAATTTATTTTGCATACAATTGAATCGAAGTAAAATATTTGTATATTGTATAATTATAAGTGTATAGGAAGAAGATATATGTTTTTCTCTCGCTTTATAAAAAAACAGAAACACAATTTGTACACTTCTGTTGTATAAAGCGAGTATTAATTGTATTTCACTGCAATTGTATAATTCGTAATTGTATAATTCGTTGGCCTTTTTCGCTGCAATATTTGTATAAAATTTGCATTTGTCTACAATTGAATCGAAGTAAAACATTTGTAAATTGTATAATTAAGTGTATAGCACGAAGATATATGTTTTTGCATGTGTATATATAATTTTCTCTCGCTTTATACAAAACAGAAACACAATTTATACACTTCTGTATATAAAGCGAGAGAGGCGAGCAGAGGGAGAGTGGCGAGCGAGAATGGGAGAGTGGCGAGCGAGATTTTTGGGAGAGAGGCGACTGGCAAACTTTGGCTAACGTTTGCTATGGAGCACAATTAAATCAAACCATAGTTACTCCATTTATTTTAGGTTATTAGTTTGCTATTATATACAATTATCCCTTTTAAAAATATGATTTACTTCACTACACTTTACTCCACCTACTTCTAACTAAACCAATTTTCCCCCACTTTGTATGAAATTTATGAACATGGAATTTTATTTAACGATATTTTTGGTAAGATTATATTTTAAAAAATTGAATGTACTTTTTAAAAATATGTTTTACTTCACTACACTTTACTCCACCTACTTCTAACTAAACCAATTTTCCCCCACTTTGTATGAAATTTATGAACATGGAATTTTATTTAACGATATTTTTGGTAAGATTATATTTTAAAAAATTGAATGTACTTTTTAAAAATATGATTTACACCCTCGAATTTTTAAAAACTAACAAATCACTCTATTCTAAAATAATAGGAGTAATATCTTAAAATAGATAATCATATATCGGATAGATTGGTAGGAGATATTAAAAAATCTAACACATGGTATAGTCATGATATTATCTAAATCTTTTGCTTGACAGAAATTTAGCTTAAGTATAGCTAACACATATCAAATCATTATATTAGCAAATGAATAAGTATGGGCAAAGTTAAATATTAACCTTAATACACCAAATCAAATCATAGATAACAAATAGTCGCAATATTAGTAATACATTTTATTCAGTATTATTATCATACAATCTATCAAACAATCCATATATAATGTCAGAGATTAGATTACGGAAATATCACATACATGAGATACATACTATTATAAATATTTTATAGGAGTACTTTATTTGATTTTGTTGAAATTATTATTAAAGATGGTTATAATTTCTGCAAATAATACATGATTGTTTGAATATATTTCCTAAGAAACATGAAATGTGATGCAATAAATGTGGTCATCTTTGTAAAAATGAAGAATTTAGGGTCAAATTTGAATGAGAAAAATATAGTTAAAATGGAAAAAAAGTGAAAGTGAAAGTAAGGTTTTGGATGTTTTTCAGAAGTTGTATGTGAAATTTTTATGATTAAATGATGATTTTTAAATAAAATATTATTATTATTTTTTTGAGAAAAATTGAAAATTCTAATAGCCAAACGGGTGCAACTGTGTTTGGATAACTTATTTTTTAAATCAAAATTGTTTTTAAAGCATTTTCGTACCGTATAAATAAAATAAAAAAATATTTTTAAACACTTGTTTTACATTAAAAAAAAAATCAAAAAACATAAATTAGAGTTTGTAATTTATTGTTGTAACTTGTAAGCCCATCTTATACAACATATTTTAGCATGTCTAAAAGAAAATGTCATTCTTTTATAATTACATGAATTCTTACATTTAATTGTTATTCCGATCAATAATGATTTCTATTGTGCATTACTAAGGCTAAAAATTTACTATTTGTTAGTTCAACTAGATATTAAGAATGAGATCACTTATAGCGTAATTAATCTAAAAGTTGTTAATCTTTTATATGTGAGTGTAAAGGAAATAACAAGATAAATAACCAAATTGAAATAATTTAGAAAATGAGGGAGAAGAAAAATATTATATTTTCGATCAGTGAATGACAAATAAAATCAATAAAATAATAACTTGGACAATTCAGTAGAGAATAAATCGATAATAACAATAACTTGAACAAACTTAATAGCGATAAAATCGATAACAAAAATACTTGAACTGTTTCCGTAGAAAATAAATCGATAATAACAAAATTTTGAACTTAGTAGAGAATAAATATAGCATATTCATGTGTTCCGAAGGATGACAATTGTGAGGAAGTGGGAAAATTCATATAATTAGTGGTAATTATTTTTGTGATTCTCATTTAGCCACCATCCATCAACAATAAATATCAAATAATTCTGTCGAATTTAAAGGCCCATTTAGACATACATTCTCTCTTCGTTTCTTTTCTTTTTCACTTGTGTCAAAAACTATTTGATTATACATCCGTTTGAGGTTAGAAAAAAAATCCTCCAAAATTTTTAATGTTTTTCAAATATTATTTAAAATAATAATTAAATGTCTCTAAATTCATGTTCATATGTCTGTTAGTTTTACTCTACTGAGAAACTGAAAACTTAATTTCTGGTCGAATTGAAAGTTCACAAATCACACGAAGATGTTAATTGCACTAGGCAAGTGTATTGGGATGAGTTTGGCTCAATCCCGACCTGACTTTCCTTCTGAGATACCACCTGGTGCATCAACTCAGTCAGCCGTACAGTTAACAACAGTTTAAAGTTGTCATGGTACACCTATACAAAAGAAGGTTAACAATGTGGCAGTGGCTGAGTGAGTTGATGGAGCTAGACTTTGCTCATTTCGACAGGGAAGATGAACATGGAAACCTGTTAGCACAACTTCACTATTGTGAATTTATACAGTTTTAGTGGTCAATCAAGAAACGAACCAGCAATTTATACATCGACGTATATAGACAACTTGAAAGGCATTCAAGAATTTGTTGCATTATATTGCTCAAGAATTTCACTGAAATTGCTTCCTCCCTGCTGATACTCTTTTGGTACAAAGGAAGAGAATTTAATGTTGATATTTTATATGTGAGTTGTGGTTCCACACAAAATGGAACTTGTCATTACACTCATAAAACTATATGAGATTTTTATTCCTAAAGAAGCGCTTCAAATACCATATTTGCGTAGCTGCAGTCAATATGCAGAGACTAAGGGACATTCCACTGAACCACGCCACAGCTGCATTCGTTCTCTCACTCACTTCTCTCATTTCTTCTTCCCTGCATGTTTATAAACCATGATAAACGTATTAGTTTTGAGGTTGTATCTATAATTTCTTAGAACTTACAAGCATTTGTTGGATAATACATATGTCAAGTTTCAAACATTCCTAATTATTTAGTACTTCTGAAACAGAGGCAATAAGCAACTTGACATTTTCTATGAAGTACTCCAAATTCGTATGCCATTGTTATACATAGCATGACAAGTTACAATAGACTTCTCTATTGGTCTGTAAACTTTTACCATCAACTTTCGGAGCCTACATTAGAGCCCCAGCTTAACATTAATTATATGTAGTATCTTTTCAGCAATCCGTCAATTTTTCATTGATCGGTTCTAAGCTTCTTTCTCTCAATTCAACCATCAAACCAACATCTCTACTCCAGGATCAATCCTTAAATTCAAGTCTCTCTCGAATTCAGGTTGACTTTTCAGTCTATCAAGTCCACCTTCTCAATTTTAAGCTCACTACTTAGCCTAATAAGTCTGATTCTGCTCCGAAGCTCATCCACATGTAGAACTTAGAACTGTACGTTAAACGCGTAGGAGACTTTAAAGGATATACTTACATAATATAAGTTGTGTAATATTTCCGAAGGGATGTATGTTTTTTTTTGGGGGGGCTACTGATCTATCCATAGCCTTAAAGTTTTTGGTTAGATGTTCGAATGCTTTTACACTTTTGGCTACTCAAGATGAACCATGAGGGTGCGGAGTATGGTGATATTAAAAAGAGCAGCAAACATATAAAATCTAGGGTAGCTAATTAGAAGCAAAATTTAGACAATTCAAGCCTGAAAATTACCTCTTTTTCATATAGATTAATTTTTCACGGATGGATTGCACCCATGCCTGGAATTTCATCAGCACAAGTTCAATGTCCTGCAAGTAAAGGTAAAAGTAGAGGAATAAGGAAGAATACAAGAGAGCTCCCAATTCTCCTCTCTCCGTGATTATGAACTTACTTGTATCTTCTCTTTTCGAGCAATCGAGTCCCAATCCTTGGCAGCAATCCCAATTTTCCAGTCAAGACCAATATGTACAACTTTACCATCAGGAGCTTGGCTATTCATGAAAAAGCACGCCATATAGTTTCCAGGCTCAGTCGTTGTAAAACCAAATTCACCATTTGTGACATTATTTTCATGGTGGAGAATTTTTCCAAATGGTGATGTAACCTGAAAAGAATTAACAATGTTCACAAATTTGTGCAGATGCGGAAGTAATCCCATAATTTAATAACCAAATTCCAATTACTTTTCTGAGATGAATCGTTTAATTACCTTAAGGGAGATCAAATCGCGAATAAAACTATATTGATTCTGCTCATTGATACCAACAATAGCATACTCAACCAAAACGACAACGTTATTACGGATTTCTTCATACACACATTTAGCACCTGAACTCGGCATTTCTAGCCATAACGCTTCCGCCATCGTCATCGCCATCGTCACCACCACCAAAATTAATTTTAATATCTTCATCAACTTCATTCTCCTTCCTTTTTTCCCCAGAAGCTATTTCTCGCGCCTCTAATTTAAAGGGAAAAAAAACAGAGAGAAGAGAAGAGCAGCTCTAAAACGTATAGGCGTAGACTGTGTATGGTAAGCAAGCCGGGATTTTTATAATTTTCCAAAAGTGCACTTTTGGTCAAAGTGAGAGAGAGATTCTTTTATAAAGGGTAATTAAATTCAATGCTTGGACAAAAATATCACTCTCTTAATTTTCAAAGAGAGTTAATTTTATCTCAATAAGTTGGTCAATTTTATTTATAACACAAAAATTACTTGATAAATATTTATAACACACTTTACCTTATGAATAACACTTATTTTCTTTGTATATTACACTTGCCTTCTTTATTTTCAAATTTTTATAACCAAAATTGTTTAAATGGTAATCTTTTTTAAAAAAAATCAAAAAAATCATTTTTGTAACATTAATTTAATTATATAATATTTCTACGTGACCAGTACCCCCGAGCAATATTTTATTGGTTTTAGCTTATCTTCGTTTCCTTTTTTTTCTATTTTTTCCAAGTTCATGTTTAGACGTATGAAATTTGACTTATTTAAATATTTATGATGCAGATTTTTAAGTAATCAAATATCTTCATTTGAAGTAGCACTAAATTTTCGTCCCAAGGTATAGTATTTAAATATCACTAAATTCATGTTCAAATGCCTATAAGTTAATTTTACTCTATTGAGAAACTGAAAACTTAAAATTCAGTACAAATTCAAAATTCACAAATCACACGAGAGATGTTAATTGTACTAGGCAAGAGTGGTGCAATGAGTTTCGCTGGCATTGATAGGGAGAATCGATTCCAATCCGACTTCTCTTATGAGATATCATCTGCTGCACCAACTCAGTCACCCTTACGGAGGTAACAACAATTTAAAGTTGTCATGGTATACCTATACAACAAGAAGGTTAATAAGGTGGCAGTGGCTGAATGAGTTGATGTAGCCAGACTTTGCTCATTAATTCCCACAGGGAAGATGAACATGGAAACCTGTTAGCACGACTTCACTATTGTGAATTTATACAGTTTTATTGGCAAAACAGCCATAATTTACCCAGAAATTTAAAATTGATTGGATAAAGTACTGAAATGTTGTTTTCATTCACCAGAAATACACTGTTTTATGGCAAAAAGAAAGCGTCATGGCTTTAGAGCTCAATCTAGACACGAACGAACAATTTGACTGACTCTCCTTATATGTGTATCGACATATATAGATAACTTGAAAGACATTCAAGAATTCCTTGCATTATATTGCACAAGAAATACACTGAAATTGCTTCCTCCATGTTGACACTCTTTTGGTACAAAGTAAAAGAATTCGATTTTGATATCTTATATGTGAGTTGTGGTTCCACACAAAAGGGAAATTATCGATCATTACATTCATAAAACTATATGAGTTTTTTCTTCCTAAAGAAGCGCTTCAAATACCATATTTGTGCAGCCACAGCCAATATGCAGATACTAAGAGACATTCCACTAAACAACGCCACAGCTGCATTCGTTCTCTCGCTCACTTCACTCATTTCTTCCTCCCTGCATGTTTAAATCATGAGAAACACATTAGTTTTGAGGTTGTATCTATAATTTTTTAGAACTTACAAACATTTGTTGGATAATATATATGTTTGGTGATAAATAAACAAACAAATTAATCAAGTTTTAAACATTCGTAATTATTTAGTACTTCTGAAACGGAGGCAATAAACAATATGACATTTTCCGTGAAGTACTCCAAAACCGTATGTCATTGCTATACATAATACCATGACAAGCTACAATGGACCTCTGTGTTAAACAGAGACTTTAAAGGATAAACTTACATATATAAGTTGTGTAAAGATTTCCAATTTTATTTTGGGCTACTTTACCCATAGGATTAAAGTTTTTTGGTTAGACGTTTGAATTCCTTTTACACTTTTGGCCACTCAAAATGAACCATGAATGAGCGGAGATGGTAATATTAAAAAAGAGCAGCAAATATTTACAATCTGGGGAAGTAAAGAAGCAAAGTTTTACTAGCAATTTCAAACCTGAAAATTACCTCTTTTCCAGATAGACTATTTTTTCATGGATGGCTTGCACCCATGCCTGGAATTTCATCAGCACAAGTTCAATGTCCTGCAAGTAAAGGTAAAAGTACAAGAATACAAGTTAAAAATTAAAAAAAGAACACAAGAGCTCCCGATTCTCCTCTACACACACTGGAGTATAGTGATATAATATGAACTTACTTGTATCTTTTCTTTTCGAGCAATCGAATCCCAATCCTTGGCAGCAATCCCAGTTTTCCAGTCAAGACCAATATATACAACTTTATCATCAGGAGCTTGACTATTCATGAAAAAGCACGCCATATAGTTTCCAGGCTCACTCGTTGTAAAACCAAATTGACCACGAGTGACATTTTCTTCATGGAGGAGCTTGTTTGCAAATGGTGATATAACCTGAAATGAAATGAGAATGTTCACATAATGTCCATGTAAGTTGTAACTGTACCACGAGTCGAATCACTGTAAAATATGAAATTATTTTTTTCACATCTAATCTGAATTCAAGATCAATTAATAAACTAGCTTAAGAGTAACTCATGCTATGCAATTTGATGAGAAAATGCTACATGTTTTGTTTGTTTCAAAGGTCATCGATGTCCTTGAGATTGAATACTCTTTTATTGAGTTAATAACTTTGGTGGTCACTCAACTATCAACTATTTTCACAGAAAGTCACTCAACTTTCATTTTCAATTCAAAAGTCACTTAACTATGACTTCTTTGCATAGAAAGTCACTCACCCTATTTTATTGTTTTTTTTACTAAAATTTGCTGACATAGATTTTTTTTTTAAGTAAAAAATTTAAAAATAAAATACATATCCATTTAAACCATTTAGTGACCCAACCCATTTAACCCGACCCGCTAAAAATATGATATTTAATTTTTTATTTTATGATTGGCTCCCCAAATCATTCTCTTTGTCTCTTCTTTCTCCTTAGCGTTCCTCTTCTGCCTTTGTTTAATTTCTCGATTTCAAAATCTCTATTAAGTAGTAGTTATTCCATCTTCAATTGATATCGTCTTTCATTATATCATATGGCAGAATAACTATCTAAGCATTAGATGAAACAGCTTCTACTCGATCCCATGAAGTATAAGAATGATACATTATAAGCCAAATATGCACAAGGACACATCAGTAGTTGCCATGAATATTTTTCATAGCTCTATTATGTCCATACCAACCACAAAAGACAAGGACTGATGTGTCCTTGTGCATATTTGTCTTATAATGTATCATTTTTATACTTCATGGGATCGAGTAGAAGTTGTTTCATCTAATGCTTAGATAGTTATTCTGCCATATGATATAATGAAAGACGATATCAATTGAAGATGGAATAACTACTATTTAATAGAGATTTTAAAATCGAGAAATTAAACAAAGGCAAAAGAGGAACGCTAAGGAGAAAGAAGAGACAAAGAGAATGATTTGGGGAGCCAATCATAAAATAAAAAATTAAATATCATATTTTTAGCGGGTCGGGTTAAATGGGTTGGGTCATTAAATGGTTTAAATGGATATGTATTTGGTTTTTAAATTTTTTACTTGAAAAAAAATTCATATCAGCAAATTTTAGTGAAAAAAATAATAAAATAGGGTGAGTGATTTTCTATGCAAAGAAGTCATAGTTAAGTGACTTTTGAGTTAAAAATAAAAGTTGAGTGACTTTCTGTGAAAAGAGTTGATAGTTGAGTGACCACCAAAGTTATTAACTCCTCTTTTATTTCATCACAAAAAATTATTACAAAAGTTGGATATTGGTTAATCAAATCCAAATCCTATATGATTAGAACACATACATGTCGTTAAAAACCTTGATATTGGAATATACATTTGCAATTGCCACATAATTATTCAATGTTGCTCCAACTCTTCGAAAATGTTGCCTCACCAACTACATACCTATAGCCTATAGGTTCTATCTTTTCTTCATCTATCATACCAATTTTTTAAATAAAAGTTGTTGTAGAAACAAAAACAAGGTTCATATGCAAAATTAATCCCAAAATTTAATTACCTTAAGGGAGATATCGGGTATAAATTTAGGTTTATCGGGCTCATTGTCAACAATGACAGCGTAATTAACCAAAACGACGACGTTATTACGGATTTCTTCATACACACATTTAGCCCCTGAACTCGGCATTTCTAGCCATATCGCTTCTGCCGCCGTCATCGCCATAGTCGCCACCACAAATAATTTTAATACATTCATCAACTTCATTCTCCTTCCTTTTTATCCAGAAATCGAAGAAGCTATTTTTTAAATCAAAAGAAAAAAGAGAGAGAGAGAGAGAGAAGAGAAGCTCTGAAATGTATAAGCTGTGTATGGTAAGGAAGCGGGATTTTCATAATTTTACAGAGAGCATCTTTGGTCAAAGTAGGTGAGAGATTATTATTTTTTTTACCAAGGAGACTTAAATTAACAGCTAAAAATGCACATATATATAAATGAAGAAATATAACTCGATTTTATTTTGTAACAAAAAAATTACTTTGATAAATATTAGGGGTAATTTGAGAAACCTTCCCTAATGCTTAATCTTATTATAGATATCGCACTCACCTTCTTTATTTTCATTTTTTATAACCAAACTTGTTTAAATGTTTCAACAAAATTCCAAAATTGACCATTTTGTGAAATTAATGTAATTATTTAATATTTCTACGTGATCGATAATCAGAATATTATTTTATTGGGTTTAGCTCATCATCATTTCTTTTTTCTCTATTTTATCCGAATTCAGTGAATTTAATGTCAAATTTTCTGATTATAATTTTTGGCAATGTCCTGTCTTTACAATTGAAAAATCATTCTATTTACCAAGTAAAGAAGAAAACTTAATTGGTTATAGATCTCATAATACAAGTAATAGTATTTGATTATGATAAACTTATAATTTGTTTTGTACGTGACAAAGTGAAAGTTGGATCAAAGTACCACAAGTCCTAGGGAGAGAGCTGATTTGCAATAAATCAGACAATCAGCATAAATTTTGTCAATTCATGATAAACTTTAATAATACATTGAGCTTAAACAATAAAGGAGAAATTAATGTAATATCTAAAAACTCAACAAATATTACTGTTATATATAAAGCTAAATTTGAGGGGATATTACAAATCAACAATTGTCATTTCTCCAACTAATTCAATCATACGGCTTACAGATATTGTTGACATAGAAAATTGAAACGATATTTGCCACTACTGATAACTTAGATTCCAACTCCGATCAATCTCAGAGTTACATAACAATTTAAATTTTAAACCAGGAGAAAAAGAATGGAATTTTTTTTTTTGTTGATATTTTATGATTTTATCTGTATGTAATTATAACCTATGGCCACAAGAAGAAAAACTATATGAGCCTTTTCTTCCTAAAGTAGCGCTTCAAATAGCATATTTACACAACTGCAGCCATTATGCAGATACTAAGGGACATCATACTGAACCATGCCACTGCTCCATTCGTTCTCTCACTCACTCCTCTCATTTCTTCTTCCCTGCACGTTTAATCCACGAGAGAGTACACATTAGTTATCGATAATATGTATGTTTGGTAATAAACAAATCAATTTAACTTTAAACATTTTGTATACGACTTTTGAAACAGATGAAATCAGCAAAGTGACATTCTCTTTTAAGTACTCCAAATCCGATCCACAGACCACAAGCAATTGCTATAGCATGGATCTTCTACTACTTCAAATTACGCCATCAACTTTGGGAGATCACTATAGCTTATTCAAACCGTAATTAAAGTACCTCTTTTTCAGGTACAGTAAGTTTTCATGGACGGCTTGTGCCAATCCTTTCAATTTCGTCAACTCAAGTTCAACTCCCTACAAGGAAAAAGAGGAGCAAACAATACTAGTTAAAATTTTTTGAAGGGAACTGAGATTAGCACCAGGAGGATGGTAATGTCATTGTGTACTTACTTCTATCTTTTCTTTCCGAGCAATTGAATCCCAATCCTTGGCATCAATTCCAATTTTCCACTGAAGAGAAATAGCCGCAATTTTATTACCTGGGACATGACTATTCATCCGAAAGCACGCCAAATAAATTCCATGCTCAGACGTTGTAAAAGCAAATCGACCATAAGTGGCGTTTTCTTCATGGTGGAGGCTGTTTCCAAATGGTGATGAAACCTGAAAAGAACGTTTGGATCATATTGCCATTGTTAATCTGAACTGAAGATTAATACAATTAAGAATTTTAATAAGAGTAATCACATGTATAAAATGATCACCATGAATGGCTCTCATAATCAATTATTCTCTTGCACTAGCTCCATAGTTCGAACCATTAGAACAACAATAATAACATACTCTGTGTAGTCTCACAAATGGGGATCTAGAGAGAGTGCACACAACATTGCCCATACCTTGAGAAGATAAAGAGATTTTTTTTTTTATAGATCCTCGATTAAATTAAAGCATACCAATGAATGAGTATATAGATTGAACCCTTGCATACGTGAATTGAACTCTCCAATTCCACCCTTTTGGTAAGTTAAATTCTTTTTATCCCAATATATTGGTATTCGGTAACCAAGCCTATCATTAGATTCTGAATTTCACCACACAGCATAAATTATATGAAAATTGCAACAAATCGTAGATATGAACCCATCATTTCTAGGAACCTTCAATGCTGAAGTGAATTTTGAACCCATAAAACTTAATCAAGGTTCATATAGAAAATTAATCCCCAAATCTTTATATGGATTTAATTAATTACCTGAACATAGATAGTGGGAATAAAATTAGCTTGAGCGTGCTCCTCATCAGCAAGGATGACAATATATTCACCCAAAACAACAACATTATCACGGATATCCTCATATACACATTTAGTCTCTGAATTCGGCAACTCTAGCCATATTGATTCCGCCACCATCATCATCACCATAGCCGCCACCACAACTACTTTTAATACCTTCATCAAGTTCATTTTTCTCCCTTGTTCTCCAGCAATTTTTAAAAAAAAAGGAAAAAAATTAACTCTAATACCTTTATAAAGCATACAGTGTATCTGCAAGTAAACTGGGATTTGCAGAATCTGACAGTTTTGGTAAGAATAGAATTTTGGTTAGCCTCAATATAGTAGATAGGTCAGAATAATTGTATTGTATCATATTTGACACGCGATTTAAGAGAGCGGATTGAGCTTGGCGCTATGTAATCAAAATGTACTAGCATATCTTATATGGAGTAATAATTTTAAAAAATATACTCCTTACAGTTCGATTTAGTTGTCCGGTGATTTTACACTACTTAATCACAGTCAAACTATAAATTATTTCAAATGAAATTCAATTAATAGACAATTGCACCATCAAAGATAAAACTTTCAATTTTGTTGGAACTTCATTGATACAATTTCATCACCAATTCTTCTCAAATCATTAATATCAATGTTAGAGCTCCATTACAACTTCCTAACACTAGGGAACTTATAGCTACACAATTTTTAGCTTATGGAATATCTCGCCTGGTTCAAAGGTAAATTTTATCATTTTTACTTTATAAAAAAAACCTCATGTATTTAAAAGTTACCACGATTACTGAATAAGAACATTGAACTAATGTGGTAAAAATATGAATATATTTGACCCTTAGAATGACAGATTTAAATCATTTCACAAACTTTAATTTATTTATGGAAAAAGGGCTTGATATATCCCTTAACTTTGTTATTTGGAGCTAATATGTCTTTTGTTATTAAAGTGGCTCATATATACCCGAATCGTTATACAAACTCTCACATATATTCCTACCGTTACAAAATGAGCTCACATATACCCTTTATTTAATGAAAGTGAAAAAGATAGTGCTAAATTTATATTTTTTACTTATAATTTTCTTAAAAATTATTGAGGGGTATATATCATTCTTCTAGCAAAGTTCAAGGTATATTTTAATAAATTTCATACATAAATTATTTTTTGACTTCTTCGATTGAGTTTCTTATTCTTATTTTATTTTTTTTCTTCCATTCCTTAGTGTAAAGAAAAAAAAATTATTTTTTGTGATTGTATTATAATTTAAAACTATTTTTTGTCTATATTGTAATTTAATTTTTGTATTTGAAGAAAAAAATCCTAAAATAAATTTTACAAGTGAAACACAAATAAATTTGACCATCAAAATAATAAATCTAAATTAGTCATTGAAAAAAAAAGTCATAAAATATGTTTGAGCAGGATTAAATATACACATATGGGATTAATTTTTTTTAAAAATAAAATAAAAATTAATTTTTTCATTTCCGTTAGATGAAAATGATATATGTAAGTCATTTGCATATAAGTACAGGTATATATGAGTCACTTTGTCGAGCTGTATATCAAACCCTTTTCCTTTATTTTAAAACATTTTCATATTTTTTGCCCAATATCATTTCAAAGAACAAGTAAAGCCATACCTTAAACTAAAAGGACTATTTGAAAAGACATAAAAACACCAAAGTTGTCCCGTATTTGTATAAAGACACCTTAACTTTCAAAATATCCTATCACCCCACAGAACTATTTAATATCTTTGTAAATGAGCCATTTTGACTCATTCCCTCATCTAGATTGTTATCACACACATGAGGCGCGTCATGCATTGTTTTCACAGTTATGGACCAGTTTAAAAGTGTCATGTGTCATTTTTTTATTATTATTAATTATTTAATCAATTTATGTCATCTTCCTCAAATTTAAACCCAAAATTACTCTTGGTAGCCCTAATTTTTTTGATTTCTTGATTATTTTCATAGCAAGATCAACGTTGGTGCTCTCTTTTTGATGACTTCATCTTCTTCCCCAAAAAATAAGATATTACTATTGGCTAAGATCTATTTTTGCGGCTTTGAAAAGAACACAAAAAACCAAAACAACAACACCAATACCACTACCATCACCACTACCACCACGGATCAGACACCAAAACAACAACAACAACAACAAAACAACAACAACAAACACAAGCAACACAGAACACACATCATACGAACAAACAAACGAATAAAGTATAGTAAACAACAACAACAACAACTCAACCACCACCAACAATTCAAGAATAACACAACATACAACCAACAACAATCAAAACGACCAACCAACACCACCATCACCAACAACCAAAAACAAAAAAAACAACAACAACAAATGACACCCACACCACCACTATCAAAACACCAACCACCACCACACCACCCACCCCAAGACACAACAGATAGGAAGCAACGAACATACAACAATAATAACAGCACAGCAACAGCGCAAACAACAACAATACAACAAAAAAAACAACAACCAAGTCAAAGAAACAAGAACAATAATAAACAACAACAAAAACACCACCACCACCACCATCGACCACCATCATCACACCACCACCAAACCCCACACACCACCCACACCACCACCACAACAACAACAAAATACAAACAACACAACTAAACACAAAAACAACATTAATAATAACAACAACGATAACAACAACAACAGCCAACAACAACAACAACAGCAGACAAAATACACCAATAACAACAATAAACAGATAACGCACAACAACACACACACACCACCACACCACAACATACACAACACCACCACCCACCACCCAAACACCACAACAAACAACAACAACAACAAACACCAACTACCACACCAACACAGCCCCAACACCCACCACCAAACCACACACCAAATAACACCAAAATAACAACAACAACAACAACAACCATCACACACACCACCAACGAACAAATGACATCAAAAACAACCATATAACAACAACAGTAAAGCTTAACAACCAAACAAACAACACAGTAATATAAAAATACTAACCAAAACACACAAACAACACAACAATAACGCAAAACAAAACCATAACAACGAATACACAACAACACCAATATAACAACACAGCAACAACAAAGCAACAACACCATCACCACCACCACCAACCAACAATAACAACACAAACAACAACACAACAAACAACAACAACAATAACAACAACAACAACATCAAGAACAACAAATAACAACCCACCAACAACAACATAACAACAAACACAACAACAACAACATAACAACACACAACAACAACAATAACAAATACAACAACAAACCAACACAAACACAATAAACAATACAAACAACAACAATAACAACAACAAAAAACCAACAACAAACAACAACAACTAATACCACAACACAACCAATCACCAACCACCACCACCACCACCAACAACACCACCAACCACCAACAACACAAAGCAACACAAGCAACAACAAGAACAACAACAAATAACCAACAACAACAACAACAAATCACCAAACAACAACACATAACAACACAACAAAACAACACAAAAAACATAAATAAAACAACACTAGACCACACCATCACCACCGACCATCACATCACACCACACCAACAATAACAAAACAACAACAACACAAGCAACAACAAACCCCAAAAACCCAAAACAACAACCAATAAATACAGAGCTGAACAAATTACAAGCAAACATCACCAACCTTAACCAACGCATAACCAACCTATAAAAAAACAACAATAACAACTAGAACAAGCCGCTGCATGAAAGAACAACAAAATAACAATAACGTCAAAAAACACAACAAAC
Organism: Solanum lycopersicoides; assembly: GCA_022817965.1. Classification (NCBI taxonomy): domain Eukaryota; kingdom Viridiplantae; phylum Streptophyta; class Magnoliopsida; order Solanales; family Solanaceae; genus Solanum; species Solanum lycopersicoides. Next base: position 75,972,372 of record CM040623.1, on the reverse strand, counting down.
GCACAACAAACAGCAACACATAAATAATCACAACAAAGCGAAGAGCTAAAAGTTTAACATAACAACAATTAACACATAATAACCAAGTAGAATACAACATACCAACACTCAAGGAATCTTTACCACCAACTCACCTCGAATAACCACATCCACCAACCCACCACACCAACAAACAAAACAGCAACAACAACAACAATAATAACTAACACAAAAAAACACAAATACAACAACCACCAACATTAATACAATAACAAGTCACAGATACAAACAACAATCAAAAACAAAGAACAACAACACTAATACCCACCATCACCACCACCAAACCACCACCTCCAACAACAACAACAACAACAACACAAGCAAAAAAACAATACAACAACACATTGAAATAAAGCACACAACAAACAACAAACATCACCATGAATTTTACCAGTCTTGATTTACCTACAACTCATAAAATATATCCACTAACCACAACAAATTACCAACACAAAACAAAAACAACACAAAACACCACCAACACCGACGATACATAACAAAAACTGAACACCTCAACCCAAACAGAAGAAAAAATCAACAATAATGGGGAAAGAGGTTCACCATATATTATTAACGCCAAACTAACTACCAATCACTGAAAATACCACCACCACCAACAACAAACAAGAAATAACAACAAAAACAACAAACAACAACAACAACAAGAATACGAAAATACAACAAGAACTAACATGATGAATCAAAACTAATAACAATTAAACAAAAAAAACAAACCACCAAAAACACAGCAACACATAAATAACCACACAGCTATAATAACATAAACAACGAGACTAATTAACAACCAATAATAAAACCGAACAACGTGAAGATATCAACACAACCACCCACAAACACTACAGTCAAACAATAGAACCAACACCGACCTAAAACCAGTACTCTAACCTCTATACGAACATCCCAGCAAATCAGAACAAACAATCAACACCACATCCACACCAAGCAAGAGACGAACAACACAAAACAACAACGATAAAGCCATATCATAAACAACACTTCTACTGTTAAAGAAACAACTACCCTGTTAATCACTCATCACATCTGTTGAAGGTATGTGATACCATGATTTATCCAAAATATAGTTATGTAGAATAACTTCGAGCATTAACATCCTCACAACAACTCAGAGACTAATAATAACAACAACAGTAACAACAAACAACAGTTAATAACAACTACAATAAATAACACACCAACCAACACAACAATGAACACAAACAACAACAATACCAACAATACCAACAATAACACCAACAATAGCAACAACAAGCAACAACAACACCCATACCACCATCACCACCCACCACACCACAACAACAACAAAAACCCACCACCACCTAACAGCAATATACATGAATGCAACAATAACAACAAACAACAACAACCAATAAATACACAACAAACAACAACAAAACAACAACAACAAACAAAATAACAATAACAACACCAACACAACATAACAAATCTAATAAAATAACAACAATAGCAAACACAAAATAAAAAATAACAACCCAACAAATTACATGAAACAAAATAACAATAAAAACCCACTATATCAACAAACATAGTCTACCAATAACAACAAAAATATACAACACAAAAAGGGAAGTAATAAACAACTAAAAAATTAACAAAAGCAATACAAACACCAATACCACCACCATCACCACCACCTACCACGTATTGCAACATCCAACCAAAACATAACAACAAACAAAAATAACAAACAACAACAAACAACACAAGCCATAAACAACCAATAACTCCAAACCAAAATAACAAAACAACATGTTAAGCAAACATATCACCACCAACAACACGATCATACATTAATTAACCAACAACAAAACGTCTACTACAAACAACAACAACAACAAAAAAACACCATCATCACCCCAACACCATCAAGCACCAACAACAGAAAGAAAACAACAAACAACAATGGACACCCACACCAACCAACTATCACCACCCACCACCACTAAAAACCTACCACCACCGTTGGCACCTATAGCTAACTAGGATAAGCTTATAGCAACAAACAAACGAACCTAATAACAACTAGCATAGGAGCAACAAAACAATACAAACTATACAACAAAAAAATGAAACTCAAGAACCAATAATAGCATAACAAAAACACCACCACCACCACACCACCATCACCACCACCACCACACTACCACACACCCACCAACACAACAACAACAACAAATACAACAACAACAACTAAACCAAAACAACAACAACAATAATAACAACAATACCACCAACACAACAACAACCAAACAGCAGCAACAATAACAATAACAACAAATAACAATAACAATAACAACAACACAACAACAACACCATCAACACCACCTCAACAACAACAATTCACACCAACACCAAACACCACTAACAACACCACAAAAACAACACCACCAACAACACCATCACACACAACAACAACCAACAACAACAATAACAACAAAACAACACACCATCACCCACAACAACAACAAGGACACACAAAAACATAATAATAACATATAACAACATACAACAACAGTAATTAACAACAAACGACAAACACAACAAACAACAGAAACAACAAATGCAACAACACAATAACTAACAATACCAACACAATACCAATAATAGCAAAACAACAGCAACATACACCATTCACCACCACCACCAAAAACAAACAACAATAAAAAACAAAAACAAAAACAACAACAACAACAAACAGCAAGAACACAATAAACAACAACAACAAACAACAACCACAACAACAACAAACAACAACAAACAAACAAACAACAACAAACATAACAACAACAACAAACAACAGGAACAACAACCAAATACCAACAACAACAAAACCAACCTTTTTGCGTTTTGTAGCAGACTTTTTCCTACCCTACTGTCGTCTTTATATGTGTCGAAAGTACATTTACGCTACACCACCAACCAGCACCGTATGTGTTCTTAGTAATAAATTAATAGTGAGTAAATTGAATCAATTGTGATTGATCAAGCGGGTTGGAATAAAGTGTGCGTAAGATGCTATATTCCTCTACTCTTACTACTTCTACATTCCTTTTATAGTAATCGTTGATGAAGCCTTTATGCATTGTTGGTAATGGTCCACTGATGTGTTGTGGAGGTGCTGTGTGTGTGGGCGTAAGGCAGCCATCACGCAATTTACCTTCATCAACTTGTTCATTTTCTATCCTTTCCTTATTTTGTCCCCAAAGCGTAAGCTCGCGGCCTCGTATGATTAAAAAAAACAAAGAGAAAGAAGAGGAAGCTCTAAAAACGTATAAGCGTTTAGACTGTATGGTTAAGCAGCCGGGATTGTTTAAACCAAAAGTGCACTTTTGCGTTCAAAATGAGTAGTGATAGCTGATAAAGGAAAATTAAATTCAATGCCTTGGACAAAAAATATCACTACTCTTAATTTCAAGAGAGTGAATATCTCATAAGTTGGTTCAAATTTTTAGTTATGAACACAAAAATTACTTGATAAATATTATAACACACTTTAACCTTAATGAATAACACTTACAGGTGTATATTACACTTGCCTGTCTCATTTTATTCTCTTCAAGGCATTTAAATTGTATATGAACATATATCCAAAATTGTTTAAATGGTAATCTTTTTAAAAAAAATCATAGAAACAATATCGTGTGTCTTAAGTATTAGAACATTAATATTATCCAATAAGCCACACCACACTAAATTCATACATATTAAAATTCTTACGTGACCAGTACCCCCGAGCAATATTTTATTGGTTTTAGCTTAATCTTCGTTTCCTTTTTTTCTATTTTTTCCAAGTTCATGTTTAGACGTATGAAATTTGACTTATTTAAATATTTATGATGCAGATTTTTAGTAATCAAATATCTTTCATTTGAAGTAGCACTAAATTTTCGCTCCAAGGTATAGTATTTAAATATCACTAAATTCATGTTCAAATGCCTATAAGTTAATTTTACTCTATTGAGAAACTGAAAACTTAAAATTCAGTACAAATTCAAAATTCACAAATCACACGAGAGATGTTAATTGTACAGGCAAGAGTGGTGCAATGAGTTTCGCTGGCATTGATAGGGAGAATACGATTCCAATCCGACTTCTCTTATGAGATATCATCTGCTGCACCAACTCAGTCACCCTTACGGGTTAACAACAATTTAAAGTTGTCATGGTATACCTATACAACAAGAAGGTTAATAAGGTGGCAGTGGCTGAATGAGTTGATGGAGCCAGACTTGCTCATTTAATTCCCACAGGGAAGATGAACATGGAAACTGTTAGACACGACTTCACTATTGTGAATTATACAGTGTTATTTGGCAAAACAAACGACAATTTACCAGAAATTTAAATTGTTTGGAAAAAAGTACTGAAATGTTGTTTTCATTCACCAGAAATACACTGTTTTATGGCAAAAAAGAAAGCGTCATGACTTTAGAGCTCAATCTAGACACGAACGAACAATTTGACTGACTTCTCCTTATATGTATATCGACATATATAGATAACTTGAAAGACATTCAGAAATTCCTTGCATTATATTGACAAGAAATACACTGAAATTGCTTCCTCCATGTTGACAGTATTTTGGTACAAAGAAAAGAATTCGATTTTGATATCTTATATGTGAGTTTGTGCGTCCAACACAAAGGGAAGTATCCATCATTACATTCAT
>CM040623.1:75888124-75967579 GCA_022817965.1 Solanum lycopersicoides | reverse complement strand
ATTCATAAAACTATATGAGTTTTTTCTTCCTAAAGAAGCGCTTCAAATACCATATTTGCGCAACTGCAGCTAATATGCAGATACTAAGAGACATTCCACTGAACAACGCCACAGCTGCATTTGTTCTCTCACTCACTTCACTCATTTCTTCCTCCCTGCATGTTTAAACCATGCGAAACACATTAGTTTTGAGGTGGTATCTTTAATTTTTTAGAACTTAAAAACATTTGTTGGATAGTATTTATGTTTGGTGATAAATAAGGGGATAATGCACAAGTACCCCCTCAACCTATACCCGAAATCTCAGAGACACACTTATATTATACTAAGGTCCTATTACCCCTGAACTTATTTTATTAATAATTTTCTACCCCTTTTCGGCCTATGTGGCACTATCTTGTGGGCCCAACACTGGTTGACTTTTTTTTTTCAAACAAGTGCCACGTAGGCCGAAAAGGGGTAGAAAATTACTTATAAAATAAGTTCAGGGGTAATAGGATCTTAGTATAGTATAAGTGTGTCTCTGGGATTTAAGATATAGGTTGAGGGGGTAATTGTGCATTTTCCCATAAATAAGCAAACAAATTAAATCAAGTTTTAAACATTCGGGATTATTTAGTACTTCTGAAACGGAGGCAATAAACAATATGACATTTTCCGTGAAGTACTCCAAAACCGTATGTCATTGCTATACATAATACCATGACAAGCTACAATGGACCTCTGTATTGCTCCGCAAAATTTTACCATCAACTTTCGGAGGCTACATTAGTGCCCCAACTAGCTTGTCATTAATTATCTATCCAGCAATTCGCCAATTTTTCATTGATCTGTTCTGGGGCTTCTCTCTCAATTCAACCATTAACCCGTTATCTCTGCTCCAGGAGCACTCCTTAACACTCAAGTCTCTCTCTAATTCAGGCTGAATTTTCAGTCTATCAAGTCCACCATCTCAATTCTATATGCCCGCTACTTAGCGCTATATATTGAGCCTATGAGTCTACTCCGAACTTATTCCTCATCCTCTAAAGTTACTTCCGTCTTCTCAAAGAAAAACTCATCTACATGTAGAACTCAGAAGTACTGTGTTAAACATAGACTTTAAAGGATAAACTTGTTGGGTTATCCCACATCGGAAGTGGAAGGGGCTGGTGGTCAATTTATAAGTGTGAGGGAAAGCCTCAACCTTTGAGCTAGCTTTTGGGTTGAGAAGGCCCAAGACCACCCAACATTGGTATCAGAGCTCAGATTGTCAACAAGTCTCAGCCCACCGGGAGGAACTGGGTTATCGTTCTCTCCAGCCCAAGGCCCGATGTGTGAAGGGGGAGATTCTCATGCCCTTGGGCAATTTTACCAACTCATAAGTGTGGTTCTCATGCAAAGACTTCATCTCATCTTGCATGGCTTCAATCCATTGATCCTTGTGCTCATCTTCCATGGCCTCCTCATAACATTCAGGTTCTCCCCCGTCAGTGAGTAACACATACTCATTGGATGAATAACGGGAGGAAGGAAACCGCTGTCTTGTGGACCTCCGAAGCGGAATTCTTAACATAAAGCAGATCTTCCATTTTTCCCTTCCAAATGGCATAATTAACACCATTCAAAGTAACCATTCTACTTGTGTTGGCTTCCATTGTTTTCCCCAAAAAAATATAGTTATCGCAAATCAAAGTAAATCTTTTCTGATGTGGAAGTTCAGACTGTGCTGCAACCACAGAGCATACTCAGATAAAACTTTGGGTCTATGTCTTGAAGACTAAAGACCAAGTGTTAGGTGTCTTCAAGCAGTTTCAGGCTTCAGTTGAAAGAGAAACTGGAAAGAAACTGAAATGCATTCGTACTGATAATGGTGGTGAATATTGTGGACCATTTGACGAATACTGCAAGCATCAAGGTATTAGACACCAGAAGACTCCTCTCAAGACTCCTCAGCTTAATGGTTTGGCTGAGAGGATGAACAGGACCTTGATGGAAAGAGTTAGATGTTTGCTTTCTGAAGCAAAGTTGCCGAACTCATTTTGGGGTGAGGCTTTATTGACCGCTGCACATGTTATTAATCTATCTCCTGCTGTTGCTTTGCAAAGTGATGTACCAAATAGTGTTTGGTATGGAAAGGATGTTTCCTATGACCATTTGAGAGTATTTGGTTGCAAAGCTTTTGTACATGTGCCAAAAGATGAGAGGTCAAAGTTAGATGCCAAGACAAGGCAATGCATCTTCATTGGATATGGCCTAGATGAATTTGGTTACAGGCTATATGATCCAATTGAAAAGAAACTTGTGAGAAGCCGTGATATTATTTTCATGGAGAATCAAACAATTGAAGATATTGACAAAGCGGAGAAGGTAGAATCTTCAAGTTTTGATGGTATAATTCATCATGCTGACGTTCCTCACACAAGTGTGCATGATGTTGTTGGGTTTGATAATCATAGTGACGCCCAGAATCATGTATCAAATCAACATGTTAATGTTGATAATAACAATGATATTGTTATTGATGATCCTGTTGTTCATGAAGTTGTGGACGAATCAAATATTCCGCTTCGGAGGTCCACAAGACAGCGGTTTCCTTCCTCCCGTTATTCATCCAATGAGTATGTGTTACTCACTGACGGGGGAGAACCTGAATGTTATGAGGAGGCCATGGAAGATGAGCACAAGGATCAATGGATTGAAGCCATGCAAGATGAGATGAAGTCTTTGCATGAGAACCACACTTATGAGTTGGTAAAATTGCCCAAGGGCATGAGAATCTCCCCCTTCACACATCGGGCCTTGGGCTGGAGAGAACGATAACCCAGTTCCTCCCGGTGGGCTGAGACTTGTTGACAATCTGAGCTCTGATACCAATGTTGGGTGGTCTTGGGCCTTCTCAACCCAAAAGCTAGCTCAAAGGTTGAGGCTTTCCCTCACACTTATAAATTGACCACCAGCCCCTTCCACTTCCGATGTGGGATAACCCAACAAAACTTACATATATAAGTTGTGTAAAGATTTCCAATTTTATTTTGGGCTACTTTACCCATAGGCTTAAAGTTTTTTGGTTAGACGTTTGAATTCCTTTTACACTTTTGGCCACTCAAAATGAACCATGAATGAGCGGAGATGGTAATATTAAAAAAGAGCAGCGAATATTTACAATCTGGGGAAGTAAAGAAGCAAAGTTTTACTAGCAATTTCAAACCTGAAAATTACCTCTTTTCCAGATAGACTATTTTTTCATGGATGGCTTGCACCCATGCCTGGAATTTCATCAGCACAAGTTCAATGTCCTGCAAGTAAAGGTAAAAGTACAAGAATACAAGTAAAAAATTAAAAAAATAAGAACACAAGAGCTCCCGATTCTCCTCTCCACACACTGGAGTATAGTGATATAATATGAACTTACTTGTATCTTTTCTTTTCTAGCAATCGAGTCCCAATCCTTGGCAGCAATCCCAGTTTTCCAGTCAAGACCAATATATACAACTTTACCATCAGGAGCTTGGCTATTCATGAAAAAGCACGCCATATAGTTTCCAGGCTCAGTCGTTGTAAAACCAAATTGACCACGAGTGACATTTTCTTCATGGTGGAGCTTGTTTGCAAATGGTGATATAACCTGAAATGAATTAAGAATGTTCACATAATGTCCATGTAAGTTGTAACTGTACCATGAGTCGAATCACTATAAAATATGAAATTATTTTTTTCACATCTAATCTGAATTCAAGATCAATTAATAAACTAGCTTAAGAGTAACTCATGCTATGCAATTTGATGAGAAAATGCTACATGTTTTGTTTGTTTCAAAGGTCATCGATGTCCTTGAGATTGAATACTATTACGAAAGTTGGATATTGGTTAACCAAATCCAAATCCTATATGATTAGAACACATATACGCTCGTTAAAAACCTTGACATTGCCATATATGTTTGCAATTGCCACATACTTGCAACGTGAATTGAATAATCAATTATTGAATGTTGCTCCAACTATCCGAAAATGTTGCCTAGCCAGTATCGGATCCTTAAAACAATGCACTTAATCCGGAGAATCTGATACACAGTAGCCATTTTTTTAAGAGTCCGGGCATCTACATACCTATAGTCTATAGGTTCTATCTTTTCTTCATCTATCATATCAATTTTTTAAATAAAATTTGTTGTAGAAACAAAAACAAGGTTCATATGCAAAACTAATCCCAAAATTTAATTACCTTAAGGGAGATATGGGGAATAAATTTAGGTTTATCGGGCTCATTGTCAACAATGACAGCGTAATTAACCAAAACGACGACGTTATTACGGATTTCTTCATACACACATTTAGCCCCTGAACTCGGCATTTCTAGCCATATCGCTTCTGCCGCCGTCATCGCCATAGTCGCCACCACAAGTAATTTTAATACATTCATCAACTTCATTCTCCTTCCTTTATCCAGAAATCGAAGAAGCTATTTTTTAAATCAAAAGAAAAAAAAAAGAGAGAGAAGAGAAGCTCTGAAATGTATAAGCTGTGTATGGTAAGGAAGCGGGATTTTCATAATTTTACAGAGAGCATCTTTGGTCAAAGTAGGTGAGAGAGATTATTATTTTTACCAAGGAGACTTAAATGAACAGCTAAAAATGCACATATAGATAAATGAAGAAATATAGCTCGATTTTATTTTGTAACACAAAAATTATAATCATCGCTAATAGACTTAAACCTTATCTTAACAACTTGATTGGTTCTTACCAATCCAGTTTTCTCAAAGGAAGAAGGGCTTGTGATAATACTGTCATTATTCAAGAGCTCATGAATCATTTAAATCGCTCTAAAAATAAAAAAGGTATCGTCATGCTAAAAATTGATCTCAAAAAGGCCTTTGATCGTCTAGAATGGTCTTTCGTCTATCGAACCCTCATCTACTTCAAATTTCCTCCAAAAATGACTAGACTTATAATGAGCTGCATCACCACTTCAAATATTGCCATCTTAGTTAATGGTACCCGTACTAACTTCTTTTCCCCCTCACGTGGGATAAGACAAGGTGACCCGATATCACCATACATTTTCATTCTTTGTATGGAACTACTCTCACATCATATTAACTACCAAGTCAGTACCTCGAACTGGGACCTCGTTAGAATTAATCCTAGAGGGCCTGCCTTTTCTCATCTTTTCTTTGCCGATGATCTTACTCTTATAACTAGAGCCAACTCCAAGTCTATAACTACCATACATTCTTGTATGAAAGTTTTCTGCCAGCTCTCAGGCCAAAAAATAAATCCACTAAAGTCTAAGGCCATTTATTCCAACAGTTGTACTCTATCCATACTTACCCTAACTCAAAAACTTTTTGGTATCAAGCCTTCTAATGTTTTTGGTAAATACCTCGGGTTCCCAATTATAAATAGTAATCCAAAAGCTTCCGACTTTCAATACATTCTTGATAACATGAGAAACAAGCTATCTTTGTGGAAAACTAAATTTCTCTCCCCCGCTGGTCCTTGAATGCAATTCCCGCCTACTCGATGCAATATTTTGCATTGCCTAAGAAGACTTGTGAACAGATTGATCAGATTCAAAGAAATTTCCTTTGGGGTACTACTGCCAATAATAAAAAACTCCATAATGTCTCCTGGAATATGGTCACTTCCCCAAAAAAGAATGGTGGGTTGGGATTAACTAAAGCTCACGAGAAGAACTCCGCTCTTCTGTCCAACTTTGCTAGGAGATTCTCCACCAATCAATCCTCTTTATGGGCTTAAACCCTATCTACTTCTTATAGTCATCGTAAACATATCTCTTCTACTTCGTTTATTTGGAAGAATCTCGCATTTGGAAAATCCATCTGCTCCTCTGCAATAGCGTGGTTTCCTTCTCCAAATTCATCAATTAATTGTTGGCATTCTCGTTGGATTCCCTCGCTTCCTCCCCTTAGATACATTATTCAAGGCTCTTTAAACAAAGATGAAGATAATCTTGTGTTGGCTAATCTCTGGAATGGTTCTAATTGGGATTGGACAAAAATTTCCTTCAATCTAGACAGGAAAATTATAGAAAAGACCTCTGCTGTCCATCCTAACCCCAACTTAAGCATTGATAAGTTTTACTGGTCCTTAACCCAAAACGGTATGTTCTCCTCCAAATCTGTCTATACCATTCTGAATCCTGATTCCACTAATGAATACAATTCAAACTGAATTTGGAAATCTAATACCTTGAACAAAATCAAATATTTCCTTTGGTTGTGCTCACTTAATAGACTCCCTACTAATGCTTATCTCCATCGTATTGGTATCATCACCAACCCTCTTTGCCCTATATGTAGAATTGATAATGAAAGTTCTGAGCACATATTTTTAAATTGCTTCATTGCCAAAAAATATTGGCTGGACTTAGGTCTTAATCTCTCCACTCTCCCTTTAACCAATAATAATTGGCTCAACGCCCTGAACAATCTTAGCTTTCCGAGCCAAGTAGATCTTTACTCTTGGAGTGACCTCCTTCCTTTTGCCCTTTGGCACATCTGGTTAAACCGGAATAATAATGTTTTTAATGACAAAAAAGATATTGTCAACACCCAAGTCATCAAGAATCGCACCCTTGAGTTCAACCTTTGTACTACACCCAACAGTAACAGAACTATCAAAATCAAATGGTTTCACCCACCCCATGCAAAATTTAAACTAAATGTTGATGGTGCTTTTTGTATAGAAAAAAAGGTTGCAGGTATAGGTGGGGTTCTTCGAAATCATGAAGGTGATTGGATAGGTGATTTTATAAACAAAAGCATGGCTCCGAATCATACTTTGGCCGAAATTGAAGCCTTGCACACTGGCATCATCTTAGCAAATTCTTTCAACTGGATACCTCTGGAAATTGAAACAAATTCTACTGAAGTTATGTCTTTACTTGAACATGCATTACCACCATATGAATCTATCATTTCTGAATGCAGGTCACTGTTGAAGAGGTTGCAGAATCCGCTAGTCCGACATAGCTTCAGAGAGGGGAATTATGTAGCAGATATGTTAGCAAAGCGTGGTACCAGGCTGACATATCATGAAGAAGCTATCTTTTTGCAATCTCCGCCGAATTATATCAAAAAACAGCTTGCTAAAGACAAGAACGGAGACATCTCTTTTAGACTAGTTAAGCATTCTATATGTAATAAGTTAGCCCAGTTCGGTAACCTCGCTGTATCTACTAACCCTTCTTGGGTGTACGTACATTCTAATCTCTCTGTAGTACCTTAACTATATAAATAAATATCCTTTTAACCAAAAAAAAAAAAAATTTAATTGATAAATAGTAGGGGTAATTTGAGAAACCTTCCCTAATGCTTAATCTTATTATAGATATCGCACTCGCCTTCTTTATTTTCATTTTTTTATAACCAAATTTGTTTAAATGTTTCAACAAAATTCCAAAATTGATCATTTTATGAAATTAATGTAATTATTTAATATTTCTACGTGATCGATAATCGGAATATTGTTTTATTGGGCTTAGCTCATCGTCATTTCTTTTTTCTCTATTTTCACCGAATTTAGTGAATTTAATGTCAAATTTTCTAATTATAATTTTCGGCAATGTCCTATCTTTACAATTGAAAAATCATTTCTATTTACGAAGTAAAGAAGAAAACTTAATTGGTTATAGATCTCAGAATACAAGTAATAGTATATGAGAATGACAAACTTATAAGTTTGCCTTGTACGTGACAGAGTGAAAGTTGGATCAAAGCATCACAAGTACTAGAGAGAGGTGATTTACAATAAATCAGACAATCAGCGTAAATTTTGTCAATTCATGATAAACTTTAATAATACATTGAGCTTAAACAATAAAGGAGAGGTCAGTTTAATATCTGAAACCACAACAAAAAATAATTGTTATATATAAAGCTAAATTTGAGGGAAGATTTTAATTCAACTATTGTCATTTCTCCAACTAATTCAATCATACGGCTTACAGATATTGTTGACATAGAAAATTGAAGCGATATTTCCCACTACTGCTAACTTAGATTTCAACTCCGATCAATTTCAGAGTTACAGAACAATATAAGCCAAGAGAAAAAAGAATGGAAAATTTTTTGTGTTGATATTTTATGATTTTATCTGTATGTAACCTATGGCCACAAGAAGAAAAACTATATGAGTCTTTTCTTCCTAAAGTAGCGCTTCAAATAGCATATTTGTACAGCTGCAGCCATTATGCAGATACTAAGGGACATCATACTGAACCATGCCACTGCTCCATTCGTTCTCTCACTCACTCCTCTCATTTCTTCTTCCCTGCAACGTTTAATCCACGAGAGAGTACACATTAGTTATCGATAATATGTATGTTTGGTAATAAACAAATCAATTTAAGTTTAAACATTTTGTGTACGACTTTTGAAACAGATGAAATCAGCAAAGTGACATTCTCTTTTAAGTACTCCAAATCCGATCCACAGACCACAAGCAATTGCTATAGCATGGATCTTCTACTACTTCAAATTACGCCATCAACTTTGGGAGATCACTAAAGCTTATTCAAACCGTAATTAAAGTACCTCTTTTTCAGGTACAGTAAGTTTTCATGGACGGCTTGTGCCAATCCTTTCAATTTCGTCAACTCAAGTTCAACTCCCTACAAGGAAAAAGAGGAGCAAACAATACAAGTTAAAAAAAATTGAAGTAAGGGAACTGAGATTAGCACCAGGAGGATGGTAATGTCATTGTGTACTTACTTCTATCTTTTCTTTCCGAGCAATTGAATCCCAATCCTTGGCATCAATTCCAATTTTCCACTGAAGAGAAATAGCCGCAATTTTATTACCTGGGACATGACTATTCATCCGAAAGCACGCCAAATAAATTCCATGCTCAGACGTTGTAAAAGCAAATCGACCATAAGTGGCGTTTTCTTCATGGTGGAGGCTGTTTCCAAATGGTGATGAAACCTGAAAAGAACGTTTGGATCATATTGCCATTGTTAATCTGAACTGAAGATTAATACAATTAAGAATTTTAATAAGAGTAATCACATGTATAAAATGATCCAAATGTTATTACAACACCTAAACACAGTATAAAAACTTGATGTTGTGCGGATACATTTCCACATAGTTACATTGCACCATGAATGGCTCTCCTAATCAATTATTCTCTTGCACTAGCTCCATAGTTCGAACCATTAGAACAACAATAATAACATACTCTGTGTAGTCTCACAAATGGGGATCTGGAGAGAGTGCACACAACATTGCCCATACCTTGAGAAGATAAAGAGATTTTTTTTTTATAGATCCTCGATTAAATTAAAGCATACCAATGAAAGAGTATATAGATTGAACCCTTGCATACGTGAATTGAACTCTCCAATTCCACCCTTTTGGTAAGTTAACTTCTTTTTATCCCAATATATTGGTATTCGGTAACCAAGCCTATCATTAGATTCTGAATTTCACCACAGAGCATAAATTATACGAAAATTGCAACAAATCGTAGATATGAACCCATCATTTCTAGGAACCTTCAATGCTGAAGTTAATTTTAAACCCATAAAACTTAATGAAGGTTCATATAGAAAATTAATCCCCAAATCTTTATATGGATTTAATTAATTACCTGAACAGAGATAGTGGGAATAAAATTAGCTTGAGCGTGCTCCTCATCAGCAAGGATGACAATATATTCACCCAAAACAACAACGTTAACACGGATATCCTCATATACACATTTAGTCTCTGAATTCGGCAACTCTAGCCATATTGATTCCGCCACCATCATCATCACCATAGCCGCCACCACAACTACTTTTAATACCTTCATCAACTTCATTTTCCTCCCTTGTTCTCCAACAATTAAAAAAAAAAGAAAAAAAAGGGGAAAAAATAACTCTAATACCTTTATAAAGCATACAGTGTATCTGCAAGTAAACTGGGATTTGCAGAATCTGATAGTTTTGGTAAGAATAGAATTTTGGTTAGTCTCAATATAGTAGGTAGGTGAGAATAATTGTATTGTATCATATTTGACACGCGATTTAAGTGAGCGGATTGAGCTTGGCGCTATGTAATCAAAATGTACTAGCATTATCTTATATGGAGTAATAATTTTAAAAAATATACTCCTTACAGTTCGATTTAGTTGTCCGGTGATTTTACACTACTTAATCACAGTCAAACTATAAATTATTTCAAATGAAATTCAATTAATAGACAATTGCACCATCAAAGATAAAACTTTCAATTTTGTTGGAACTTCATTGATACAATTTCATCACCAATTCTTCTCAAATCATTAATATCAATGTTAGAGCTCCATTACAACTTTCTAACACTAGGGAACTTATAGCTACACAATTTTTAGCTTATGGAATATCTCGCCTGGTTCAAAGGTAAATTTTATCATTTTTACTTTATAAAAGAAACCTCATGTATTTAAAAGTTACCACGATTATTGAATAAGAACAATGAACTAATGTGGTAAAAACATGAATATATTTGACCCTTAGAATGACAGATTTAAATCATTTCACAAACTTTAGTTTATTTATGGAAAAATGGCTTGATATATCCCTCAATTTTGTCATTTGGAGCTAATATGTCTTTTGTTATTAAAGTGACTCATATATACACGTATCGTTATACAAATTGTTCACATATATTCCTATCGTTACAAAATGAGCTCAAATATACCCTTTATTTAATAAAAATGGAAAAAAAGGTTTTAGATTTATATTTTTTACTTATAATTTTCTTAAAAATTATTGAGGGGTATATATCATTCTTCTAGCAAAGTTCAAGGTATATTTTAATAAATTTCATACATAAATTATTTTTTGACTTCTTCGATTGAGTTTCTTATTCTTATTTTATTTTTTTCTTCCATTCCTTAGTGTAAAGAAAAAAAAATTATTTTTTGTGATTGTATTATAATTTAAAACTATTTTTTGTCTATATTGTAATTTAATTTTTGTATTTGAAGAAAAAAATCCTAAAATAAATTTTACAAGTGAAACACAAATAAATTTGACCATCAAAATAATAAATCTAAATTAGTCATTGAAAAAAAAAGTCATAAAATATGTTTGAGCAGGATTAAATATACACATATGGGATTAATTTTTTTAAAAAATAAAATAAAAATTAATTTTTTCATTTCCGTTAGATGAAAATGGTATATGTAAGTCATTTGCATATAAGTACAGGTATATATGAGTCACTTTGTCGAGCTGTATATCAAACCCTTTTCCTTTATTTTAAAACATTTTCATATTTTTTGCCCAATATCATTTCAAAGAACAAGTAAAGCCAAACCTTAAACTAAAAGGACTATTTGAAAAGACATAAAAACACCAAAGTTGTCCCGTATTTGTATAAAGACACCTTAACTTTCAAAATATCCTATCACCCCACAGAACTATTTAATATCTTTGTAAATGAGCCATTTTGACTCATTCCCTCATCTAGATTGTTATCACACACATGAGGCGCGTCATGCATTGTTTTCACAGTCATGGACCAGTTTAAAAGTGTCATGTGTCATTTTTTTATTATTATTAATTATTTAATCAATTTATGTCATCTTCCTCAAATTTAAACCCAAAATTACTCTTGGTAGCCCTAATTTTTTTGATTTCTTGATTATTTTCATAGCAAGATCAACGTTGGTGCTCTCTTTTTGATGACTTCATCTTCTTCCCCCAAAAAATAAGATATTACTATTGGCTAAGATCTATTTTTGCGGCTTTGAAAAGATGTGCAGAAACTTTTGGACAATGGAGAATGTGATGTTCTTGTTCAAAAATTCAGACTAAACACACTCCCAATCTTTGGATACTCTTGTCTAAGCAATGAATCAACCCACCAAAAATATGCCATGCCTTAATCACTGGAGGCAAACACTTCTTAGATCTGAACATAATTAGTGCAAATACGAGCTTTGCTACCAAAAGGGTTGCAACTAAAAGCAATCCCACACTCAAAATCTTGTTGTCACCTAACTCCATAGTTGAATAAGAAACTCGGAATGAAGAAAAATTAATGAAAATTTCTTTTTCAGGAGAGATTGATGATAATCTAGTGAAGGGGCATGCCAAATAGAGAAGGAAAGGAAAGGAGAAGATGACTTTTCTTCAAACAATAGGTTCGGCTCGGGTTGAACTCTATCATAGGGAGTGAGAAACACGCACGACTACATAGACGAGGGAATGGGTCAAAATGGCCCATTTACAACGATATTAAATAGTTCGGTGGGGTGATAAGACACTTTGAAAGTTAAGGCGTCTTTATGCAAATACAGGACAATTTTGATGGTGTCTTTATGTCGTTTCTCGATAAAATACTAAGATCTGGTCATGCAATTCCGTTAGGTATGTCAACTTCCGTCTAGATTCGTAAGTTGAGGACTAAAAGTGCACCAAAATTGTTAACCTGGAGGAATTTTCTATCTATTTTTCATACTTAAAGGACCAAGATAAATCAACACTTAAACTTGTGGAGCTATTTGGGCCAAAAACTCGTATAGTAAGAAACAGCAAATCCAAATTTAGGCAAAGTTTTCTGAGCTGCGGATTCGCCCTTTCTTCCATCTCTTTCTGCGGCGAAATTTAATTGTAAGTTCCATTTCCTACTGTAACTTTAATCCATTTTTTGCGATGAGTTTTTAATGGTGAACTACCAAATGTGAATCGGAGCAAATGCTTTGCTTAAATTCAGCTCCGACTTGTATTTGTGAATTTATGAGCATATGTTTTTATTTATTTGCTTCCATGTGATAATACCTCTTAAATTGTGTACTACTCTGCCCTTTCAATATTGCTGTTTCGTTTTCTAGAAACTTAAACTGTAGAGATTTTTTTCCATATATGGTGAGAGCATAGACTGTTTGGGACAAAGTCGAGAGGTGTGATAATCTAATTTTGAGAATTTGAGAAGTTGTATTTACAAGAGAGAAGGAGAAAGAGAATGAGAAGTACTTGTACTGCCGATTTCAATTTTGAACCATACAAAATATAAGCATTTGTGATTAATTAACTTAATGCCCAAAATCTAGATCAGTCCATCCCCAGAGGCCCTTAAATTTATTGGTAAGTAATTGCAAAGGATAGAGGTAGGCCGAAAAATTAATTGGGAGAGGTGATGAGATAGGATGTGACGCAACTTCAGCTTACTGAGGACATAACCTTAGGTAGGAGGATATGGATGTCGTGAACTAGGGTAGAAGGTAGTTGAAGATTGTCATGCTTCCCTGTGGGTAGGCTTGATGAGTAGATAGTATTAGCATTGTTTTTGTAGTTTCTTATTCTTCGAACAATGCTACTACCTACCTACTACTTGTTGTTTCTTGTGCTTCGTTTATCATACTATTCTACTTATTTTGTCTGTTAGGCATTCTCTATTATTTGGTATGTCTTATTTTCTATGCCTTGTTTCTGCCTTTGTATTGTCTTTTTTCAAATTGCCTTTTCATGTGTTACTTGAGCTGTAGATCTTTTGGAAACAATCTCTCTACCAGCCTATCTCCATGAGGTAGGGGATAAGGTCTGCGTACACTTACCCTTCCCAGACCCCAATTGTGGAAATACACTGGGTATGTTGTTGTTGTCTCCAATAATATTTTTTTGGGTGTTATTTGCAGAGAGTGGACTTGTTGAAAAGATCTTCACAAAGACAAAATGGGTTATACTAAAGAGCAATTACTTGCCCGTTTACAGGTTCCATCTGCATCTACAGATCTCTAGTTGTTTTAGTATGTATTTGGAAATGTTAATTCCAAGTCAAGAGGGTCTTATTCATAAATAATGTTAAAGTTGTTGCAAAGTACTAATAGTTTATCTTGTCTTTTGTTGATAACTTGGATATGTTGTCATTCATTGCATCCTTGAGGATGGGATGTTATGCCAGCAAGAACTTTACTGTTAGTAATCGATATTTTTGTGTTCTTTTTAGGAGCTTCAAATTGATTTCACCAAACATGAACACCCAGTGGTTTTGACAGTTGAAGCACAGGTAAGTAAATATGTTGAATTTCTGTTAATTGTTCTTCCATTTTGATTAACAATGTATAGCTTTAAGTTCTCATTCGCTCAGGCAAAGCATGTTGGGCATCTGAATGGGGCATTGAGTAAAAACTTATTCTTGAAGGTATGGCAGACTAAATGTGGAAATATTTGTATGTTAGCTTGTTTTAATTCAAAAGAAGTTGGTAAATCCAACTTAAATCCACCCAAGCTCTTGTGCTAAAATATAATATGCACACCTTATTTCTGATGCAGGATAAGAAACACAGGTTCTATGTTGTTTCTGCAATGGCAAAAACCACTGTAGATTTGAAAGGTATCCATTCTTTAGTTTCCATTACTTTGGGACAATGTCATAAAATTTCTCTTATATGAGTGATGTGCATAGGAACAGAATACCAGTGATCATATTTTGTGTATTAGTAGAGACTGATGTTGTGCTACATGCCATATCTCCATTTTATGTAAATCTGAAGTATTTTGATTTTTAACGTATGTATTCATTCTGTTGAAACTGAGCAGTTTTGTCTCAGAGGCTTGGTTTGGGAAAAGGAGGGTTAAGAATGGCTCCTGAAGAAGCACTTGGAGAAGTACTTCAGGTATGTCTTTGTGTGCTGTTTCTCCCCCCTTCCCCTGTTTTTCTGGATTTTGTTATATCTTACTGTTAGTTTTTAAACCTTGTTTTACGTTTTGTACAACTGCTACATGCCATCAGAAAGGAAGCACTATTAACCTATATAAAGTTGCTTTTGAAGATGGAATATTTTGCCATTTTAAACGAGTCAACTTGAACAGAATAAAAGGAAAATGAGTCAACTAAGTTTTGAAGAAGGGAGGATAAACTTATCGTTAACCTTATATCTTAGACTCTAGACTCAAGACTTACATGATACCTCAGTCCACTTTTATATTGAGTCCCTATCACATAGGTGGTGTGACTGAACATGGCATGCTAAATTTGAGGTTTTTCAGACATCCTCCTTTCCAAAGTGCTTGAAGGAGTGCAAAATGAAATCACTGATTATCCTTTTAGGGATTTTTTTTGTAGAAACAGTGTTGCTTTTTCAACCAGAATTTTTCTCATGGTAAATCACTCAACGGCTGAGGTCAATGAAGAAATCATCTGGCTAGTAATAAACTCAAATTTTAGTGTTTGAATTTCTCTGTCGAAACCTTTTGTGTTTAATCTAACAAGTGCTGCAATGCAATTGCATTATAAAAGTTATTTCCTACTTGAAATTTTCATATATTCGTTCTTGAAAACCTTGGAGAGTGAGAAACCATGGATGGTAAGAACCTCCTTAATGAAAGATGGCTCCTTGCCTTTCAATATCTGGTCCTTAATGAAAGATAGTTCCCAACTTCCTTTCCTTTTAATATCTGTTTAGTAGATGCTGAGTTAGTTTTCAATCTTGTAGAGGGAATATGGTTTAAATCTGGTTATGTTCTTCTGCAACAAACTTATAGGATATTCTTTGAAGTGGAATTTTTTTTCTTTGACATGTAATTATAGATTATTGGCTTGAACAAAATGTATGCTGTGGAGAGATCAGAATCATTCCTTAATATCTTTTGCTGACAACTTAATTTTTTCTGTCAACCCCTTCTAAGGTTTTTTTCTTCATTATTATGTAAGGTGCCGCTTGGTTGTGTCACCCCTTTTGCACTTGTAAATGAATCAGCAAGGTAGTCATTTCACTCTTTTCCTAAGCTACAGTAAAATATCTGATGTTTTCCACGATCCTTTGTCAACGGTTCTTAAGATGATAACTTGCTCTTACTTTTCCCAAGGTGTGTTTCCTTGTTATTGGATCAGGGATTTAAAACACAGGAATGCTGCTTCTTCCACCCACTCTCAAATGATACAACAATTGGTATGACGGTCCACTTTGTAGTAGATTTTCACTTTCATTATCCTCATATTCTTCGAGGACTTTTTAGCTCAACTTTTTTTCTTCAAGATTCCTTACTCTCCTGAAGTCACATATTAGGAGTAAGTATACATTGCAAAACAATGTACCCCAAAACCATGAGGCATAAGTATAAGAAAGTGATACAGATGCTACCAAAGTACTCTGAAACTCAACTTTTTAGTAATTTAATGTATTGAAGAGAAAGAAACACAATGTGGGTTTCAAATCTAGTGTAGAAGAAGAATATTGAGTCATCGTGATGGCTACTACCGGGCCATGATGATGGCCTCTTTGGAACTTATATGGAACAAACATCTACTCAAAGAATGAAGTTTGCAAAGGTTGATCATATGAAAGTTGTGTGTGACAATTAAAAGGCACTTTATATTGCATCAAATCCAGTGTTTCACGAGAGGACCAAGCTCATAGAAAGTGATTGTCACTCTGTCATAGAAATGATTCTCAAGCTCCGTGCATATAATTTCTGTAAGAGGGAGTATTAGATTGTCTAAAGTGTATATAGAGTTCCAGCATGTACTGGTATACATTGAAAAGAGTGAATATAAAAGAGCCCAGACACAACACATTTTTCTTGATGCATTCTGTTTGTCTTATTTCTCACACATAATGCCTTTTGAAACTTTAGTGGGGTAATATTGTAAGTTGTCACTACATGTAATTTTCTATGCTCTGAGAAATAAATTATGAGAAGTCACAACACTAATAAGTGGTTGTTCTTCAATCTTAAAAACTTATATTGTATTGCACTTCAATCTCAAATATCAGACTGTCTTTTACCTTATTTAACCACATGAGATTTTGCTTGTTACTGCCTTACTGTGATTTCTTGCTTTGATCAACTGTAAAATTAATGCAAAATACTCTTTAATACTCTTCAAGCCCTTGTTTATTTTGTGTCATTCCTTCAATTTACTTTTCATATTTACTTGGATAATGATACCTTCCAATTGTGCTGCAAGTGTTTATGAAAATCAATAGAGATTAGGAAATTGAAGTGGCTGATTATGTCTCCTACTGGTCATGACATTTTATTTGGAAGTTTTGAAATATTAATGAGAGATACAAATTTGCTGTCTCTTTTTCCAGAACTAGAATATTGGGGATTATCAATTTGAGCTTAATACAGAATTCTGCATTACATGTTTAACTGTCTGGTTCTGATTATGTAACTGAGGTACTTCTTCCAGCTCTCAATGCTCGTGGTCTCGATAAGTTTCTGAGTTCCATAGGAAAGCAACCGGTCTATGTGGACCTTGAGGTGATCTTTTATCTAGTTGCTTGGCTGAATTCATATGCTTGATCACTGAATCTTCTGAAAAATAATTTTGCTCCTGTTTCTTACATAACTTTTTTTCCCCACTTTGAAGGCTAATCCTCCTGTAGGAAAGGATCAACCTCCTGATCTTGCGTCTCTTGTTCCATCTGATGCAATTGCCATACCAGGTCAACCTGACAAAGCAGCTCCTTCGCAAGTTTCTGACATGAATCATGCCCCTGTCAATAACAAGTCAACTGGAGTTTCAGGTGAACTTTTGGCGATGTTAATGCTTTACTGATTGCAGTGTTGCATCTGAACAAGATTTATGCACCTTATAATATATTGATGGTCAGCATTGTCCTTTTCTTCACCCTATCTAGTGTGAATCCAAACCTCCAAGAAATTAGATTCACTGGAGTTCCCAAAACCATCTGCGTATGTTTCTGTAAACGTCTCTAGCCATATAGTCCATGATGCACAAGGAATGGTCATCCAGATCTGCTTCAAGCATCTTCCAACCCTCTAATTCTGCCAACATTCCAGTAAAGAGGGGAGATTTGAATTTTGAAGCTTTTCACTTGAAGGTTAATTTCAAAACGTTGATAAGAATTGTGAAATTAGGTCTTAGGCCTAACTTACACCCCAAAAGCTAGCTCAAAGAGAGGAGGATTGCCCAAGCCTTATAAGGAGTCCACCCATCTCATTAACCACCGATGTGGGACTTTTGTCATTCTTTAACACCCCACCTCACGCCCAGTGCTTAGCATCTGGTGCGTGGGCAATTTTGATTTCGGGGGTCCCAACATCGGGTGAGACGGGCCCTGCTCTGATACCATGTGAGAAATATTGGAGAAAATATTAAGACCATTGAGGTGTCTATCTAATGGTTTCCTTCTATAGGGGTCTATTGTTTCTTTTCATTTTTACGTGACAATGGTCGTTCTTGATAGTGTATGTGGTTGTATTCCAACTAGAAATTTCTGAGAAACCAAAGGATTATTTGAAGTGGTTTAATATAAGTTCAACCATGAATTGGTGCCAATGGATCCACACAGTTATTGTTATTATGCGTTCAGCTATCTTGTTGGATTTCATTTTGGAATTTAATCTGGTTGCGGAGGACATGGAGGAAACTGACATCCATACTTCTTTCTACTCAAATAGCTAAAGCAGTTAAGCCATCACCTGATGTGCGGAAGGAGAAACTATCAAATGGAGTTAGCTTATCAAACTCATTTGCTGATCCCGAAAAATATGTAGAAGACTTTATAGAGAGAACATCATCTCTTGTTCTTTCAGAGGTAAGTTAGTGAAACACTTTTTGCTCATAAGTAAATATTTTTTGTGATGATTTGAGAAATATAGCAACCAGTTAAAACTTATATCCAAATCAAATCCAGATAACGGAGGAGAACGTGAAGCAATATGGTGAGAAACTTGGTGAAGTCATATCAAATACAATTAGGAAAAAACTTGCAACAGAGCTAAAGAGCACAGCTGTGAGTACCTACTTCCTTTTTTCTCAACGCGTGTTATGAAATATTGCATGATTTACATTGATGCAGTTCTCAAATTTTATATTTAAGCATCATAAGACAAATATATCTTAAGGTAAAACAGTAGGAGAGCCTATCTAAAAAGACAATTTATTTCGTTTCTGATAGATATATTAGTCAAACGAAGGTCACAATGTTATGGTAATAATATTCTAGTCATAATGTTAATCTGAGAACTCAGTTTGGTTTTGGGATTTTGCTGTGTACTTAAAGCCAAAACCATCATTGTTTACAGAATGAATGGCAAGGTCGGATAGGATTTTTTTTTCTTTATATGTTTAAAGTTCCCTAAAGTAGATGCTATTTTCACCATAGCTTCTTGTTTGTGCAGACAATGTTCAAGAACACTGCGTATTCTGAAGGTTTTTCTGCTGGTACACGCCAACAAGCAAAGCGTCTTTAAAACATGTTATTTGTCTTCCATTTTCTTGTATCCAATTAAAACTTGATGCCATGATCTTATTCAAGTTATGACCTCAATGCTAAGAGCAATTTTGCTCCTTATACTTTTAGCAAAATTGAAACATGTTTCATAGGAGAAATACATGTTTTCTTTTTAAAAAAATTACTTGCAAGGAAGTTTTTTTACAGACGTTAAATTTCTCACAATCTTACTTTCTTTTGATTTGACTAACATATCAATATATTAGGTCCTTACACATCAAAACATGATTTCTCATATTCAAATTATTATTTGAAGATAAGCATGATGTCTTAAAATACACTATCATGTGAGATATGTATATATGATCAATTGTATTCTAGTTGTAACAAGAGTTTTTGGGTTTGTAACTTGTATATTCTCCTGTAACTGTTTCAACGTATCTTTATGATGTATGTAGAATCATAAGAACACAAAAATAGTAATATACGTAAAAATCATTAAGTAATATATATCAATATAAAAACATCATGATATGCCATAATTAAGCAATAAACACAACTTTTCACTAATCAATGAAAATTTTGGTGTAAAAAAAAGAAAATGGTAGTCCCACAACACGAAAGATAAAAAGAAGTTGTTCGAACGGTAAAGGCACCGAGAAAATTAAAAAAGAACATGAGCTTCTAGAAATACATAAGAGAAAAAAACAAAAGATGGTCATGTAGGAAGAAAAAAAACTACATTTTGTTATTTTATCTTCGAATTGTTATCTGCACTGAATTTTTTTTAAAAAAAAAATAGTACCAAAATTGTGGTATAAAGCAATTACTGAATAAATAAATATCAGACTTTTACAAAATGTAGGATAAACAATTTTATATATTTAATTCTTAGATGATTATTCTTTTTTCCATCAGCCAAACGACCCAGCTTGTTTCGATCACTAATCAAATTATATATTAACAAAATTATAACCAGAAAGGACGACTAAATACAACGTAGAATATCAATTGGTATCTCTAACATGTGTTTAGACATAGGCATGTGAAAGTGAAACAATCTTGCCACATTTTGTTGAAAATAAACACTAAACATTATTATATATTATCCTGATATATTATTATATATAAAAGGAGATTATATCCTATCTAGATGTATTATATTTGTTGCTACATGATGATACATTTTATATTTAAAAAAAAGCATTAAATTACATGTACACGTGTTCACAAATCAGCCTAGTGTTCTTTAAAGGACGGTTGAGATTTATAACTACGTAGAACTATTTAAGTTTTAAAATATGAGTTCCTAATTTAATTTTTGTTGACTTGAAATTAATTATCCAGAAAATATTTAGTAATTCAGTTGATTGGCTATCTGATTTTCTCTTTATTAATGGGGACTCAATTTCTTTTATCTTATAATCTCCTTCATTTCCCCTACCCCTAATTAACTTTTTTATATGCTTATAAAAAGACATAATTATCCAAAACAAAGATTACTAGTAATTATTAGTTTTTTGCTAAATATAATAATTATGAGTTCTGAGTGATGATGGAGTCGTGAAAATCAAGCTAGGTGTATTTTATTGTTACTTTCTTTTGCTTCTGTAAAGATGATTTTATTTTTGGTGACATTCATGTATGGTCCTACAATTTTTAGCTATACATAATATGTCAAAATTTCAAACTTATACGATTAAAAATGTAAATAAAATGATCTGGAAGAATGATTATCCTATTAAAGTAAACAATAAAATAAAAATTAATAAATAATATAATTTACTATACTATGTAGACATGTAATTATGTTTCTACCTAACTCTTACCTTCTCCAACCATTATTTTGAAACTCTCACATTCTTTAAAAGAAAGTCAAAGAAATTAGAGTTACAATTAAGAAGAAAAGTGTTAAAAAGTACTTTCTCCGTTCTATTTAGGTGACACAGTTTAATTTGATATAGTCATAAAAAAAATGAAATTTATAAATTATATCGATCGTTGATTATTTGCCTGTCTATAAATCATTTCATTAAAGAAATAAAATTCAAAGTTAAACGGTTTACATTTATAGAAAAATAATATTCTGTCTAAAAAATATAACATAAATTAGGACTGATCGAAATACAAATTATTTGTGTGTGTAGGATAGGCTACTAGGCCGGATGATGGACTGCCTAAAATGATAAAATTAGGACTGATTACTTCTTAATCTTGTTTGATTTGCGCATCTTGATATTGTTGGAGAAATAACACATTCAAAGAGAAGTTTTTGACTTCCAAATAACATACTATTCTCTCCGTTTCAAAAAGAATAATCCTATTTTTTTTTTGTCTGTTTTAAACTCTTTTTGAAACGGAGGGAGTATAAAATATTTGATAAATGAAGAAACGGAGGGAGTATAAGTTTTTCACTTTTTGATATTTTGGAAAAAAGCAGCAGCTTAACAGAAGAAGGAGTTCCAAGAATCTATAATTGATATTTGAGAACACTACAAAAGGATAGCAATTGACACTCTCCCCTTTCCATTAAAGGCATGACTTTATGTTTGCTTTATCAGTAAGATTATAAATTAAAAACCAAAACGTTATTAATTTTTCAATAAATAAATTAGGGTAACTGAATCAAATAATCAATGAGTATCTAAATTTAAATAAATTACTCATTATCAAACTCTGCAAATATTTATAGTTAAATAAGCGTCTGACTTGATGTTTACACTAAATCAATAAACGCAATACACAAGTATGATTGAAAGAGTGTATACATGTTATAATTGTTTGTCAACTAAAAGTTACAGCATTAAACTCAACCTCCAACAGGCATTTTGCCAGCCAGGGTGGCTTTGGAATATTCATTCAATACTTTGCATACCAGTAGTAGTACTAAATTTACATTTATCAAACTTCAATTGTCAGTGTCACAAAATTTTCCATGTATCCTGTTTTGAACAGCTTTGATAGCAGCAACTCGAGCTGCAGTGGCAGCTCTGTTTGCTGCTATCACTGCCCTGTTCACTTGATCATCGACCCTACGTATGTTAATTGCATTCTCTGCTGCCTTTGTACTAGCCTGCATCACAAGTCTATGTTTGAGCGGTTGCATCTGTTGATAGGAACTACAAGAACTATATGAATCTTCGTTGATCATGTTGGACTAGAAATAAAGTTTACCTGAACAACTCGAAGGACGACATCAGTAAGTGGGGGCAATGGAGTATTGAGATTGCCAGAGGCCCATTCACCACACCTTGTGTCACCATTTCTAAATTTGTACATTCCGTAACCTTGCTTACGACCTTCATGCCATGATCCTTCATAGCAATGCCCATTAGCAAAGTGATACACACCAAAACCATGAATCTTGTCACCGAAATATTCCCCTGCGTATCGATCTCCATTCCTGCACCAAATCCAGTGAAACACCAAGTTGCTTATGAAATACTATTTATAAATGTTAAAACAATCAAGAACCAGACAAATACAAGAACTTCACTAACCGCACTTCAAAGGGAAATTTCTTTTGAGAAAAATCCAAATATATACATTATTAGTTTGGACTTGATTGATGCTAAGAAATTCACAAAATTCAACAGAAGGTAAACGAAATTATCACTAGTTGATGAATACAATCGAATATCACATATATGATGGATGAGAATCCTGGTCTCTTATAAGATTTGGACTTAATCTTTCTCCGTTTAAGCTAATTTTTGAGGCGTGAGTTAAAGTCGACCATAACTAGTTTGACATCCTATCAGACTAAATCGAAATCCTAACTAAAAGACCCTAAGGATTCGAATTCTCAGATACGAATAACGATCTCCATGGCAAGTTCAAATGAAGAAATTAATTTTTAATTTACCTGAAATGGTAAGAGCCGAGGCCGTGTTTTACGCCACATTTGAATTCACCGATGTAACAGCTGCCATCGGAGCAGCTCTGGACCCCAATTCCATGACTCTGTCCATTACACCATTCCCCACCATAGATATCTCCATTGAAGAATTTGTAAACTCCATAGCCATGCCTCAGTCCTTGTCTATACTGCCCTCTATATTTGCTACCTCTAGCCCAGCTCTCTACCCCATACCCATCGTACCTCCCCTCAATCCAGTCACCTTCATATCTACTGTTCATAGAATAAGTGTAGACCCCACTACCATTACACCTCCCCTTGTGAAACTCCCCTTCATACACGTCCCCGTTGCTGTATACCTCTACTCCTTCTCTCACTTTCCCCTTCTTCTCTTTCACATCTAATTTTCTCTCTCCGATGAACCATTGCACTTTAACGTGCTTATTAGACACTAAACCAAGTTTCCTTCCGTACACATTACACGTCATCTTCAACCCATTATAACCCTGATGAATTGTACTCTTGTTCTTTCCGGCGAAGTAAAGCAAAATCGCAAAGAAAATCAGTACTAGAAGCAGATTCTCCGATATGGATCTGTCACCTCTGTTGAAGAAATAGAACAGAACGTATACAGAGAGCAAGAAAACCGCTATAACAGGAGCTACCCTGCCCGTACCCGCACAGAAACGGGACGAAACCGATCGAACCAGAGTTACGCCGGTTCTGTGGGGCTTCTGTTCTTCAATATCCGGTTCATGATCATCTACGAATTCGTTAATTGAAGATACACTAAAGCTAGACGACCGGAGCATCGGAGATGATCGGAGAAGTGAAGAATGAGTCCTCGTAAGCTTCGCTTGGCTTCTCTGACCGTCCATTGTTAGCGAATTCACAACCGTTGGATCACTGTTACATCCTGTATCTTGATGATATCCTTATTACGAACTGAAATGGCGGCTTCATTACTCAGGCAGGTAAAGTGCGCAGGTTAAGCAGTTGAAAGTGCGCAGGTTAAGCAAGCTTTGAAGTAGCGGAAAACGAGACACACAGAGAGAGCGTTGGTAGAGAGAGAAAGAGATGATAGTGGACCGGGTTTAAAGTGAATTTGTGGAGCCACTTTTATTTAATTTAAACCGTAGATGTATATTTAAACGGCTTAATTCGAAGCCGCATATATATATTTCTTTTTCTTTGGGCAGTTCCCTATCTTGATGGAATGATTTAATCGTAGCATTTGTACGATCCACAGCGATGTAAAATACTTACTTTTTTAATCTTTTTAGGACATTACTCCTAATTGTTTTAGATGAAAGTAATTTCGTGATCTTAAATTAAATATATTATTACATAGATAAAAATAGGAAGACTTAAATATATCAATTTGAAATATTAAAGTATAAATAGAACATATGAATTGATAATGAGTAAGCACATAATATTTATTAAAATGAGCGGTGTGTTATCAAGCCAAAGGTGGAATTTACTCTGAAAAATTGAATATTCACTCTATTTTAAATTCTTCCCTAAAAATAAAATAAATGAAAGATGTTGTATTGCAATATGAAGTATCACATTCTTCTTAAATAAATCTAAATAACACATTGTAAACAAAATTTACAAGAATAACAAATGAAAATACAACATGAGTCACTTGTTTGTAATCTACGATTCTTTTTAATTAAAAGGAGGTCCATTCTAATTTTGATTTTAATCTTTTCAGAGAAATAAATTAATATTTTTTAAAAAAATTAAACGATACTAATCTAGTCTGAAATGACTAAGGGAGTGTTTGATGTTCGGTACGAAGGATAAGAAAATTTCTAGTTTTCTTATATATAATTAAACAAATTTTCTCTAGAAAAATAATTCCCTTAAACACAAGAGGAAATGACCTCCTCAACAAGTTAAACAAATGACAATTCACATTCTAGATTGTGTCTTTCACATCCTTCAACACACTTCATCTTCACCCTCAGTCTCCACACCCATCCTCGTTGCCCCGTCCTCACCACCCACACCCATACTCGATTCACACTCTTATCTTCCACCATATTTTTTGCAGAAAATATTTTTCTTCATATCAAACACTCTAAATTCTTTATTTTCTTCCATTAGCGTAAAAGAGGAGGAAGGAGGACCACTAGAACTAGTTGCCAAGATTGACTATAGTCAAGCCAGCACTTTCACCTTTTCATCAGAACTTGTTTTTTAGTTTGTCTTTCTGTTCAAACACTTCTAGTTTGAGTTTGAGTTTAATTTCATAAAAAATAATTCAAATTTGAATTGCATAATTAAAAAAATTAAGAATTTTTTAACTAGTTCACTAGTCAAATTTCAAGTGCCACTTTTTTGTGCTGGAGCTTTTTAATCTCTTGGCTAGAATATTTTTGTTCAAATATTATTTTAATAGTTAAATATCAACGAATAATCTAAAAATCGGTCATTCAAAGTTTAATTTTACATAAAACCAAAATCAAATCCATTTAAGATGGATTTTGCGGATCCATGTCTTAGGGTACCATTCTTTAAAAAAAAATGTTTAGAGAAAAAAACACTTCGTATTCAAAAAGATAAACTATTTAGAACGGTTATCCCTTAATTTTCATATCTCATATTTTTAACTACTAATTCACGTTTACTGTACTTTGATGGAATCAAAGAGGAAGAAGTTGTGATTTAATGAAAACACTACTTAGTTACTACTTCTTAATACCATTAGAGTATATAATATACTCGTATTTATATATGCTGATGGCAACAAGAAGGAAGAGACATTAATACCATCAAATATGTATATATTTCGATGGCAACAAGAAGGAAGAGACATTAATATCATCAAATATGTATATATTTCGATGATATCAAATATGAAGAAGCATTCGTCGAGTCATGAGTGAATAAAACAAGAGGGCATTTGCGTAAATAGTTTGGACATTGAAACCAATCAAATTAAATATATTGAATTTGATCGAATTTAAATAAATATTTTACCTAATTGGTCCAATTTGTGTAATTTTCCTAATTATTTAACATGTGACCAGTATTTACAAACTTCAGACAAAAGGCCCATCGATTGCACAAGCTTTTCATCTTTAAAGCTTAATTGTCGTGCTTCTCATCGAAGGACCACTTTTTTTCCAACTAAAAAGCACCTTAGAATAGGTACATGAATATACAAACCAAAGGCAACCAAGATTTTTAATTTCTCAAAGTACAACCTTTACTAACGAGTTCAAGCAAGGAAAGCACCAATGGGAATTACACACATCGCATATATACAAATTCAATAATTTTTAACAAAATAAGATATTACGTTGGCTTTGCTGGAAGGTTCAATCACATAGTTTGTTACATCAACTTCGAAAAGATAAGTTATGTTAATATTGATTAAGTTATCTGGAGTTTATAATTGCATAAAAGGAATCAAAGTAATGGTTGTGACACATTGGGACACTTCTTCGACAATTTCCCTACACCGAGATGATGTAAATGAGAAGTTCTTTTCAAACCCTATTTGGTATTCAAAATCAGAGGAAAAACTACCACAATGAAATACTTGTTATAAATGCAGTCTTTTTTTGAATCTAGATCGCTTATTGAAACCTAGATGCGTGAAGCTTCAAATTACAGTCGTATATATTTGAAATTCAATTATATATGTCCAAACTTAATAGAAATATACTTGAAATTCAACCATATATGTCTTAAAGTCACGTATAAGTGTATGAAACTTGATCTTGCAAATCAAACTTCGGACAAAAATTTAAAAAAAGGTTGAAGTTAAAGTTTTGGCCTGACTAATTAATTAAGGACAAACTTTAAGCTAAAATATTTGAATTAAATTACACATTTAATTTGTTGGCATTATAGATAGTTTTGTTGGTGAATCGCTCAATAATTATTTCGACCATCTTATTTCATGGTATTTTGAAATGGCTAAACTTGCAGAATTTTATATATTGCAACTATCGAAATAATTGTTTGTGCACTTGCCATTTGTGGTTTAAAACCTGATTTCTAGTTGAACTAGAAGATTGAATTTCAAATGTAGTTATTTTGTAAGTTCAAAATTCAAAAGCTATACTAATCAAGAATATTATACGGGTTTAATTAGAGATTAAAATTAACTTATAAAGTTATAATTCGTTCAATTTATTTATATTTGGCGGATTAGTAACCCACTTCATTTATTAATTAGGTTTATATTGATCTGTTTAATTCAGTCAATATCAAGAGAAATTTTATTTAAATATTTGTATAAAGATTTATTTTTTTTAAAAAATGATACACACACATAAAGGTTTGTAAAAATTGGGTGGATTGATTGTGACCCCATTTTTAGCCCATTGCATTTCAATTTGCTTAATCCCAAATAACATCAAAGGGCAACAATGATTAACTTTGCTTATTAATTCATTTTCAAACTCAACTCAACCCAATGATGTAACACATTTGAATTTAATCTTGGTAAACTCTCAAGTTTTAAATTAATAGCCTGTTTGGATTGTCTTTTAACTTATTTTAATCAATTTAAATTAAAATCAAATGTTTTAAAGCGCTTTGTTAATTGGTTAATACAATCCAAAAGTATTTTAAGACTATTATATTTTTAAAACACCTGAAATAAGTTAATTCAAACAAATATCAACAACTAAGAGGATCTTTGAATTGACCTAAAAACTAACTCATTTTTTACTTTTGGAAGTGTTCGGCAAATAAAAAAAAGTGATTAAAATAAGTTAAGTTTACTTAAAAATTGATCCCTCTTTTTTTTTTTCTCGCTCTTTTTTTTCTCGTTTGTTCTTCTATATTATATTCTTCTTCTTTTACCCTTTTTTCCTATAAATTATTTGTGGTAAAAAAAATATATAGTCATTATTATTTATAAATATAATTGGAAAAATATCTAAAAAATTTCATATGCTTTATCAAAATTATAAATTTTAAACTTAAAAATAATTCATACATATAAATTACCTTATATTTTATCAACTTATATTGAAATTGAAATAGGTATGATTGAATTTTAGTTCAATTTATTTTAGAAATAAAACTTATAATAATTAGCATTTTACCATGTTAAGGACAGTTCAAACATTTTTTTTTATAAAAAAAGGCTTGCTAAGACTTGTTTATCAAATACATCAAACAATTTTTGTAGTATAAATGTTCTTATGTGGGAAATTATGGAGAATAGCAAATATTTAGCTTATATTAGGTACTATAGCTATCATTTAAGAAAATTATAATTCGCGGTTACAGTTTTTTCAATTCTTGATAATCGTTTGATTTGTATAGATTAAGAATTTGTATAATTCAGTACGTAATTGTATAAATTCAGAATTTTGTATATGCTTATCCTGGATATTTGTATACAATTTATGAAAATTAATAAATCCTATTTGTATTTGGCAAATGAAATATAGAAATGAAATTTTGAAAATTTCTTAAATGTATAAATCCATAATTTATATATATACTTACTCTATTTGTGTATTCGCAAGAAAATATACAAATTGCATCCACCATAGCAAACTAAACTAAGTTATGAAGCTCAATTATCGAAACTATAGCTATAGAATCTTATTATGTCAATTATGTTTGCTATTTCTGAAATTTTCTCTTTTTATTTTATTTATTCAAATACATAATTTTTTACTTTTCTTTAAAAAATCAGCCGATTCAAACGGGCTCTTGTACACAAGTGTCCACACGATGGAAACTCTACTTTGAAGGATGGGCCGATTGGGCTGGCGTAGCCCAGGATGGCATTTAAAAACCCCGCCTCTCACAAAACCCTAAAGCCGAACTTTGGCGAGAATATCTGAGTAGGAGCAGAGAGTTTCGCCGCACTACAATGGGTATGTATCTCAATCATCTTCATTCAGTTTTCATGGCTACTGTATCTATATTTATTATCATATGCAATGGTTGGAATTGCTGGAAACGCAAATGCAGAGATCTGACTGTTTTTTTCTTCTTCTGGAAAATGACTGTGGTTGGTTTATATAGGCGCCTACACTTACGTGTCAGAGCTATGGAGGAAGAAGCAGTCCGATGTGATGAGGTTCTTACAGAGGGTGAGGTGCTGGGAGTATCGCCAGCTTCCATCAATAGTGCGCGTTACTAGGCCTACTCGTCCTGACAAGGCTCGACGCTTGGGTTACAAAGCCAAACAGGTACATTTTCTTTTTTACTATGGTTTGGTGATGCTGAGTTGAGCTTAAATCCAACTGATTCATGTATCCTTTCCTTACTTGCTTGATATTGATGCAAATAAGTTCTAATACTTCCTTCTCTGGTTTGGTGATTGATAAGACACTGTGAGTTTCTGAGACTTTAGCATCATGTGAGACTTTAGCATCATGTGCTTACTGCAAACTTTTATCAATATAATACATATGGTGTATTGAACAATTTATCTTCATTATGATGAAAATGAAATCAGTATAGTAAAACCTGAGTTTGAGTGTTCTAATGAGATAGTATGGAGTAAAAACTTTTCATTTTTTTCTATGTTCGGTTGGTTAAGTTCATTTCAAGACACGTTCTTCACGAAAACATTCTTCAAATGACTTACTGGTAAGTATGTAAATAAGTTCCTCAAGTAGCTTGTCCTACAGTGACTGTGTCCCTCGTCACCATCCAATATACCATAACTTAGTCCCCATCCCCACCACACCCTCCTAATCTCCACCCCATCTCCATTATATGTGTAATATCTTTTGCTAATGTACCGAAAACGAGAAAATAGTTTTGAAATCCACTTATTTTCTTAGAAAACAATTTCCTTGGGAAGTGTTCTTCTTTTGTATAAATCTGTGTTCCCCATCGTCTCTTCTTATTAAATAATTGTAGTGAATATGTCATTTTTGATAACAGGTCTCTGCTATGAAAATTCATTGTTGTCTATATGAAATTTCTGGATGCATGAGACCAATAAATTTGTTGCAAATAATTTTTTCGTTGTAATGCATGCAATTATTTATGACGTTTCTAAATTTGAACTAGTAGTGTCTTGTCATTACTTATTTTTATTGTATCGTATCATTGGCACCTTCTATTTCTGCTTTTGATTTATATCCATGTACCATAATATTTGCAGGGCTATGTGGTTTACCGTGTTCGTGTGAAGCGTGGTGGAAGGAAGAGGCCTGTATCCAAGGGTATTGTGTATGGTAAACCTACCAACCAGGGAGTTACCCAGTTGAAGTTTCAGCGTAGTAAGCGATCTGTTGCTGAGGAGCGTGCTGGTAGGAAATTGGGTGGTCTTAAGGTCCTCAACTCTTACTGGATCAATGAGGTATCTGTCTATTTGCACTCATTTCATAGACAGCAATTGCTTGCCTTACAGATTGATAAGACAATGGAACCGAGTAATACTCAAATAATGTGCACATTGACATTGTTGATTGCAGGATTCAACATATAAATACTTTGAAGTGATCCTGATTGATTCAGCCCATGCTGCTATAAGGAATGACCCAAGAATCAACTGGATCTGCAACCCAGTACACAAGCATAGAGAGCTTCGTGGACTGACTTCAGCTGGGAAGAAATACAGGGGTCTCCGAGGAAGAGGACACTTGCACCACAAGGCAAGACCCTCAAGAAGGGCAACCTGGAAGAGGAACCAAACTCTGTCTCTACGCCGTTATCGTTGATCTACTTAGAGTTTTTCGAGAGTTTCTTATTGTATTGTTCACGACTGTAGACCTTTCTTTTTTGAAATCAAGTTCTGAGAAACTTGGTAGAACAGCTCAATTTGTGCAATGGATGATATGATGATAGATGATAATGTTATACTGTTATATTTATTTGTGTTGTTTTAGAAGCTGCTAGATGTAGTTCTTTATTTTGGTAACTAAACTGATTATAAGAATCACCAAGAGACCATCACAAAATTTAGCCAAGTTAACATAACTTGCCAGCCTCTATCATAAACCAAAGAAGCAACAAATAGCTTTTTACACTTGGTGACAGAATATAACCAACAATAACAATTTTAGATATTTACACCATCCTACGAAACATGACTTGAACTCCCTGTATCAATATTCAAATGTATCTTCTACCAATAGCAGAAACTGCCGGATAGCCTATTTTCCCTCACAATAGTAATTCAATTCGCAGCCAAAGATGACAGTAGCAAAAAGAGAGATCAGTATCTCGCAAGAAATTCGTTGTAATAATCAAGAAAGAAGGTCCGTCCTTTGTTGAACTGATGTTGCGGAATTTTGTATATGTCGTCTACAAGACTCTTTGCATCCCTACCTTTTGTTGAACATGTATAACAGAATTTTGTGCAATTGTCTAAGAGATTGTGCATCTATGGATGCAGTTCAATAATCATTCTTCCTTGGATGAAATCTTGTAAGAAAGCTCCGCACGAGCTTCTTCTAACTTCACAAAAAGCTCCTTCATGAAAGTGGTGTATGTTCCATGAGTAATTCGCAGTACCTCTGCTGCCTTGGCTAGTGACCTGTACGCTTCCTCAGTCTCACCAAGCCACCTGAAATTACATATCAGTACCACAGGATGATCAATTAACAAAATCACCACTTTCTTGAAATCCTATTGAGCAGAGACTGTTTATCAATTTCATTAATAGTTTTTTAAGTCGCATAGTTTTTACTTGATAACTTAAAAATCCCCGTGACCCATGACGGATTCAGAACTTAGTGGATAATGTGTCTGCCCCTCTTATCCTTTCCCGCTTAAAATATCAAACAGTCTGCAGTAGGGTTGATTCGTGACGCGCACCTAACACACACATCACGTTGCGGCAGACCAAAGCCTTAGGGCATTTTGAAAGTCGCATAATTTCATGTTGTCGATATGGAAAATATGTTTGATCACTAAAAATCATTGATAAATAAACCAAAAAATAACAGGATTTGGTTTCTCTAGATGTTCATGTACTGCAACAAAAATCTAACAACAGAACAGAAGATGCCTGGAGGAAGCAAATCTACAAACCACAAAATCATTGCAATGTTGCAGAATATATCTTATCAACTAAAAGTGAAACACCCATAATTTCTTCTCCTTGAGTACTTAAATTCAATAGATTTTTTTTTTAAAGTATACAAACACAAATGTTTGGAAATACGACAAATATACCCCGACCTATCATAAATGGTATCTCATTACCCTCCGCTATACTTTAAGGTTACTCATAACCTTACCGTCTAACCTTTGGGATGTGCATACCCTTATGGCAGACGGAGGGACACGTGGCATCATTTAAACAGTCTAACCAAAATTATTTTAATTTTCACCTACAAATTAAAACCCACCCATCTACCCGTAAAAAGAACCCACCCATGACCCATATAATTTAAACACTCATACCCAACCTAACAGAGAATCGGGAAGAGATCTTCATAGGTATGTTTGTTCTCCATCTACGACCATACTCTTAGCTGTTCTCTTGTCTCGTTTTATGCCCGATTTTATGTGGTATTGTTGATAGTAGTGTGATTATGAATGATTTTCTTATTTATTGCTGCAAGATACTTGTACAATATTGCAATAGGATAAACAAGAGATAAGCACATTTCTCTGACAAGCAAAATAATGAAATAAGAAATAGAAAAAAGATAACTAGCAAAGCAGAATATACAACACAAATAGAAAAAGCCAAAAGGTCTAACCATTCAAGTTTTCCACAAGTGTAGTATTGCAGTCCGAGTAAAGGATGACATTCTGGATAAACTCCTATAAAAGAAGAAATATTACAATATGAAGCAAGCATGTATATCCACTTTAGATCATGACTAAGTTCACTTAATTTGCTCACTTACTAATTTATGTTTTATCTTATGTCCAAAATCTTCATATTTTATTAATTTTGATATTTAAAAGTAATTTTGTGTTTATTCGTGAAGAAGTGATGTTTTAATTGTAATACTAATAAATTTATTGATATTTTTTTTTGGGAGGTAAATTGCATAGTATGATAGTAATATATTTTTAGAAATTGTGACTGTTTGG
The DNA here is from genome assembly GCA_022817965.1 of Solanum lycopersicoides. Classification (NCBI taxonomy): domain Eukaryota; kingdom Viridiplantae; phylum Streptophyta; class Magnoliopsida; order Solanales; family Solanaceae; genus Solanum; species Solanum lycopersicoides. The sequence goes on along the minus strand of CM040623.1, from coordinate 75,934,595 downwards.
AAGTAGAGATGTTAGAGTTAATTTGCATCTCATAATAGCTTTTATATCATTGGTTTATTTATACACATAAAATTACATTAGTCGCTTTATTCTCTATGAATTGCTTTAATCATGTTTTAAATTTTTTTGAATTACTAATACATTGTTTTTTTTAATTTTGTGTTGTTATACTCTTACTATATTACTCCCTCCGTTACACAAAGAATGATCTAGTTTGACTTGGCACGGAATTAAGAAAATAAAGAAGACTTGATTATGTGGTCCTAAATTAAAGTTATGTCAAATGTACAAAATTTCCCTTTAACTTTGTAGTCTTAAACATGCCACGTGAAAAGTTATTAAAAAAAAAAGAGGTCATTCTTTTTGAAACATACTAAAAAGGAAAAGAGGTCATTTTTTTTTAAACGAAGGGAGTATAAATTAAAAAGTTAAAGATCCACGGGGCTGACGCCTCGCCTCACCTCCCACTCCTGCCTTTAAAAATACTCGTGCAGACATGCATTTTGATTTTTGCGTTTTCTGCACCCCTTACCCCCCCCCCAGGCCTCCACCACAACCCCACCTCCCCAACCTATATTTCATTTGCACACCAATCACGAGAAAAAAAGTAATAAACCACTTGTTTTCCTAGAAAATATTTTCCTCCGTACCAACCGCATGATGTACTTGCTATCATATTATTATGGCAAGTGATAGCATTGATACGGTGACTACTGAACAGAAATATGTTGAACCTTTAGGTAGTGCCAACTTACTCTGATAAGCTGGAATAGTTAATCTGCAATACTTTAGTGCCTCCTTCCAATCTTGCAGCTCCATCAATATCTAAATGAATAAATATCCATGTATCAGGTGCAATAAAATATCAAGAGAAGATTGGAATAAGATTGATGCCAATATATTTAGAGGAAATAAAAAAAAAGAGATTTCCTTGATAGAATCACCATTCAACATGGCTGGAGAACATTTTTCTGATAGACACTACATTAAAGGTAATCAAACCTTTAAGAGATTCTCCCGTGTGCGCATCAGATTGATCGACAATGCATGGTACAACTCCAATTGTAGTTTTTCCATCATCTTATACATTACACTAGCATCTTTGTTATCTGTTTTCTGTCAAAGAGTTCTCTTTTTCCTAAAAAAAATAAAATAAAAAATAAAATATAATCTTTAAGTTTAATTGATAAAACATGCCACTTCCTCAATTCTATACCAACTCCAGTGGACTGATCAAAAGTGCCACCTTTTATGGCGTAATATAGCTCGTGCTGACTTAGAGGGAAAAATATTAGCTCAACACATAGTTAGAAGTAGTATTAACATGATGATTATTCTAACATTAGTAGAATATCTATATAAGACTATTATATAGAGTTTACAGATAGTAACATAGATTAGACATTCTTAGTGCTAAATTCAGAGGATACGTCCACATGAAAGTGAAAACGAAGCCTTTTCAGACAGTGATTGGATTTCATGAACAGTATTCTTTATTTCTTCCTTGTCCCTAACAAGTCCACATAATTGGCATGTGAATCCTTTATTACCTGAAAAAAAAACAAAAAAAAAAACAAAGAAGTCCTTGGAAAACCAGATCAAGATCAATCTTGCAGGTTTAAGATGAGGTTTGAGTCATATACCAGAGTCACGAAGCAGGAAACCAGTGCATCTCTTGTCCTTGCATCTATAACCCTCCAGAACTGCACTTTCTTGGATATCATCATTTTGTCCCTTACAGTAGGTTATAAGTTTGTGAGCAGAGAAATCTTATTATTGAGCAGTAGTTAGACTAGACAATGGACATACCAACTTGATGCAGCGAATGCAAGTGCAGGAGAAAAGGTACTGTTCTTTAAGAGCCTTTTGACGAGTTGCAGTGGTTCCAGCCATTTCTATATAACTTATTGACACCTTTTGGATGCCAATCAAGTAAATCAGAGAGTTAGTGATGTCGATAACTTTACTTGTGTTTCTAATTTACTGCTTGAATATCAGTAAATAACTTATTGTCAAATTTAACACACTTCTACAGTAATGAGCGTCAATTTCCAATATTAGCCGGTGGAAACCTTTTGCTTATGCCATATAAGATCAACAGAACCATTGGAATCTAACAACCATATAACCCCCCTTCGATGAGGTGCACCACTATTTCTACAATCTCATTGAACTCCATGTAGATGTTTAAGTGCTCAAAAGAGCAAACAAGAATCATACAGTAATAAGCTTCTTGAAAGATACTCAAGAGTCAACCACAAAGATCTCAATGATTGCTGATCATGTAAATCATCATGACAACATGCATAGCATATCAGTTATCCTTCTTACTAAATTCGTCAACATAATTCTTGCTCAAAAGTAGAGGTATTGGTCAAAGAAAGCACTTCCAGATATCAACCTGTGGTTGGTTGATTTGCATCTTATTTAGTTTTCAGAATGGCGACATACTTTCAGTTAGTGAAAATTTGAACTCATCAAATTGACCAAAATGCTTTGGAAAACAATGTATTACCTCAGTACCTTTGGGTATATGATGCAGAGCTCGGACAACAGCCATTCTTTCCTCAAATATTAGAACCGAATTCGGCAAACAACTATAACACGAAAAGTCGACTTAGAGGAATACGTATACTAGCTAACACAAATTTATTGCAATAATTACCTGTGGTTGATTATAGAAACCACCGGATAAAGGCCTGTCCCCAGGGGTTTCAGTTCAGCGTCACAAATTGTATGTGCATTACATGAAAACTGCACATCCCCAGAAAAGACAACAGAGAAACACCAGGTTAGACAATGAATTTAGGAAGAAAAAAGATTAGATGCTTCAAGACAAGTGATTGAGGAGAAACTTTAACCACGTTGTCTTGTAATTATCATGAAATAAGAGTGAGTTATAACGAAGGATTTGAACATTAGATACAATATAGCCCAGACATTATGCATGGGATGGGCCTATGCAGCATAGTTCTTTTTTTTTCGGGACGAGGAACATTGTCATGTTTCGAGACATCAAAAGAGAAAATCTGTTCCACAATCTATACCTTAGAAAAGTTTTCTGCAATCTCCTTTACATTGATCTTGGGCCATTGAAGAATCAGATTGACAAGGTTTGCCATCTGAGCATACAAAACTAGTTGCTTCTCATCAATATCAGTCATATCTATGGAAACAAACTTGTCAAGAACAAAACAAAGTCAAGGACGTAGCAAATATAGAACCTTAATACAGCATTCAACATTATATCAGAAACTCATAAGCATAAGCTACACAAGGATACGAGAAACCAAGGATTCCACCAGATTGTAATTGTCCATGACTGTTATTGGAATAACCTGGCAGTGAAAGAGTAGTTATGAGCTTCATGCAAAACCAATATATACAAAAATAGCAAGACTATTTTTCATGACAAGGTGGAGGTCGAGAATGACAAATCCAACAAGGGTAAGAACATAAACTAAAGTTGGTTAGGACCAAGTTACGCAGAACTGTAATGTCTGAAGTGATTAGCCTGCTTGCAGATATATTGCAGTTACTTGGGAGACTTATCTTGCTTGAGGTTTCCATGTTTCTGAAACAATTATTTGACTTTTCTAGCCATCAATTATTCCAAAAAGTTTGATGATGGAAGTTTAAGTACTTCCATGCACATATAAAGATTTTACACTTTGAAGGAAACTAACGGAAGGAGGTATAGAAAGGTAAAATATAAGAGATGCCATAAATTGATTCTCCTTTCACATTTCTACAGATTCTCTTCCCTCCTACAATAAAGAGATATTTTAGCTGACCAAGGAGAAATATTTTTTTCTCTCACTTCAATTTCCTTCATTTTTTCTTTTGTCAAACCAAACTAGGAAATGGGATATTTAGGGCCTGTTTGGCCATGATTTCATATTATAATTTGAAATGATTGATTTGAAGTTGAAATTTGTTTGGACATGCAATTCAAATCTCAAAAATGTACTTATAAACACGGAAACCTCACAATTTGTGAAAGCTATCAACACTTTCTCAACTCTTAGTCTCTTACACAAAAATGAGAAAATCATAGTTCATAAACAAGGTAATCGAATTATTCGGTGGCGTCTCATTAATAAATCACATATCTCCATGTCTTTTTTTTGATAAATAAATGTTTTCGATTGCATGTTGTTACAAACTTTCAAATACACGTAATTCAACAAAGATCCATTGGTCCAATAAATCAACAATAATAGTAACTAGTTATTGTTTAATATAATCCTCCCATAAGGTACGAACAGTCTCTCCATGTCGAGCATCAATCTTTTTTTGCGAACATTTAAATTATGGTCTTTTTGGCAAATAATAAACCTATGAAGTTTCAAATATTAAAACTTTTGAAATCACAAACTTGAAATTGAAATCCTACCTATTAGGTGAATTTGAGATTTGGCATTAAAACTCAAATTTGAGCTCCAACTTGCATGACCAATAACCTATTTAGACAACCTCCATACCTATTCATTCCCATTTTTAAAACAAACGGTCGGAATCTTTTCAGTTTTCACTTTCTAAAAGTTAATGATGTCGGACTCCCTGTTTTCTTTTATGTACTCTCTTTGTGCCAATTTATTTATCAAGCATTCTTTTTTAGTTCGTACCAAAAACAATGACATACTTATCTCATTTTTCCTTAATAAGATTTATAGCCACACACAATTCTTTGGCTCGTTTTAGATCAGATTTTTAAAATCTTTCTTTCTTTCTTTCTTAAAACTCCGCTCCTCCGCTCCCAGTTAAAATCACCACATAAATTGGCACAGAGGGAGTAGATATTTCCACAGCAATTCATATGATCAATGAAAAAAAAAAGCTTTGTTGATTAGCCTTCAGATTTTTGGCAGATCAGATGAAGAAGTATTCTGTTTGAACCTGATCCTTTTCCTCATCACTGTATTCATGAGAAATGTATCAGGTCCCTCGGCAGGCCACATTTAGTTGTAAGAATATAAAACAACTTCACCTATGAACACAAATTAAAAAGGTTTTAATGATGAATAAAATATCTTAGTATACTTGGCTCAATCAAAGACGTGCCCGCGCTGGTGTGGACTTTCATAAAGAATTGAAAGGCTCCAAGGAATTAGACAGACTTGATTGACTTTATCACATATTTGTTACATATGCTCCCATTGAAATCCGACATGCTACATAATCAAGGGGCCATACTCTAAGACTGCCTGTAAGGATGTCAATACCTCCCTTTTCATGTCTTGCTCGCTGCTTATACTCCAATGCACTCACTCACCCAAATGAATCGGATTTAAAGCACAAACATAACACTTGCACCAAAATTCAAGTACCACATTAAACTCTAAAATTAAGTCATATTCATTTCAGACTAGCAAACATTCACTGAATGAGCATTGAATAAAGCTGATTTATAAAATTAAAAAAAAAAAGTAGATGGACCTTGACCTTCTCATCTTGCAGTTTCCTCCGGAGATAAAGCTTAACCATCAATCTTATACTTGGTGTAATCGATTTTACCCTCTCCTTGTCAACCTTGGACAAGACCTGGCATTCAACCCTATGTAACTTCCAATCTGACTTCTGCAGTTCACTTCACCATAATTATAAATTGCCCAAAGGAAATTTAAACAGACAAATAGCAAAGCTCCTTAGTTGTTGATATTCATTTATGTCGTCTACAAATATCTAGAAATGAGCCTTGAGTAAAATTTATTGAACTAGAATGTGTACCTGGCATGTGTTGCCACAGTAGTTAACAACTTGACATGCAGAACATCTCTTGAGGTTACTTGAAGCAAAACACCATTCACATTTAGCAGATTTATTGGGAACTGAAACATATGGCTCTTCCGATATAATCACTTCCCCTGTAATTATCAAAAAAAAAAGAAGAAGAAGTAAGTTTTGGGTCTGCCGAGTAAACCTTAGATGTGTAATTTATGCGATACTTTAATCTGAATGGAAGTAAAACCTGGAGAGAAATCCCGAGTGGTGAAAAGGCAGCGACCCTTTTCCGGCACAGAGGAGACTGTGAGCCCTTTATCACTCAATGCTTCCTCTAATTCCTCCATCACAAATCTCGGAGTCCGGACTTGAGAGTTGAGAGCTCGAGAATGTCGAGTGTTTCTCCCTAGTATACTTTAAGTCCTCCTCCGAAAGAAAAATGTCAAATTTTACTCATCCGAAATTGCTTTATTTAATTAGACTTTAATCATTGCTAACCGAATTTTGCTTTAGGGATTCAAACAACAAAAATAATGTCATTGATTTCTTACTCAAATAAACAAAAAAATATATTTGCGAGGTAGAGGGTTGGTGTGGAAGCTTGAGGGATGGCGGGAGTGGGCCAGTCATAGGTTAAAAGTGGATATATTAAATATACGATATTATCATTTATAAAACTTGTTTTTTATAGAGATAATATTTATCAAAAAAATTATGTTATCCGTACTAAACACATCCTTAAAGTTATTTTCAAATGCAAGCTCCTTTGAAAATATTTTTAAGGATTGAGAACGAATAAATGCTGAGTAAAATTGTTCAATTTCAAATTACAGAAAGACAAATTTGCTAGCGGTACAAATATATAGCTATCAGCTTCGATCATTATTGGATTTAAATGTACCTTTTATCTGATTGAAGTAAAACATATAGAAATTAGGTGAAGTATATAAGTTGATACGACAGTAGATAATCTGGCTCAATGATGCATTTGGAAAAGAATACAACAGCCGATGAAATATATTGAAATCAATTGTACTTATCAGTTGATTTTAACCTTTTTACCACCAAAAACGCAAAGCAAGTGATCGAAGAGCTCTAAGAACAACTTTAAAAAAAAAAAAGGATATTCAAGTAGGTATACTTTGTAGGTAATCATTTCATTTTACAAGAAGGGTAAAAAATATTCATTCTGTAAGCTAAGGGCCAAATTTACTCATGCCGTTATCAAAATAATCTAAAATACCCCTCATTTAGGTGGAATCCAACCATCAACCAAAATAACCTATTTAAATACAGCCAACTACTGCAATATCATAACTTCTCAACCAAATAAACACAATAGTTTTGCACTATCAATCAGCTATTCATCCAACAAAAGTTGACAGACTATTTTAATCCTTTCCAACCTGTCAGTGCTAATTTCAACATGAATAAGTAACTATATTTTGTGAAATAAGCAAAAGAATACCCTTCAATGGAGTTCCCATCTTTCATGAACCCAGTGAAAAGTAGTTCAAGCAAGATAACAGATCTACAGACTACCATTTAGTCTTCTAAATCATTATGATGACATACATACATTAATATAGCATTTGGTAAATATACTTAAATGTTGGGTTCAAAGAGTTTCCTCACTTGTATAAACACATCAACAGCAACATGTTCACTATTTACAGAAATCATACACGGGGGCAAGGGGGCATAGTTTCACCATCTAAACACTAGGTTAATAAAAACATCTCATTTAACTATCTATTCACAACAGCCAATTGTTAAAACCTCCGCGAAGACTCAGCTATTTGCTAGAGGATTGGTGAAAATTATGATGCAACTAGTCAAACAAGCACACCTTCGCTGAGATAGAGAATGCCCAAAACAAAAATACTCAGCATGTTAGCCTTTAGTGTATCTTTGTAAAAGTATATTCAAACTCTTCTACTTCGAGTCCTTCTGGCAATCTGTAGTGCACCCAAAAACAACGTCAGTCAACAGATAAACCGAAAAAATAATTAACTTGTCTAAAAAACTTCCTAGGTTAAACAGAAAATTTTTGAAAGTCACAATGTCTGAACTGTAATTTATTAGGACGTTCCAGCATGCCTTCTGCAAAGCCATCTCTCTCTATATCTCTGTAAATTATTTGAGGAAGGACCTAGCCCTAAAAGCTACATTTATTCTTTCTTTTTTCCTGATAAATGTCCACAAAGCTTCAACAAAAACAGGGACAAAAAGAACAAGATAAAAGTTGGTGGGCGTGGAAGGGAGACCAGTTGGCTCTTCTAATAGTGTTGGTGCAGGCTGATTTTGTTAAAGCAGAGTAAATACCATACAAGAATTTGACTTACTGGTTTTTTCCGTTTAGAAATAGCGACAACCATCTGAGCTAAAAGAAAACTTAAAAATAGCGAGCTGAAAGGAAACAGAGGAGAAAAAAGGTGAATCTTACAAGATCCTCGTTCACATCAATGACCTCAGAAGCTGATGAGTCAACAAGAACACTCTCCTGATTCTTTAACTCTGAGGCAGAAAATAAAGAGAATCATAGAACAGTAAATACAGACTTACTCCTCAAAACACCAGCAATAACATTTATAGATTAGTAGAAGATCCGACAAAATTACTGCTCGTATCCATAGCAAGAACAAAATTGAACTAATTCATAACACTTTTAAACAAACAAAGGTAAGATTCTTACCAGCTAAGGCAGTTCTTTTACTACCAATCTTAGCTTTATCTTCTGACAAGTCATCTTCTTGTTGAGAGACAGATTCAATCATGTCTATATTTTTCCTTGGGCTATAAATTGAAGAACACTTGTCATTGTAACTACAGTAAATCTTTTAGAGGATATGTAATAGCATCCACAACAGAATAAAAAGCGGAATTCAAGCATATGATGGGAACAATGTATGCTTTCCCGGCACTTACATGAATGACAATATGGGTGAACATATTTTACATGATGAACTCATGAAATATCGTTTCTCATAGAAGAGAGACATAAAAAGCTGAGGACATAAGAATGTCTATGTTTCATATATTTTTACCCCTTCTATGTATGTAGATGCTAATGCAATCACGATAAAGATTACACAAAATGCATTACAGAACATCCAAATTCAATTAAATTGTGACCGCACAAAAATGCTTCATATACCTGGTTTCATAAAATGAACACCTACATTAAGGAAAGTACCACTGACAAGTTAAATTGACTATCAAGCAGGAAATGGATTGCAAGTTGAAACAAAGAAATTCCATATTTGAGAGTCTTGAAGAATTTTGCAGTGAATTGAAAACAGTCGAGTTCATAAGAGAACATCACACAATCCTTCTACCCATAAAATAATCAGAAAAAAAGTAACAGCTCACCGGCACAATGATTGCAGACCACAAGAATCCTGCATATTAACTCAGTGTCAGGAAAAAATTCAACCCAAATTTGACCAAATTTTATTACTTAAAAAAAAAAGTGCAGAAAATGGAGAACGAACTCAAAATGACAATGTGATTACTGTGATTGGAGAAAAAAGAAATGTCCAATTGAGAAGGTCAGTAAAATTTTGATTCAGTCATGGATTTAAGGAGAATTTTTCCAAAAATCTTTATGCAGAGGCAAATATGAGATTTACTAAATACAAATAAGCAAACTACTTTTGATATTAACAGCTCAACCAAAAGTTAATTTTGTTGACAACAATGCAAGTTGAAATTTGATGCCTTTAAGATAGGCAATACAATCAAAAAAGATTCACATTGTCAAAGTCGAATCAAGGCAACAAAAAAGTGAAGGTTCTACTTTATGTCGGAGTGTTGAACAGAAACTCTTTTGAGTTAAGCGAGACAGTATTCAACATATATTTCACAAGTATAAATCAATTAATTTCAGAATACTGTTAGGTAGGAAATATTGCAATTAGGGAGGCAGCATAGGCCCAGGGACCAAGGTGCGGAAATGCTTGGCTCCTACTAAGGTTAAATGCTTTTCCAGGCAAGTGATCAAGAAAGCCTGCCTAACACATGAAGCTTTACAGAAGAGAAAGTTTCAGATAGCCTCATGATGCTTCCTCGGTAATGAGGAAGAAAAGACAAACTACCTCTTTCTGCATTTGCAAGGTGACTGTTCAATTGTGGTCCCTTTTCTTTAACCTTGCAGGAGTCAAATGGACCATGCCTGAACATACATCAGATCTACTCAGCTGTTGGATCAGAAGAGAACGTAGCAAAACACAGAAGCGATGGTGGAGAGTAATTCTTTCCTGCATCTGGTGGACAGTTTGGAAGGGAAGCAATGGAAGGTGCTTTGAGGACCGATTTAATTTAATGCACAAGATTAAGGAGAACTGTATTACAAACTCCCTTTTTTGGTTAAGGAAGGACATACAGATGATGCAATTCAGTTGTTAGATTTCCTAGGATCCTTGTAATTAGTTTGAGTTTCCTAGGCTCATTGTTGATTAGTTTTTGGAGGTGTTCAGCATAGCCCTTAATGCTGAGGAATACAAATTGCCAATTCTCAGAAAAGACAAGAAAAGAAGAAGAAAATATTGCAATTAGGATGTTGGAGCTTAAGATCAGATGAGTTATGGACACAAGTTTATAGCCAAATCCAAAGGTTGAAACACAAAGGAAACATTCACAAACAAAATCAATAGCATTTTATATTGTATTTACTTTTTGAGTAGGCATTGTATATTGTATTTAGCAGATTAGATAGTCATCAAAAGCCTTACCATTTTCCAATTTCAATGTCTTAAATAACATGTTAATGCACCACTTTGCAAGTCTACCTTACATTAACTCTACAGAAAACTTTTACTATATTCAATGCAGTTCGAGTATATGATGGAACGTGATAAATATGAACTAATCATGCATATTAACCTACTTGTTCAAAGTTAGGAAAGGATCAGATAGATGGCTATGACTCATTATACTCTGTTGCATAAGATATTGAATCTTAGATCTTATATTGGAGGTTTGATTCTTAACAACAAAAAACATGAAACCTAATTATGTTGGCTAGATAAGCTCAGTATATAGTGATGTTAGCATTACCTGGTCAAGCAAGGAATGGTTACTTGAAGGCCCCCAAATCTCACTATCCAAACTGAGAACCTCAGCTTCCCTGCTGTCACATGTGATCTACATGTGCAAAATTTCCATTGTTAACCAACAGCAAATAAATTGTTTGTTACTATATCTGGATGGCAAATATTAGTTCATTTTTTCAGGAAAATGCTTTACATAAGAGAAAGCAACCCAACATCTGAGAATAAGTCAACAAACCGTACAAAAAAATACAATACAACTCTGATAATTCAACCACAATAAGCTCATTATCCATATCAGCAAAAACTGCAAAAGCACTTTGAGCCAGTGTTTTGGAAGGCGAGGGGAGGGGTGTCCCTCTTCACTGAGCAGTAAAATGGAAACAGAGGTAGAAGCTTGTAAACAGAGGACAAAAACTGTGGCAGGAAGAAGCTGAGCAAGAAAAAGAAAGAAGCAACTGGAAAACAGAGGAGAAAGCAGAAAGAAGAAGAAACCAGAAGAAAGGAGAAGCAGGTATCTCAACAGCTGAACCCTAGCTCTCAAGTACCGGAAAACGAGACGATGATGCCAGAAAACAGAGGAAGAAGCTGTGCTCTAAGTCAGGTGTGAAAAAGACCTAGCTTTCAAGTTGCATTTTAAAATAAAAACATCGTTTTTCTTGCCTCGACATCGCCTTACAGATCGTCTCCTTGCCGGAAAGCAAAAAGGTGACAACAGGTCACCTTGCCTCAGCGCTTAAACTGAGAGGCGAGCGCATTGTACAACACTGCTTCGACACATACTATTGTTTCGTCTTAAAGAACTTTAAGGATGTCAGGTTACTAATTAATAAGCCAAAAATCCTTCTTCTGACTTTGAATAAATCAATTCTTTAATACACAAAGAGTAATGAAGTAGAATATACTTATTTCCAACAACACCCATGGCATCTGTTTTCTTGCTTGTTAACGCTTTAGTAATGAGATCTATTTTAGTTTTTTTGTAGATTACTAAAGTCTCGCTTTGTTGTTGGAGCAAGTGCTTGCTAGGGAGTCTTTTTTTTTAATCTTCATCTGAAGCTAAGCAGTGTTATTACAGGAATGCTGACCAGAGAGAAGGCAGTCTCTCTCGTGAAAGATGGCCCAACATCTCTTCTTTCTTATTATTTCAGTTCTCCTTTTCTTTGATGACCAAGAGGCTAGAAGATGGTAACCTCCGTGACAAGGGTATGGGGAGAGGTGAGGACTACGGAGGGCCTATTATTGATCTACATACCACTTTCCAGGTGACACTATGGCTTCCTTTCAAAAAGGAAGTTGATGGGAATGCAGAAGTACTTACACTAAATCATGTCACGAACTGATTTTCTCTTGTTTTTCCAATTGGAATGCCTAAGAAGCCAATTAATAGTTTCTGAGAAGAATCTAAACCTTGATTATATCAATTGTCTAACTCTAGCAAGCCCAGCACCCCCAGCAATTGCATACAATCCTGAGCCACCTCAGCCAAATACATAACAGAATAAATTTCACCCACAGCTTTCACCTAATATCTTTTGACTAGCTAATTGTCTTCTCAGCTGAATATCTGTGCTCAAAACAATTATATTGTGCTATATGCATTCATCTAAAAATGCAGGTCCCTCCAATACCAAAAATCAGCAAGCGCTCCCTGTATCAGACCTTATATAACTAAGAAACTTAGCCAAATCGCGTTCAGTCCTCCTATTTGTTTAATAGAACAGTTGAGACAGCAAACTTGCAAACCTCAGTTCTGGCAGGCCCTCCTTAAAAGGGTCAGATCAGAACCAGAAGTGACACTAAGAATGCAGAATTAAGCCAGGAAACATTTCCTCCTAAGATACCCAGCAATGATCCTTATATTTTCACAATTTCTGTTACATAACAAGCAACAGACAGATAGAACATTTCCTACACACTATTTAGCACGTCTGTTATATTTAGCAATCTTCTGACAGACCTTGAGGGAGTTGTTGCTAGAATCAAAAACCTCTGCGCTTCCAGAATAACTGCATCATCAAAACAGACATGTCATTTAAAAGTGAATGTTGTTAAATACACCAAATTCAAAGAAATTCTCACCATTTATCTTCCGGAGAGCACAGTTCTTTTTGCTGACTAATTAACTTTTCAGCATCATTTTTGCTTCCCTACACATCAGAGTTATCAAAAGCGAAAAGCGCAAAAAAGCTCTAAGGTCCGTTGGGGGCTTTAAGCGCAAAGTGCAAATAAAGCGTTGGTTTTAATGAAAAAAGGCCAAGACTTATAATTATAAACATGAATGACACATTTTTGACCAAAGAAATTGAAAAAAATTGAAAATATAATGAAATATCAATTGTTTAGTGTCACTTCTTCATAAGAGGCTCCTTGGCAAGGAAAAGTTTGCCTTAGAATCTTGATGACGACACTGAAGCACACATAAAGCGAGGCGAAGCGCTCAACATTCTTTGAGCCTCGCTTCAGGGCTTAAGCGCGCTTAAAGCGCGCCTTTGATAACACTGCTACACATTCAAGAGTTGGAACAAGAAACTCTAACTGAAAAAACTGAAAGATATGATAGAATATACCTTTGAGATGCAGATATCTGAGCTGTTGCCTTTCACGGATTTGGAAGGCTTACGCATTATGGTTTTACGCCTTGAGATGGTGTCGTTTTCTTTCAGGGAACGTGGATTTTCATTCTTCTGACCAGACAAGGGTCGCAACCTGAGAGTTCTTGAACAATGTGGCTGCTGCTCAGTCCTAATATCTGCTTCAATGACTCCATGTGCATCATCTTCATGTTCATCATCCATTGAAAACTCCTTGTGTAATTCAAATGATACAGAAGCTGAAAATGGTTTAGATGTTTTTTGTCTTTCTCTAGTAGTGAGCTCCTGATTTGCTTCACTTATCTCCTCCTTATCTGAATATGAATAACCACAATTCTTTTTTAACATACTCAATGGGAGAGGGCCCTTTTTGGAAAGTTGCATTTCTAACATGCTGCCCCCACTGTTACCAGACCGCTTCATGCCATCTTGAGATTTTTGGTATTGTGTACTGATGATGCCAGCAGTCTGAGATAAAAATGGAAGAACAACGGGAACAAAATCAGTTAGCCACTATTATGAAAACTGATAAAAAATCAATGCAGGGGTAAAGGCATATACCTGAGCTTTCTTTTTAGAAATATCAAGTAAACTCCTAATGAAATTCTCATCTAGCTGATAACGAATTAAAAGATCACTTTTCCCCTGCAAAAGAAAAGGGCAAGTATAAATAAAAATTTAAAAAACAAAGCAAATGTCAATCAGGTGAAAAGAACTTGCCTGACTATTATGTTCTTGACCCACTTTATAGAGTGAAGATGGCAGCAAAATAAGTCCAGAGATATGTGAATGAGACACGCCTCTGTTGCTTATTGCATCCAACAAAGAAATCCCAATATCTGACAACGTATGAAGATTCTGCAATATGATCACCCTCATGGTTCAACATTAATATATTTAAGAATAAGGAACTAGCATCAATTTCAAAACCAAGGAAGACACTGACAGGAGTAATTTGTGCATCAACAGCATCCTCTGCCTTTTTTATTGCATGGAAGATACTTCTCAAGTATGAGCTAGCTTTGCTAATGAGGTCCACGGTGCCATCAGAGTAATTAAAATCAATCAATGCCCGCAAGCTGAAAACAAGAGGACTGGCCCAAAAGGATAGTAAGCAAAAGATGAAGTGTTTAAAGACAGCTGATAAGAAAGCACTAACCTGAAAAACTGTGCGTAGGAGTTGGCATCATGGTGATCGGCAGTGGGAAAATTTGGATCATGAGCAAGGATATGGATCAGGAAAACCACTATATAAACAGGAAAACCAGTCACATGTCCAGGCATTGTAGACATTCGATTTATTCTTGCTGCACTGCCATATACATGTACAAACTCTTCCATGTATTTCAAAGACTTGAGGGAAAAAAAGGAAAGTGTCAGAAGAAGGAAAAAAACTGACAAAGTAAGAAGAAACAAAAATTTTAATAAGAACCTACAATTTGTTGGAGATCTTCTGAAGAGTCTGTGGCAGCAAATGGAAACGCACATGCATATCTACAAGGAATCTTATGTTCCTTCAAAAGCTTTTGCACCTTCTTAATAAACAATCTCTGTACTAGAGGAGAATTATCCTATCAAAAGTTATAGAATATATGATCAGAAACTTCAAAAAAAATACAAAGTTAAACCAAATGCAAGCTGCTACCAATGTCAACTTAAATACACATGGGCCTTTTCTTAATAAGGATATATACATAGGCTTCCAAATCCATCTAAGTCAAGTTCTGCTAAACTGAATATCAAAAAATTGATGACTCTTTGACCTAAACAAAAGTTTTTTCTAGCAAGCATGGGAGAAAATAAAATAAAACAAGTCAATCTGGAAATATAAATCGAACACAGGAAATGAAAGAATTAGACCATTTAATAGCAAAGTTTGAATCAAGAGCATTGTCTGGATTAGCTTCCTATACATGACCATATAGAGTTTGCGGAAATTGCATAAAGGGAGGAAGTGGCATGGAGGCAAAGATACAGGGTTCTATGGTCCAAAGAGGGTGACAGAAACACCAAGTTTTTCCATAAAACTGCAAACTGTCAAAAGAAGTACAACAACATTGATAATCTGTTGATCAATGGGGTCGGTGTAACTGAACCAGCAGAGATCCGAGAACAGATTATAAGCTTTTATCAAAATTTATACCCAGAAACAGAAGATTGGAGACCACAGTTCAACCCCAGAGAAAGACTTATGATCAACAAGGAAGATAATCTATTGCACCATAGCTGGTTTGGAGAGGAGGAAATAAAATAGTTTGTATTCTTATTTGCAGGGATAAAGCCCCTGGAGGAAATAAAATAATTTGTACTCTTACGTGCTGGGATAAAGCCCCTGGCCCAGATGGATTTTCCATGGCTTTCTTTATCTAATGTTAGGAAGTGGTTAAATGTGATGAGGTAGCTGTTGTACAGAATTTTCATGATCAAGGCTACTTTGGAAAAAGCTATAATAGCCTTTCATAGCTTTGATCCCTAAGAAGGTGGTTGCTTCAGAATTCAAGGATTTTAGGCCCATCAGCCTTGATTGACAGCTTATGACAGAAAGGCTAAAAATAGTGATGTCAAAACTGATGCCCAACAAATGGCACTCATCAAGGGTAGACAAACTCTAAGTTGCTTGGACTCGAGTGCAGGTGTCGGATACGGGTGAGGATCAACATGTCAGATCCTTCATGATTTAAATTCTAAGATTTGGGGATAGATACAGGTTCAGGATTCAGCTAAAAACAATTCAAATATCTAAAAATAAAGTTATGACACTTAAATTATGAGATAATATGTGGATAACTGGAGGAGAAAATATTGATCAAGAGGAGAAGTTTGGAACGAGATAAAAGAAAAAGAAGTGATAGAAAATTCCATATACCATTTTCTTCAACTTCACCGTAGCTTTTGTTTTGATTACTGAAATCATTGAATCTGTCTGAAATTTCTCCGTCGATTTTGGTCAAAGTACTCACAATATGTTGACTAGACCGGGTACGGTTCCCACCCCCACTAATGTTTGTCGACACGGGTGCAGCACCGAAAGTGAAGAGCCTCGTCAACTTAAGACAAATTATGGATGCTATCTTAATAGCAAATGAATGTAGGGATGTGAGGAATACTTCAAAAGCTCCAGGAATTATAAGCAAGTTAAGACATTGAAAAGGCTTATGATCATCTAAGTTGGGAATTTCTTTGGAAGACCCTTGAAAGGATGGATTTTGGCAGCAAATGGATAAACTGGATAAAGTTCTGCGAGTACAGTGAAGTTCTTTCTGTTCAGATCAATGTTTCACCATCTGGTTTTTTCCCTTCTGATAGAGGACGGATACAAGGGGACCCTCTTTCCCTTTTCCTATTTATCCAGGCATGGGTGGATAAACTGATATGTTGAAAACTGCTCAGCTAAATAACATGATCAGGGGTTTCAAGGTCAATGACGGTGTTTCGACTTTTTGTTTTTAATAGATGTTAACCTTATCAAAAAAGAAATACATGATCATATAGCAAACAGCAGTGAATAAAATATTCAACATTAGTCAACTCATTTTCAGAAGCTATACTTCCACTGTAAGAAACCCAACTTTAGCCATATAATAGTCCATATTGACCAGTGTAAGAGCTCCCCTTTAGAAAACTATCAACTTTGTAACTCTTAAGTTCTTTCGTTCCTGCTTGAAAATTTGATACTTGCTTCCAATTCATTCTACTCATCCTCTTCCCAAACATATTCTTCTCTCTTTTCTTTCTCATTCATTCTTTAATATGCATGCAGTAACAAACTGCACAGGACTGCTGATTTAATAGACAGGAGGTTAATTAATTTCTCAACTGATTGGAGTTTCAGTGAGAAAGAGGCTAACTAGGCTCCTACCACTTATTCCCATTCTCACATTATGCAAGAAATGATGTCACTCAGAAGAAGAAGAGGCCTTAGACAATGGATATTCAGATGACAGAGAGAAAAGCATAAATAAGTAAACCGTAGGTCTGAGTAGGAAAATCCCATGATTCCATGACCATCAAAAGAAAGGTAGGCGGGACTCAAAATGTGGGTCTAAAGAGGCACAGAAGAGAACTGTTGGCTGATTCAAGTTAGAGTTGGCTCCTGAATGTTTAATCCAAATCAATGTAATCTTTTGTCTCCATGTTTCATGGCATGCTGAATTGGTAAAAGGAAACACGTCAGATTTACGGGCATATTCGTTGTAGATGGAAGCGGTATCTGCTTAGAATAGAATACTTCCATCTTCAGAAATCGCACGTCGACAAATACTAATAAATATGTACTCCATTCACAAGTTTTGAATACACATTTAAATTACTGAAACAGTTTTCAGGTGGATTGCAAAGAGATCAATATGATATTGATCGAATAGAATGTTGAATTTCAGAACTCCCTATTAGATCTTTACTGTGAGGGATAGAAATGCTTGTATATATTATATCCAAGTTCTTTTCATTCAACAAATTAATCAACTTTGTACTTCTTTGTGTAATCAATATGGGACTACGCAATGACAGAGTATCAATTTTCTGTTTTACATGGCAAAAGTACGTAAATTATGGAAAACGTGTTACTTTATCCCCAATGAAGGCTATCTGACATCACAGACCTCTTATCAGAGAATGAAATAGCAAGAGTTCTATTTGCAGATCTGACCATTACACTACTCTTTACATGCATTAGTCAATACCATATAAGAAGACAAACAACATGAGAAATGACTACAGTTCTGCTGATTGTAACAGTGACAAGGTTATATACTTGAAATGTGATAACAGCAGGAACTATGCAAGAAAAACGATTATATAGTATCCAATCCAATTGTTATTAATCAATATGGCCGCAAACTAAAATATTAAAGTAGTTGAAACTCAAACTAATGTGTCTTTTTGGCCACTAAATAGCTAGAATTAGTCAGCATTTACTGACATATTACTTTAGAGTAGAGGTCTTCTAACCTTAGCCGTCAAAACTGTGCAGCGGAAAATTTGTGACAAAATGAGTGAATCCCACCTTCTTGAGAGCTGAAGAACAGACTTTGCAGCCGCTAATCTAATATGAGCCTTGTCAGAATCACTGCTAGAAAAAAGGTTTTCAGTGATTAAGTCATTGCAAGTGCAACAAATGCAACAAAAATATCACCTACACAAAGAATGTTCCTTCAAGCTAAACTGAGAATACCTTTAACTTTCCAGCATTCATTTGTTCTTGTTAGATTTTCTTACAAGTTATGATACTGTGACTTGTAACCATATTATCTACAGGAAATACACAATTGACCTGCAATACCTTCTGCTTGTCTGAAGTATAAGCAGCATGGCATTTACTAATTGGTAAAGTAGGTTCAAACATTTTCTGCCAGTAGGCAAGTGTAAGCTAAAAGGGCAGGCCTTTGCACAATGGTAGAGTTTCTCCCTTGGCGTATAGGTCACAGGTTCTAGGTATGAAAATAGCCTCTTCGCAGAAAAAATAGGAGCAGACTGCATACAATATACACCTCTCTCCCCCACACTAGCCAAGGAACACTCCAGGCAAGTGTAAGCTAAGCAGCATAAACAGACAAGAGGATAAAGTTGGAAACATAACAAAAAGTTAACTATTTGGGGCAAAAGACATGAAAGAGAAAAGAAGAATGTAAGCTTAGGTTGGTGGCTAGAGTTTATGCGATATTCTTGGGCCATCCTTCATATTTCTACAAGTAAAAATTTTCATGCTAAGGCTCAAAATAACTACTCTAGACTTTTCGATAGATTTGGATTCTGGTGACCCAAAATAGTGTACTATGTCCATTTCAGGCACCAAAACGATAAGTAAATAAATACTGTGTACAGTGTCACGGATGTAAATTGTGTGCAGTGCTCCATAGAATGTGACACCGTGTTAGAAATGCTTTAAACCTAACTCATAACATATGTTAGGAGATAAACCATGAATCTAAACTACAGTTAATTTATGTCAGAGCATATAAGAGCCTTGCAAGAACATCAGTGCATGACCTAATGACCATGGAGATTGACCCTCTTCCACATCATTAAGTGGAGACATCTTTAAGACCACTAATTTTCTTGCACCTTCTGTTTTTTGTATAGGGTAGTGCCTAATTCCTTAAGATCTTCAGTCTAACATACAAGTCATTGACAAAAATAATTTCATTCACAAGTCACCAGGAATCATAATTATCCAACTAGCGAGAGCCCTCTAATCGCCCAAAGAAGCATAATCCCATATGCTGATAAACATCTTAATAAGAATTTTGAAAACATAATTGATACCTTGAGTTGATACCATCATAATGATCACCCTTCTGAAGCATTTCCAGTATGATATCCAGTAAAAAGTTAATTGGACGACTGACAGTTGCACTTCCATGGGGCAAAAAGCTCCGAACTAGTGTCTTGAGCCCAAAAATCTGCATCAACTGAACAGTCAGATGAAGCCATAGAAAGAGGTCCTAACTAGAAATGTAAACTATTTCACACTAACATCCTTTGGGCCCTTGCTGAAGTTCAGAACTAATTTGAACATTATTAGCATATAAGTCAATCAATGAACTCACAGTCAGCTCCATGAAGGATAACTTTCAGATATGACCTGTCACCTCTCACTAGCACAAATTTTGGGTAACTCTACCACAAAACCTTAAGCAGATGGGAAGAACTTTAGGTTGTTACACCAGCTCTTCGCCATCTAGGTCACCCCCTTTGAAGCAAGTTTCACATAAGTGTGTAGACAATATTCACCAGGTAAATAACTAAAGAGATAAGCTTAATACATATTTTCCTCCTTAACTTGCACAATAATTACGCCTACTCTTCACGAGTAGCTTATCCACACCTTCACTACTTATCACGTGGAAAGCACTTCTTTTTCCAACAAATCTAGCGTATGAAGAGCAAAACATTGTATTCGAAGATTTATTTGAGTGTCACGTGTCCTGTTTCCTTCCCCATTCTTTTTAACAGGTCTTTTACTCTTTGTTCCTCATATTTACCCTACAACATTGATGATTTTCTAAGCCTATTGATCCAAAATATTTCAAGAGAACTTTCTCTAAAACCCGCCTTATTAATATAATGGGTCTCTTCCGGTGTGGTTCTATGAAGATTCAGACAAAATTGGGCTGAAAACCTGAAAAGCATGGAGGAAGAAAAGGATGTTTTTATGTTACCTGTTTCAAAAAAAAAAAAAGAAGGATGTTTTGTAGGTGGGCTGAATCTAAACTGGGGTGAGACTTAGAAGAGCGGAATTGGGAAGGTTGTTTTGGCCCCAAACTAATAGACGGGTATAGGGTTGTGCAACTGGAGGAGCTGTCCCCAGTACAGTGGTGACGACGACTGTGCTGAACAAAGTGCCAAGGACAAGGCTAACAGCAACAGTTTTAGTTGTGGAGCTTTAGCACAGATGTTGCTGCAGACCATGATTGTTTCAGTACACAGATGATTGTGGTGGTGGTTGCAGCTGTGATTGCAACGGTTGTAGTGGATGTGAGGGTTAGAGTTGGTTTTGACATTTTCTCGAGTTAATTCACATTTTCTCTATGTGTTTAGCAACTTTGTGGAATTTTGAATAGAAAAATATGCATATTCGTACGAACTACATAAAGTGAGAAGTGTGTTTGGTACAAAGTAGAATATTTTCCATGGAACATGTTTTCCTATTAAAAAAAATATCTTGGAAAACAAGTTGGTTTTTTTACCTACTTTTCTGGTGTTTGATCAGTAAGCAAAAAAAAAATGTTTTCTCAAAAGCATTTGTATGTAACCTAGTAAAACACCGTAGGAGTGGAAAGGGGTGGGGAGCAGGGCCGGGGGGGAGTGGCGGTGAGTTGGCCAAGGGGTAGGGTTGGGCAAGTGGGGGAGGATATAATAAACATAGAATGTCGCTTATAGAACTTATTTTTCCTACTTCTAAGGAAGTCATTTTCCTCGTTTTGTAGGAACTTGTTTTTCTAGTGAATGTTTTCCAAAAAATTTGTCCAACCAAACATGGAAAAATAAGAAAATGTTTTCCTCAAAACTAAACACACCCAAAATCTCTTGAAGGAACTAATTATGAGGAGCCAAACTGTAATTCAGAATCAGCGCATATGAGTGAGGAGTTCTAAATGCAATCGGTTACTGAAACCCCCAATTGATTAAACAAAGACACCAAATCCACGGTTTTATTTAGGAATGGGCATCAAGTTCATTCCGTTGTGTGTGTTTTCTTTGGAGAATTTCTTTGCGTTAAAGAAATGGACCTTGAGCCTACACTCAACCCCAAAAGCTAGCTCATGAGAGGAAGATTCTCCATAACCATATAAGGAGACCAAGGACCTCTAATCCCACCGACGTGGGACTCCAACACCCACCCACCCTCATGGCATGCACAGGACTGGACATTTGGAGTGTATAATACAAGATGGGAGACCCAACATCAGAAACAGTGAATTGGTTGAGTTAGGCTCAAATACTAACTCAATCCCAAAAGCTAGCTCACGAAGGAGGATTGTCCAGGGCCAAGGACCTCTTATCCCATCGATGTGGTACTCCAACACCTTGGGATGGAAACAGATGCTTGGTAAAGTTCAGTTCTTAGTGATCTCGTCAGATTCCTGAAACTAGTTCACAATGCTCAAGTGCATATCCATGAGTACCGCTAGTCAATATGAAGAGCTACTTCAATCTGTGAGTGTGTTATTACAAGATGGAACCCCAAATGGAGACGTAAATATTATTGGAAAAGATGCAGGTGCAGATCAGTTCGTTGACAGCTTTTGAATGATCAGAGAGATGCAGGCTGGATTCTAGACTGGTAGAACAGAAATGAAATAGGAAAAAGAATTGAGAATAAGATGGATGGGACTCACCTTTAATTGGCAAGAACCACTACATTCAGAAGTCTTTTCTGACAAATCCATATCCTCCAACATGGCCAGCTAGGAAAAAAATTATCTACATCAGTAGAGAAGAAACAGAACAATTACAACTATCAAAGTGGACAGGCTAAAAGAGAACTTATCAGTTATCATGCCTTCCAATTTAAGCAGTTCATTTTATTTCCATTTTTAGGGGAACAGGTAGTAGCTAGTCAGTAACAGAAGAGTCGAACTCACATCAGTTAGCTGAAATATTTCCTCAATTATATAACGGGTCACCACCTCTTCATGCTCTTGAAATGCTAAAACAGAATGTTGTGCCAGACAGCCCAAAGACTGCAAAACTGTTGGAAGTTGTTTCCCCAGATGTAGAGAATCCACAAGTGTCTAGAAATAATAGATGCAGATAAAAGAGAACCTTAGAATCAATTCATACATGGAGTAAAATGATAGACTAACGACACAAAACAAAAAAAATTGGAAAGTAAAAACATTTTTCAGCTTATAGCGTATCCATTAGTACAAACGTAAAGTAAAAAAAGACACTCAAACTTGGCCTCAGTTGGAAAGTAAGCACTCAAACTTTGAGAGAGCATATCTAGACATCTTAACTTGGTCTCAACTAGCAACTAAACACTCCAACTCATCCCGACAGTGTCTCGCAGACACCCGATGCTGACATGACACATAAATTTTGGAGGTGTCTAGATGATCATTTTGTAATTTTGGACTGCTCAACTGACATAGCGGAGATAGCTGAGGTGTCTAGATGTACATTCTCAAAGGTTGAAGTATTTACTTGCCAGTTAAGCCCAAGTTTGAATGTTTGTTGATGTATTATGCCTAAATAATGTCTGTAAAATTGTAGAAATGGAAAAGTAGAAAAATTTAAATGACTAAAGGAGAAAAGAAAACAATGGATCAATCAATATGGAAGCACAATATAGCACAACAGAGCCCATTTTGCTAAAAGGGCAAAAATTCAAGTCAGTTATAGCACAGAGCATCTTTTTAAGAAAGCATTAATCTGTAAACTGTTGAGATTAGAACATTAAACCAAAATAGTAACGATGAAAACAAGGTGTCCTAGATAAAGAAGTGTCTGATTGTAAAACTGATGGTGGTCGTGGTCGTGGTGGTAATGATGATGATTATAACAAGAATGATCATGCTTATGATTATCATTATTATTATCATTTTTTATTTTTGATGATCATTATGGCCATACAAGTATAATTTTATTATTATCATCAGTTGTAGAGGTGGTTGTAAAAGTAAAAACAGCAGTAGCAAAACATAGTGCTAAGAGCAGTACCTGCTCAGCTGAACTAGTAGACAGGAACCAAAGGCAAAACAGTTAAGTGAAGTATTAAAAATTTCAATTTGACATGATTGTTAGTAGCAGTTAGTAGAAGTTTATAGTCAGATCCCATTAGTTTGCAATCATTAAAACGTAAAAGAAATCAGGCATACTCCAAAAGATGCTGAAAATGAACAGACATTTTACATCACTATGCCAAGAAAATGACAGTTAGCCACCTTGCACAAATCTAAGAAAATGGACAGCTCTGAAGGGCCCACTAGTGCTGCAATTGCAGAAACAGCCAATTTAGATTGAGCACGACTTCCATCCAAGCAAACCTTCTCCAAGAATGGATATATGTCACTGCAACAAAGTAAATACAACTGCTCTAACTCAGAACAAAAAAGAGAGCAGTAACTTAGCATCACAAACACAACAAGGAAGAACACCTTTCACTTTTCTGCAAAACAAAAGGATAAACCAAAAAAAAATGAACATTCGTAAAGTTGTATTCTTCAGCATTAAGGACATGCTGGCCACCTTCAAAAAATTTACATCCGTAACCAAAATTACAAGCTCCCTATTAATTCTATAATTTGATCTACATCTTCTATAAAGAGTTGTTTACACCAAAAAAGTAAAGATACCAAACAATTCCATTTTACTTTGTGAATGGAATTAGATCTATCTTCAAAACAAACATCTCTATAAACAAAAATTATACTTGAAAAAGAAAATAAGCGGGGAAATGGGAAATGTTGGAATAGGAATAGGTTTATACAATCCTATTAGAATAGGAATAGGAATACTAAATAGTATCTTACTTGGTAAAGGATTGTATTCTAGGGTCTGTAAATAGGGTCTCAATGTAATAATATAGACACAACAACAATTCAATAATATTTTTCCCCGATATTCTCACATGGTATTAAAGCCTCTACGATCTTGGTAGATAATCAAAGAGCTTCCGCTGCTAGCGGGCGGCTATTACTCATATATGTCGCCCGTCTGGCCAATGACTATGTTAGCAAAAGTTGGGTCACCGTGTATCTTTCAGTGACTACTTTCTTATATCTAATTTGTGTAGCACCGTGCCATATTCCAGTGACTACTTTTTCATATTTAATTTGTGTAGCACCGTGCCATCATTCCGATGATTATTTTTTCATATTTAATTTGTGTAGCAACCAGCAACCAGCCATCCCTCTGGTGACTACCTTTTTTTCATATCTTATTTGTGTAGCATCGTGCATCTCTTTAGGCTACTTTTCATATTTAATTTGCGTAGTACCGTGGGTTTCTTCCAAACTATTTTCTCATATTTGAGTTGCATAGCACCGTGTTTTTTCGGTAACTCCTCAGATCTGATTTCTGCAGTTCCATTCGTCTTTCGGATGACTCCTCAAATCTTATTTGCGTAGGCTTGTGCCATCATTCCAATCCTACCTATGTAATTTCTTTTTTTCATTAGGGTTGTGCTATCATTCCGACCCTACCCATATTATTTCTCTTTTTCAATGGGGTCGTTCCATCAATTTGAACTATCCTATATAATTTTTATTTTCTAGTTGCGTCGTGACATTATTCTGACCCTACCAATATAATTTTATTTCTTAGACTGTGATCAGTTTTAGCTATCATATCTAATACTCTGCCATGTGAGCATGTTACAACCAGTTTTTCGATGACTGGTTTAATATTGACTCATCTATTGATTCCAACATGATCCATATATTTTATACTAGGTTTTGAGCACTTTGTTGCTCAAGGGGAGTTTAGTAGCGTTGTATGTCGATTATGTAAGTCACTCTATGGTCTGAAGCAATCTTTGAAGGTTTGGTTTAGGAAGTTCAACACTGGAATTTTATCTCTTGTGTTTACTGACATTATGCATCAAAACCAGTATTTAATGAGAAGAAAAAGCATATTGAGATTGACTGTCAATTTTGTAAAGTTGACTAATCAACTTGCAGATATCTCACCAAGCCCCTAATTGGTCCTCATGTTAATTACATTTGTATCAAGCTAGGTACATGAATTGTATGCACTAGCTTGAGGGGGAGTGTTGGAATAGGAATAGGTTTATACAATCCTATTAGAATAGGAATAGGTTTATACAATCCTATTAGAATAGGAAAAGAAATACTAAATAGTATCATACTTGGTAAAGGATTGTATTCTAGGATCTATAAATAGGGTCTCAATGTAATAATGGAGACACAACAACAATTCAATATTATTTTTCCCCTATATTCTCACAGGAAATAAAAGTAAGCAGTTCCGCAGGTAGAGTTCTACAAGAAGCCAACCTATCAAATTATTTATGTTAAAACAAGCAGGGAATGTCTAATCTAATCTTTCAACCAAGAAAGACGAAACCCATGTTCTCCTCCAGTTTGAAGGTAAATACTCTCTGCTTTGATACAAATTAGAAAGAAGCTCCTGTCATATCAAATACAGGAAAGAGAATAGAGAAGTTAAGCTGATGGTCAGAGGTATACACCCAGGTAAAGTTAACAGCAGAAAAGACTCCATTTTTTCAGGAGTAGGAGATGCTAACATGGTGAAAACCCTGGAGTCCTGGACCACTCCTTGTTTTCATGTAAATACAATAAAAACAAAGGGCAGACTTAAAAAGAATCAGATGATCAACTTAAGACCTACATTTACTTGAATAAATGTAGTGCTGTGGTTTTTAAGTTCATGCTCTCACTAAATCACCAAATGAAATACTTCATGCCGAGAGACACTAATTCTAAAACAAATCAGAGGAAGGTAATGCTCAATCCCCAAATGAAAAACTACACACATCATCACAAAACGATGTATCAGAAGTGAAATTTGTTTTATATACGACACTATACCGTAAATACTGCATGGTGATTGAACCAAAGAGTAATCTATTCTCAACCTGACAGAGTGAAACTTTTCATCAGAATGTTGGCTACAAAGTCATGTAACAAAAGAATTCGTGAAAGCTCAATACTATCTATCAGACTCATTATTTTGTATACTGCATTCACTATAAGAAAAGGACATTTTCCTTTGGGCTGGGAGAGCTTCACCTAGGGAAGGGAACCTGCTTTCCGTTTTCTATAAAAATGCACAATATTACAACCTAGAATTCGAAAAATTACCCAAGGTTGATTGACAAGTGGGATCCTTCTTTTGCAAGAAATCGGATCAGCTGTTCGTTGAATGGGATAACCTCCTCCAACAACAAGTTCTCGAATTCTGTCTCCAAGCCTCTCAAGAGTGAAGGGAATGCACTCAGAATAGTCTGGCAAGAAAAAAGGGATGAAGATGAAGCAATAGCATACAATTGAAATGGATGTGAATGCTGTACGAAGTAAAATCTAACACACAAAATGAGTGAAAGAAAGGTTCAAAGTGGCGCATATATAAAGCTTAAGTTTCCTTATGCCTTTTTCCGAGCTGGAGAACTTCATTCAAAAGAAGTGATTTAACTCACTCAGCAGATGCCTACGCAAAGCAACAATGAAAAATAACTTTGTAACAAAAGGTTATCTTTTTAAGCACAACTTTCACAACTGTCCTGCTCAAACAGCAAAAAAATCTGAAGCCTTCTATGATTTTTCAATTAACATAGTGACAGTATATTACTAGCGACCTAGGTTTAACTTTCTAGAATCAGCAGTTTCTTTTGGTGCACACATAGAGTTCCCTATTGTTTAGAAGATTGGGTGGAGTTTGTAGAGAATCATTTCTTCTTGTAGATTCTTTACCTTTTGGTATACCCTTGTATACGGACAGATTTCTGGCCATGTTTATGAATGGAAACATGTTTAAATCAACAAAAAGAACAGCAAAATGGAACTGCAACAGTAACTCTCATAGTTTGGTGCACCTAACTGATGTCAGTATTTCAATTGAACGCTGAGAAGGAAGAGAGGAAGAAAAGACAAGAATGCATTTTGACCATTATAACATAATCTGCAGAGCAATCAATCTAACAATACCCAAAGTTTCCAAATATTGGATGTTGAGAAGCACTGAAGATGATGTAAAAAATTAAAAAAAATAAAAAGTTGCCAAAATTGACCAATTTCAGGATTCTTCTTTTAATTTAAAGTGACTATCTTAACTTTACCTTTATCAAAAAAAAATTAAAGTGACTATCTCTTACCAAGAGGAGTTGCACAGAAGAATCCTCCAAATGCTTATTCCTAAATCTGTCGCCTGAAAGACGATCAAAAATACAGCGCACATGCTCCAAACCAAATAGACTAAATGAACATTTCATGGAGAGTAATTGCAGAAACTCAGTATGCAGACTCTTGTTGCCAGTCTTTCTCAAAAGGTTATCCTGGATAATGCAAAGGGGCGACAAGAGTTTCATTAAATCTGCAGAGGAACTGATAATGGTGCAATAACTCAAATCTAAAGATGAAAAAAAAAATAAGATTACTTTAATCCACAAAAAAGTGCACTAGCATGTTATCATGAACTTGCACATGTGCCAACCCAAATCAGGTGTTACAATCCAGATGAAACCAAAGAGTTAGGGAAGCCAGAAATACAATGGGGAATGACCACGCAAAACACTCTGCATCTTACTAGATCATGAAACTCTTACCTCCAACCCAATAGAAATTTCTTTTTCAACACTTAAAAAGTGAATCTGACTAACTCAAATGCATTAAAGAATTTATGCAACTTCAGGATATGTACAACATAAATAATGAAATGCCCCCGACTGCATCATTTAACTCTAGCTAACTAGATCCTTTATAGTATTTGCTGTAAAAATTACTCCCATTCAATACCCGCATACCAGCACCCACCACCAGGTCCCCAAAGAAAGGAAAATGAAGTGTGGTCTTCACTTAATTTCCAAGGCAACAAAATGTACTCAGAATGAAAGGAATGTGAAGTGGGGTCTTCACTTAGTTGCCAAAGCAAGAGAATTTTCTCAGAATAGAGAAGTGTATAATGAGGAGAACAAGATGTCTTAAAATAATATATGCAGCAGTCACTCGTCAAAAAGAAATCACTTGAAGTTCTAGTAAGCTTGTTGCCAAAGATACGATCCTCAGACTGATCTAGGAAGCCAAAATATAGGTCTCTTACCAAATAATCCACGCAATTCCAAGCATTACCGACCAAAACCAAAGACTCCAAAAATAACTCTACTCCAGGCACACTCTTTAACTTGTTGAGCTTGCTCTCTACTCCAAGCAACATTTTACAGTTGAGCTACTCTATACTCTTGGCACACAACTTAACCTGTTTAGTTTTTCTCCTCTGGTTATATCATAATTTCCAGTTTGTTGAGCCACTTAGCACTTCTTTAAAATCAAGTTCATATAAAAAATACCCCATTTAGAGGCCCAACCACTGGTACAGGTCCCTGGTCATTCTCTATTCTATACCATGACCATCAACAAAATTTAAGTGTAACTTATTGGGGAATGAAACCAAGAAAACACAAAAGACACAGGAAGGTTAGAAGAAATTATCCTAAAATTACTCCAGCAAAAGTTCTTTAGAAACTCTAAAGGCATCTTGCTCCATGGTCGAATTTCGATGAAAAGAAAGCCACTCTATAAACAGGTTAAAAGTGAAACAAGGAAAGATCTACTATAAGAAAGTGAAACAAGCTCACCCTGGTGGTTTGGGCATCTTCAATGCTCTGTTCAGATAATAACTTCTCCAACAGATCAAAGATTTGACTGTCTTTCACCGTATCCAGTTTGCGGAAGCAGTCTTCTGCTTTGGCAGTATCCTCAAAAGATGCTGACATTTTCACAATGGACATTTTCAACTTCTTTTCTACTTCTTCCGATACTTCTTCCTGGACAATAAAGATGGAAAACCGATGCAAAATGACTTGACAAAAGTATGTAGGAGGACCAAAATTCTTAGTAAATTAGAATTTCTTCAACACAGCAACCTATCTTGCCAACATCAACAGATTAGAAACAAGAATGGCAGTTAATGCCACAAAAAGGGATTCAAGATAAAACCAGAGAGGCTTCAGCCTAAAGTAAAAAGTGCCCCCAAGTTCAAGACGTAATCATAGCTGGAAATTTGGAAATTTTGAGCAATCCAAAATTCTAATCATAAAAGCATCTATAACTTCAGCTTTAACAAATTCAATTGTCTGCTACAGTTGTGAACAAAGAGAATTATCAGAATATTTCATAGATGAATATTATTTGTGATACCTTGTATTTGTTGAGGAGAGTCAAGTACACTTGCATTTCATTTCGCAACCTGGATGAATACTACCCCATGAATTCAAGCAAAAGAAGCAAGGCAGAACTGAAAAGTTAATGAAAGCCACATATCACCAAAATACCTCAGCTTTTGAGACAAAATTGCATTCAAGACCTTCAGATGACAAGGCGTAAAAAGTGAGAACATGAAGACCCAATGCCTGGTTTTATCCTCAATCGAAAGAGAAGCAGGAAACAGAGTGTCAGTAAGCACAATCTCCATTTGCTGAGGCCTGTGTAAGGTGAATCATAATTAAATCTCCATCAACTAGAAAATGCATCCATTTAGAAGTCGCATCATGAAAAATGGGCATACTTGAACTCCTTACAATCTCTGTCACAGCATAGCATCAAAAGTTTACATGGGATCTGTTCAAAATGATTACTGAAATCCATGATGGCAGTGGCACATTGTGTGCAATATTCCTGATACAGTTCTAACAACTTCTTTAATGCTTTCTTTCTAACAGACACCTACATATTTAGATGAAAAAGAAGCATATTTCAGGAAGTACAAACAGAGAAGTTCTTTTTTAAAGAACTACACAAAAAGCAATGTTATCTTATGAAAGTTGTTCACCGCTACAACCTTTTTGTCTCTCAGTCGTTCTGCAACACATGTGATAAGTTCAAGGGGAACAGATTTTAGCTTATATCTTGCCAAGTCGCACACCACAGTAACTGCCTCTGATCTCACTCTGTCATCAGAATCCAAAAGCCGGCCTTGAAGAGCAGCTGCTCGGTTCACATGAGTTAAATAGTGAGATGTAATGCTGAATCAGGAGATCAACAAATCAAGGGCAAATTGAAAGGAAAAAAAAGGAAGAGAAGAGAAAAAACTTTGAAGTTTCAACATCTTACAAAGAATTTCAAGTGATTCTTTTCCAGATGGATTGGTCATGTAGAACGCTTTAGCACATGAAAGTGTAATTAGTCTCACTTCAGCAGATTTATCACAGGTTCTGTTTAAGAATTCTACAAAAAGCTGGTGATAATCCCGGGCAAAATGGTTTCCAGGCAATGAAAAGACCTTTTTCATCAAGCCAAGAGCTTTTATCCGGACATCCACTTGATCTGTCTGTGAATGAAGTTACATTTCTAGTTTGAGCAATGGAGTGGGAAAAGTAACCCAAATTCAATGGAAGAACTTAAACAACAGTAATAAAGTGAAGACGAGGAAAAATAACAATAACAATGAGAATCAAAATTTATTCTGCATTCACTGGACCAGACAAATAACATTTAACTGAGTACAATGTCAATATGTCATACAATAAATAGACTAAATGGCAGGAGAATGACGCACCAATAATTCGTGGATCAGGCTAGGTATGACAGAAAAAAGTATTTGAGGAGAACACTGAAAGATTTCATATATAATTTCATGGTAATATTCCTTGATCTCACTCTGCACAGCGTCTCTATTAAGAATGCAAGACCTTAAAAAACTTGAAACGGTATCTTCAATCTTTTCACTGCAATTTTGAATGACAGAGACAGCAAGCTGATGAGACGCACGAGATGCACCCTGGAACAAAATTCATAAAAAGAATTCCAGTTTTAAAAGACAATTAGGCAGATATTTCCATAGCAGGAACGATAAATTGCAAAACTAAGAGAGTGGTGTCAATTAATTTCATCTTTGCAAACAAGAACCACTTAATAAATGTAAGAAGTTTCTACATTGCTTATCATTCGTAAACTTGACACATAAATATTGTGCTGTCCTCCATCAACAACAAGAACGCTTAGCATGACAAGGAAGAAGGTAATCTCAAGAAGCCATAACTAGAAGCAAGCTTAAAAGAACAAGTCTATGAGCAACTTCAAATAAGATGCACTACTACTGCATTTTGATGAGTCATTCGGAAGGTTCCATCTAAAAAGATATGACTCTGCACTTGATCAAAAAGAAAAAAGACCTGACTCACCACCCAAAAGTAAAGATCAAAAATTCAACATTAAATGACATATTCAGGGCATTACTAATGATCACAAATTGATGAATCCTCCTCCCAATAGTCTCTCATCATCCAAACATGTATTACCACTATTCTACAATCAATCAAATAAATGGGTATTCATTATTCAAGGACCAAAAAATGTCTTTCTCACCTTACCCCAGACAACCAGAGAAAGTAGTTGAGCAAATGACAAGTCTCCATTAGCACTCATGGAAATGTACCCTAATCTAAAAGAATAGCAGGAATCCTACCATCATTTGTGCAATCAACAAAAAGAAAAGAAGAAAGATTAAAGCTACAACTTCTGAGACGGCAGCAAGTTTATCTACAAACAAAAAAGAATAACATGAGGTGAACCTGAGAAGAGATGGCAGCTGCAACTATAGACTCATAACAAGTGGAGAGTAATTTTCAGACATCATGGATATGGAACCAGTTCATATGCTGCTGACACTGACAGACACTGACAACAATAACAATTGTCTCAATCCCAAGCTAGTTGTTGGCAGCTATATATATTCTCCCATTTCATATTGCTCCTTTATACAACATCTCAATCCAATATCTTGAAATTCAGGTACTAAGGTACTAGAGATTCTCTATTACTAGCATTAATAACAAAACTAACCCACTACTAGTGAACATTAGACCTAAAGTAAACGCATCAATCTGACTAAAATTTAATCCCAAATAATTGGTATGATCTGTACGGATCTCTTTCTTCTGTTGCCCTGTTTTCACAAGCCACCTCCCTTATCTAGGCCTGGGACAACCAATGAGAGCAAACTCGCAAATGCGGAGTTACTCAGACACTCAGATGTGAGAAGATGAACAAGCACAAAACCAATGTGCAAGCAACCTTTCTTTAATTTCTCTTACACCATCTTTGGCATTTGAATGTTTGCTGGACTTTAAAGATGTCAACTTAAAATAGTTTTGAACTGGCGTATAATATGTGAGCGACCAATTTATATACATACATGCATATAATGATATAATATACACAAACACATGCAGACATATATATATATATATATATATATATATATATATATATATATATATATGGCCTAAGTCATACACAGCCCCCTAAACTTGTCCACATATTTCATTTTGGACACCTCAATTCAACTATATACCTATTGAACACTTATATTGTAAGAGATTTGTACCTATTAAGCATTTTGTGCTGACATGGCAGCATGTGTGTAGTACACACATGAAAAGAGCGTGAAAGGGCATCATTTAACCAAAAAAAAAATATTTTTCTTTTTTTAAAAAAATAAAATAAAATTAGCATCTCTTCATCTTCTTCTTTGACTCAACCACCATTGCAACCACCTTCTCACCACCGCAATCACCGGTGTCCCACCATTAAAGTTCATTCCCATTTTTTCTCGAGCTACAATCATTCTTCTTCTCTGTGCCACCTTGTTTTTTAATTAAATATGCATCACTCCTTTCTTTCTCTGGTCATCTTCTTCCCCTTTTTTTCATACCATCATCTTCTTTCTCCTTTTTTACTAGTCATTGAACACCACCTCATTTTCCTCCAAATTTATCATCGTCAATATCTTTTTTTCTTTTTAGCCTTTCAAACAATCAATCACAAATTTTAATTTGTTCATTAGAAAACACTGCCACCACTCATCTTTTTCTTCATGTCAAATCAACTCAAACATGAATTGAATCTAAGCTTAAAAATAAAAAATTAATTAGATAAAAAGAAGTAGAAAAACTTAGGTGATTTAAGTGTTTTTTTAAAAAAAAAAAGGAGGAAGAAGATGAAGTTGGGGTGGGGTGGGGTGGGGTGGGGTGGGGGGCAGCAGGTCTGAGCGGAGGCAGGAACATACATACTTTAGGATTTTATTTTTTTAATTTTAATTATTTTGACACAAAAGACAAATGGCTTTTTTTTAAGACATGTGGCTTCTTTTAATTAGTTAGTTTGCCATGTCATGGCAAGTGCATCACACACACTTGACATTTTTTGTTGATTATCAAAATGTGTCAAATAGGAAAAAATTTATATAAGTAAAAGTGTTCAATAGGTAAAAGGTTAAATTGAGGTGTCTAAATGAATAATGAGGACAACTTTAAGAGGCAGCAGATGACTTTGGCCTATATATATATACACACAGATGTGCCAATTTGGGGTATAATTACCTTTTTCCTATGAAGTAATTTGTTTCATTGATGGGATCCAGTAAATGCAGACAATGTAAAGTACAAACTGCTAAGAAATATTAATAAGCTTCATACAGAGAATATACTAAAGGTAGGGAGCTGAAAAAATCCAAAAGATTATCTTGGCAATTTACAAGGAGTTGGGGAGAGATCGCTTCTTTGGTTTATCTCAATAAAAAGAGTGTAAGAGTTGATCCATGAATTTATGTAGAGACACAAGATGTTCTGTATTTCAAAGTATACGTTGCTTCAGGAAATTTTGGTCATCAGAGAAAGTTTACAATGCTTGAGGACAAATCATCTGAAACTATGTCATTTAAGTTGAAAAAAAGGAAGTCCGTGAATTAAATTAAATTACATAACGCAATATAGATAAATTGATCTATAGATGGAAACTATACAATTGAACAAGAAATCAGCTAGAGAGGATAAACACAGAGGGAAAAATTTATAATCGGTGATTATTTACAGAAAATGGAAGCAGATTAACTCTGAAGACTTAGGTGTGCTTAAGTCCTTACTTTAAAGCTTTATAAGTGCAGAAAGGACGACACATAAAATAGAACATCCTCTTCAAAACTTCCCTACCTCTCCTACTGTTTCCGGTGAGAAAGGTGACGGCAAAGAGAACTCAAACACCAAAAGGAACTCCATTCCTTGGCTTCAAGACAGCATTCAATGAGTAGAGATTACAGTATTAAGTACTATTTGTCAGTTTTGCTGAATGCCTCTCAAAGTGAGAGTCTTTCCATTATATAAAGAGAATAAATATTACAAATCCCTAAAGATCCGTCATTCCTATCCCTAAAGATCAGCTATTCTATCTCTACAAATCTGCTATTCAATCCCTCCA
Source organism: Solanum lycopersicoides (assembly GCA_022817965.1). Lineage (NCBI taxonomy): Eukaryota > Viridiplantae > Streptophyta > Magnoliopsida > Solanales > Solanaceae > Solanum > Solanum lycopersicoides. The sequence goes on along the minus strand of CM040623.1, from coordinate 75,899,831 downwards.
AATCCGCTATTCTATCACAATATTTATTCCTTTGATTCTACAACAAATCTATATGATCATGCTAATTTATATCACTATCTAATTACATTAATATATACAATTATTTAGATTTTCATCATGCTAACATCCCCCCTCAAATTGATGCCGATGGATAAAGAAGCATCAATTTGCCTACTAGAAAATGATGGCGTTGTCGTGCCATAGATTTTGTAAACGCATCAGCTATTTGAAGATCACTGGACACATGTGGAAGAGTAATGACTCATTTATCTACAGCTTCTCGTATATAATGACAATCTACTTCGATGTGTTTGGTCCTCTCATGAAAAACTGGATTAGTAGCAATTTGAATAGCACTTGTATTATCAGCATGGAGAGGAGTAGGATGAGATTGAGGAAATCCAATCTCAGCAAGTAATCCACGAAGCCATACAACCTCGGAGCAAGCAGTAGACATGGATCGATATTCAGCCTCTGTTGAAGATTTTGACACACGATCTTGCTTTTTACTCTTCCACGATATCAATGACTCTCCAAGAAACATGCACCAACCAGTGACTGAACGACGAGTATCAGGACATCCCGCCCAATCAGAATCACTAAAAGCATTAAGACGAATAGGAGAACCACTTGGAAAGAACAATCCACGAGTAGATGTTCCTAGAAGATACCGAATGATGCGACGAACAGCCACCAAGTGGAGATGACGGGGAGCTTGCATAAATTGGCTAACTTGTTGCACTGCAAAAGAGATATCAGGCCGAGTAATAGTAAGGTAATTTAGACTCCCAACTAATTGTCGAAACATAGTTGGATCAGGAAGAAGATCGCCTTCCTCACGACGATACTTCACATTCAATTCCAATGGAGTATCTACAGAAGAGGAATCTTGAAGACCAGCCAAAGAAATCAGATCCTGAATATATTTGTGTTGGTTTAGAAACACACCTGAAGCAACATTATGAACTTCCAAACCCAAAAAATATGTAAGAGTACCAAGATCTTTCATATGAAAAGAATCTTTAAGCTGCTGTTGGAGGCTAGTAATTAGTGAAGAATCAATTCCTGTGATGATAATGTCATCTACATACACCAAAAGAAGAACACAACCTGTAGATGTTTTCCGAAGAAACAAAAACGAGTCATATTTGCTCTGCTCAAAAGAAAATTGTAGCAAAGTAGACCGGAACTTATCAAACCAAGCTCTTGGAGCTTGTTTTAATCCATACAAAGACCGCTTCAACTTGCACACATCTGATGTAGGTGATGAGAACAAACCAGGTGGAGGTTTCATATAAATCTCTTCTTTGAGATCACCATGGAGAAAAGCATTTTTGACATCCATTTGATAAAGAGACCAGTTTTGTGAAGCAGCAATGGCAATAATAGTTCGCACCGTAGTCATTTTTGCTACTGGTGCAAAAGTCTCCTCATAGTCCACCCCATACTCTTGTCTGTTATCAAGAACAACCAATCGAGCTTTGTACCGATCAAGAGTTCCATCAGAATGAAGTTTAATTGAATAAACCCATTTACATCCAATAGGGCGAACATTTGAAGGACATGAAACAATGTCCCATGTGTCATTTTCTTTAAGAGTCAAAAGTTCCTCCTCCATTGCTTTTTGCCAACATTCAAGCTTGGAGGCTTGTGAGTAACCTGTTGGAATAGAGATGGTGGATAAAGTAGAAGAAAAACCATACCGTTTAGGAGTTTGAGACACTCTAGTAGATCGCCGAGGAGGCTCAAGAGGAGCAGGCCTTGAAAAAATCTCAGATTCTGGTTGTAGAGCAGTCTTACGTGGCGGATCTGTTTCAGGATGGGGTAAAGTTGGCCGACGTCGTTCATACACAAATCCTGATTTGAACCGCTTAGAAGACAATGACAAATCCTCAAAAGTAGGAAAAAGAGGAGAAATAGAAGATGACTCAATATGAGTAGGAAAGAAATACTGATTCTCAAAGAAAATAACATTCCTAGAAACACGAAATTTGTTAGAACTTGGATCATAACAAATAAATCCTTTCTGCGAAGTACTATAGCCCATAAAAGCACATCTAATAGACTGAACAGAGAGTTTATTGCGTTGAGAAGGAGGAAGGTGCACAAAACAAACACAACCAAATGTATGAAAACTATGATAGCTAGGATGTTTGTGAAAAAGACGATAATATGGAGACTCAACGTTTAACACTTTAGATGGAAGTCTATTAATCAAATAGACAGAAGTAGACACAGCTTCAACCCAATATTTAGATGGAACAGAGGACTCAATCAATAAAGTACGAGTGACATCCAAAAGATAACGGTTTTTACGCTCAGCAACCCCATTTTGTTGTGGCGTGTATGGGCAAGAGCGTTGTGATACAATTCCTTTCTCAAGCAACAAATTATTGAATTCATGAGACATATATTCTCCACCAGAATCAGATCTTAATATTTTGATGCATGTGGAAAATTGAGTCTCAACGTAAGCCAAAAACTTCTTGAAAATGGAGAACACTTCAGATTTAGATCGAAGAAAATACACCCATGTAAACCGACTATGGTCATCTATAAATGTCCAAAATACTGAAATGAGCATGAGAAATTACTGGTGAAATTCCCCAAACATCACTATGAATACATCAAAACACTTTGCAGCACGACTACCAAAATTAGGAAAAGGAAGAGTTTTACTTTTGCCTAATTTACAAGTAGAACAATGAAAGGAAGCAACTGAAAATTGATTTTTATTTCCCAGTAAACCAGAATTGGACAAATGAGACAACACAATAGAATTTGGATGTCCTAGACGTTTATGCCAAACCTCATTCTTAGTAGTGGTGGAAGCAAAAGCCAGAACAGGAGGAATAGAAAAGTGTATAGGAAACAATCTTCCAACTTTAGGCCCCTTCGCGATTATCGTCCCCGACACCTGATCCTGCACAAGGCAACCATTACGAGAAAAGTTCACATTACAATTGTTATCTACCAATTGGCCAACCGAAATAAGACTAGTGGAGAGCTTTGGTGATACAAAAACATTTTGAAAGTTTCAGTAATATCCCCAACCTTGGTAATAGGTAAATTACTACATTGGCAACCTGAATTTGTGTTGGACCATTATACTCACGGATGTTTTTGAGTATATCAGTTGAGTTGGTCATATGATTGGAAGCGCCAGAATCAACAAGCCAAAATTTAGATATTACCTCATTACTTTGTAGTCCCAAAGTTGAAAATGCTGACAAGATCATTTGTTGTACCATTTGAGAGTAATAACTTGTCCTACCGAAGATGAGCTATGTGTAGTGGAATCATTTATCCCAACTTGGAAAGCCTTTGTCCTACGGTTTTGAGGACGTGTGGGACACTCTTTGATAATGGTCCTTGTTGTTTACAATAATTACAGAACTTCTTGCCACAATTGCGAGCAATATGACCATATTTCTTGCAACTGTAGCATTGAGTTCTAGTCATATCCACGCCCTTTCCTTTCCCTTGAGCTGCAAATGCAACAGTGACAACATTTCCTTGATGAAAAGCATTTTGTGTACGAGACGCTGCTCCTCACGAAGTAATTCCCTAAAACAGACATCCAACGAGGGAGATGGATCACGACTCATCAAGTTGGAGCGAACACTTTCAAAGTCAGATCGTAATTTCATCAAAAATTGATCTCGCTTGCTTTGTTCATGAACTCCTTGAATGATGGAGAGAGATTCAGAAGGTATTTTAGCATAAACATATCGGTAAATTCAGCCCATAAGTTCTGAAATCTAGAGAAATAATCTTGAATAGAGAGATCTCCTTGTGAATACATAGCAATTTCATGCTCTAACTGAAAGCGCCTTGCGCTATGGTCTTGGTTGTAAACCTTTCGTAAATAATCCCACATGGCCTTTGCTGTCTTGTATGGCCTGAGATTAAGAACAATAAGAGGGTCAATTGACCCTAAAATCCATGTCATCACCCGAGCATCTTTAACCTTCCATTGACCGAGATTTTTAGGATCGGTAGGAGTAGGATCGCTTCCATCTATATGTCCCCATAATTCTTTTCCGGTGACAAATAGTTGGAATTGAAATTCCCAGGCGGAGTAATTTTTTCCCGTGAAACAAACATGAAAAGACTCAAACTGATATGACGACATGTTTTTGACAAGCTAAGGAAGATAGAAATGCAATGATGCAAAATAGCCAGAATGAAAAGAGACTAAGATTCCAAGATGCCTTAACTTCCAAGATACTTAGGACTAACTGTTGACTAACAGTAAGCAGAAACAAAACATCCAAAAAAAATTCTGGAAGGAACCACAGATGAAGGACACTAAGAATCAAAGCACTGAAAAAGGTCTGATACCATGTCAGTTTTGCTGAATGCCTCTCAAAGTGAGAGTCTTTCCATTATATAGAGAGAATAAATATTACAAATCCCTAAAGATCCGTCATTCCTACCCTAAAGATCAGCTATTCTATCTCTACAAATCTGCTATTCAATCCCTCAAAATTCGCTATTCTATCACAATATTTATTCCTTTGATTCTACAACAAATCTATATGATCATGCTAATTTATATCACTATCTAATTACATTAATATATACAATTATTTAGATTTTCATCATGCTAACCCTATTGTTAATTTCATCTTGGAGAAGGGATGAAAGAAGATCAAAAAATTCTGTTTTACATCGATAAAAGGGATGAAAGTACTACATCTTTTTCAAAACAAAGTTGAAAGTACACCTGAAACTGTTAATGCAGCAACTACTTTTAGCTTTAATCTTATTATTATGTTATAGATCACCATATATACCTTTGCTTCTTTCAAAAGGTTCTGCAAAATCACATCTAAAAGGGGCTCAGATTCTTCTTTTTCAAAAGTGAGCAGCTCGGAACTGGTCTTCTCTTTATCTTGCATTTTCTCCTCCAAAATTTGTGTCATTATTGATACTGCTGCAGAAACCATACTTGGAGGGTGATGTTCCCTACAAGAAAAGTTAGCACCATCAGATAGTAAAACTAATTTTCCACATGTAACCCGCAGGAAAAAAATTCATGTAAAATTATTAATCATGAGACATCACACGGTAAACACTTTTCAGCCCTCTTTTCTTTTTAATTATATAATCCTACTTCATCCTTTCATTGAATGAACTTTTTTGTGATTTTGCAGAGGAATGAACAAGTTAGGGGTAAATTTATCTGCTGTTAGGAACTTCACCGGAGTTGGGAAATTTTGGGATGCTAAATTGAATATTAAGAAAATCAACAAGGGTTTAGTTACTTCCACACCTCTTTCCTTCACTTCGGCTCTCTTTTTCCCCTCTTGTTTCTTATTTTTATACCAATGCAAGATCTTCTATTAAGCTTTTGTGTCGTTGAGCATTAATTCCCACTTCAACCAAAACAAAGAACTGAATTTTCTTTCATGAAGAAAATTGTGCAACATGATGCTAGATTCAGATTGGCCACTTGTAGCATGCACAGAAAGATTCTTGTATTACAATACTTCTTTCTCTTTATCCACATCTGAGACTTCACGATCTCCTTGAACGTGCTGCAGATGGGCTGAGTGTGAATAAAGGTTTGACAATGGTCTAGTCTACTAGCTTTCTCTAGCCTTACATACTCATCATTTACTACTGACTTTGCCCTTTCCAGTCACCTAGGTCTTCTCTGACAGAGTCCTTCACTATATCAGCTTTCTCTAAGCTTAGCAATGTTGCTTGAGTATTCTCTTAGGCTTTTAGCAATTCAAGAAGCACCTTCACCACTTCTCTTGCAGAATATTAGTAAGCTTGGGGACATTCTAGGGTTTGTTTTCTCATGTGGATTGAACAAACATTTTGACTGCACTTGTTTTAAAAAATGGTGAAAACTCTGTTCTGAAAAAAAATTCCAACTTTTGGAGAAACATATGTTATTTCAGTTCTTGAAAAAGTAAAAGACTTAGCTCTAATAAAGTTTTTCAGTTTCCAGCTTGAAAAGAGCCAACTTGAAAAAGTGAAACACTTTTCACCTTCATTTTCTCCAAAAACTTCATGGAACCACCAAACAAAAATTCAAATAAATTCCAAAAGGTTAACCTAAGAACAAGAAACATCAGCAGCATATTGGCTTTCTTCTATATGAAATGTCACATAGGTACCCCTGTTTACCCCTACTCCAGCCCTCCCTTTTTGTCCGTGCTTATTCTTAACCGGTTTTCTTCATGCAATGTTTCTTGATGCATTCAATGATTAGACAACTAAAGGAGTTTAAAGGACGAGGAAATTGGTGGGAGGGGGTCATGAAAGACCTCATAATCAATCAGAACAAAATATTAATAAAACGAGAACGAAGAATTTCACCTCAAGATGGCGAAAAAGTTCTTGAACATTTTTTTAACCAACTCTTCGCAGCCAATATCTAGCATTAGCAAGCAAAACCTCAGTTTTGCAACAGTTTCTAACAGTTGTACCCTCATGCTGAAGTAAGGATTCATGGTATCTTCAAGCTCTGAGAAGATATTGACAAGAAGTCCAAATATATCCTGTAACAAATTTAGAAAATCAGCAATCACATCGACAGTATTACAGCTACTACCAATTACGAACAGGGAGAGGGAGTAAAGAAGAAGGTAGCATGGGCAAGACCATATAACAGAAACAACTGCATAAAGTCAAACTTTACCCTAGACACTGCATCAGTAAATTCAGGATTTGGTGCCAGCACACGGACAATTTCGCAGAAGCAGATGCCAACCAGAAGTCGGATATCTTTGTCCTTGTGAGCAAGCAAATTATGCTTAACAAGAGAACTGCTCAAGGGTTTGATGACAGATTTCAGTGAACTTGACTGTTTTAATCCTTCAAAGGCATGAGTTGCTTGCTGCAGAAGAAATAAATCTTGTCATGCAAAGAACTTTTAAATAATATGACATCTGAGAACAAAATAGCACAATGATTCTTAAAGGTCAAGAGAACATGGCCTAGATGTTAATAACCATATTTTTTTATAACCGAGAAATATTTGGTGGGTTCAACACAGTAAACAGCAGCTTTGAAACTCAGGAAAGTATGTCCCCTCTACCTGCTACCACTTAAACACAAGGCTTCAGTTAGAAGCTGGGTTAGAATTTATGAATTGCGCCTTACCCATACATTCCGCATTGCCGCCTACCACAAAACCAAAGCTGTGAGGGTATAAATACTTTTCTTTTAAAAGTATTTTACATACAAATGCAAGAAGGTATAACATTTTCTTCACCAAAAATATACACACATTTCTAAAGGAGCTCAAAACCCACCAGGTTCTCTATTCCATTCTGATTACACAAAAGAATGTGAACCCTCCCTACTTAATTCATACCACGTGGTGTCTTCATACTACTAATAACAGGCGAAGAAGACTCAGAAAACACATTTAAGAAACTGTACCAACGAGCAAAGATAGCTGAGAGTGATATCTTAATTCAGATAAGTCCATAAAATTAAAACCTTAACAAGCTTACTAACCTCCCAAAATGAATAGCACGTACTGAAAAAAGAGCAAAAATCGCCAACACAATAAGCAATAACAAAATTGGAAAAAAGAAGAAGTCATCAATAATTAGTACGAAGGAGCAAATATGTAGACTGTAGTCCAAACACACATATCTTCAGTCCAAGGCATCTCAGAAAAATTAGAGAAACACCAGCCAATAGAACAATTCAGTGAACTGTTTCCAATAAATTACTTTAAAAGAAGATACAGAAAACACAATCAGTAGTTGAGAGTTGAGAGTTGAGAGTTGAGAGTTGAGAGTTGAGAGTTGAGAGTGAGGTATTACTTTTAACAAATTGACAAGAGTATATTTATTGGAGCAAGTTTTGTATGCACCCAGTTGTTTTCCGATTCGGGAGATGACCTTCACCGCCTCCTTCTCTGAGTCCGCCATTACAGACCTTTCGCAAAAACCCTAAGAAGCTTCCTCAGATTTTCTGAGCAAGGAAGGAAGCGCGTGCTAAAGAGGGTGCGCAGTGAGGAGAGTTTGGAGTGCGAGTTTTCCCGCCTTATGCCCTTGCTGATGAGCGAGCGAGCTAGCAGTACACGACAAAAGCAGTTGCGGATAACTTTTGAGAAAGTCTCTCTTTTTACATTTTTTACTACAGAGTTTTAGCTTAGGGAAAAGATTAAAAATACCTCACAAACTTTGATTTATTGGTTTAATAAGTTAAAATAAAGTATCTTTAAGGTTACAAAACTTATTATTTGTACCCCTCCTTAAATGAAATTTCCAAATCAATGAAAATTCATCTGATTTCCATTCAAATTACTCAATTATCAATCTTAATCTAAATCCGACTCATTATAATTAAAAATAAAAAAAGTAAAACTGTATAAAATAATAAATTATTAATTCAAATTAAATGTTATAAACACCGTTTGAACTTTGAAGCTTTCGCATTTGGCAGCGGTTAGGCAAGTGAAACAGTACGTCGCTAGTGAGGGTGCGTTAAGGCGAGTTGATGAGCTAATACGGCTGGCTTAAGCACTGGGGGCGTGGATGTGGATGTGGAGGGAACCTGGCGTTAAGCACTGGGAGCAATTTGATTTAATTGTAACCCGTAGCAAACAGTTATCATTCGTCTCTCTCTAGGTTTCTTGCTCCCCACTCTCATCAGTCTCTCCCTCACCTGTTTGTGTTTGTATAAAGAGAGAGAAAATTGTATATACAAATATGAATACGTATATTTTTGTCTTATACACTTATAATTATACAAATACAGATCTTTTTTCGTCCAGTTCTCTTTTGTCTCTCTCTCTTTCTCGCTTTATAATAACACAAATTACATAAATTACAATGTATAATTTGTGTTGTATAAAGTGAGAGAGATTTGATATACATATGTTTTATTTTGATTCAATTGTATTCAAATTCAAATTTTATACAGATATACAAACACATAAATTGAATTGAGAAGTTGTCAACGATTCATACAAACAAAAGGCTATCAGCGATTTATACAAAGAAAAGGTTGTCAGCGATTTATACAAATGGTCTGCCAGCGAAATTATACAAATCTGAAACTCCTCCAAACGAATTATACGATTTGTTGCTCCATAGTATGTTTGCTATGAAGCCAGTTGTATTATAACATACAAATATGATTTATATGTTTGTTATATGTGAAAGTTGTTCTAAAAATGGATAACAATTAAATCTCCAAACCTCTCTTTGAGTTCCTCGTTTCTCCTCCTTAGTGCCACTCTCCCCCCACAAAAAATGTAAAGCAAACCCGAGATCATAAAATTCATTGTGACAAATCGAATGACTGATAACAAACTGACATGACCAAGAAGAATAAAGATAGGGACAAGTTAAAGCAATCACTTTCTTCAGGTTTAAGCGTGTATGACCACTGAAAAAAGGATTTATGTTTTTCAACTGATCTCTCGCCAAAGTAGTTCAAACTCATCATCATTACGGATCCTCTAGCGCCATTCAACTTAATAAAATGATAATTGTTAACTTATTCCATATCACTAGTGTTGCTTTTTTTCACATTCATATACAAAATTCTTTGTTATAAAGTAATTGTATTTGAGATATCTTAAATGGAAGTCAATTATAAAATGGTGTATTGCGTTCAACACAATGGAGAATTTGTAATTCAAATCCTTCAATCTTCGTTGAATATTGCCCTCCAATGTTCTTTTTCATCTCGTTCTTCCATTTCTACAACAAAACAAGTGTAGTGTTCTCCTGATAAATCAGATTTCAAGTCCATATTACTGTTTCTATCTAATTTTTAAATGAGTAACTTTCACATATAACAAACATAAAAATTATATTTAATTGCTAAAGCTATAGTTTGTATAATTGTGCTCCGTAGCAAACATATATATATATATTTCACTATACATATACAAAGAAAACACTTGTATAATTCGCTACACATATACAAAGAAAGTAGTTGTATAATTCGCTATAAATATACAAAGAAAACAGTTGTATAATTCGCTATACATATACAAAGAAATCAGTTGTATAGTTTGCTATACATATACAAAGAAATCAGTTGTATAATTCGCTATACATATACAAAAGAAAACAGTTATATAATTTGATATACATATACTGAAGAAAGCAGTTGTATAATCTATTTTGGTATACATATACAAACGATCAATTGTATAATTTGTGTTTGTATAAAGCGAGAAAGAGAGATAGACAAAAGAAAACTGGACAAGGAAAGATTGTATTTGTATAATCATAAGTGTATAGGACAAAAATATATGCATTTCTACTTGTATATACAATATTTTCTCGCTTTATACAAAACACAAACGCAATGTATACATTTGTGTTTGCATAAAGTGAGAGTGGCGAGTGAGATCCGGGAGAGGAGAGAGAGTGGAACGAAAATATATGTATATATACAATTTTCTTTCGCATTATACAAACACATTTTTATACATTTGTGTTTATATAAAAGTGAGAGAGGTGAGCGAGACTGCCACCAAAACGAGAGTAGCGAGCGAGATTCCACTAGTGAGAGAGGCGAAAATAGCAATAGTTTGTTATAGGGTACAATCAAATCAAATTATATTTATAGCGTTTAATTTAAATTTTTAATTTATTATTATATACATTTTTTTTAAAGTTGAATTTATGAAAATCACACCCATTTTTTCTCGTTCTATCGAATTAAATCAGTGTACATATACACAAACAAAGAACGAGACCTAACAGTTCATAAAACAATCCAATGGAACATTTATTTTCACAACTAATTCAAGAAAAACATAAAAATGAAAGAAAATTCTGACTATGTTTCTTCTCCATCATCATCAAAATCATCTTCAAATTTTAGCAAATAACTCAACGAATATCAATGAAACTACAATATTTTTTATACCAATTCGATCCATTTCCGATGAAATTGTATTTTGTGACTAATTTTTACTGGATTACGAGAATAGAGCGATTGAGTTCTTGAGAATTGCTTTAAAGTTAGTGGTGAAGTAGGTTTGGGTTAAGTTACTTGGATCAAGTTTGGGTTATATTCGGAAGGTGAGTTATTTTCTTTAAAATCGAGTTAATTTTGATTGATTCGGGAATTTTCATCCAAGGAGAGGCATGGATGATAAGTTTTGTAATTATAGGGGTAAGAATAATTTTTTTCAACGGTAAGAACATAGTCAACCAATAAATCAAAATTGATGGTATATTTTATCCCTTTTCCTTTAGCTTATACACATACGAATAAATCAAGGGTCATATTTGCCCTTGTATTTTTAGAAAGGAGTTATATTTATCCTTCGTCATACTTTAGGGTTTTATTTGTCCTACTATCAAACGTTGGATTCATGTTTACCCTTTGAGCGGCTAAGTTCCCCATCACCCCCTTTTATTATCCTATGTGGCACCTACATGGATATAATCTTTTCTAATTTAATTATTATACCTCACCTCCCAATATTAGGTTGTGAGTATGTTTTGACCAATAGATGGATGACCATGCACTTAGGGTCATTTGACAGGCATAAATTTTTCTTTTCTTAATTTCTCAATCGGTGTCCGGAGTTGACATTGGAGCTCCAACTAAATCTAGATCGCACTGCATGACGAGTATGACCTGAAAAGGTAAAAGTTAGATATTTTTTATTGAGGTGTATGCAAAATTTGATTAAACTTTCAATCATGTAAGTCTGCATTTTTTTTCATGTATGTTTGCGTATTAGATATAGATGACT
>CM040623.1:75849921-75887124 GCA_022817965.1 Solanum lycopersicoides | reverse complement strand
GCCTCTCAAAGTGAGAGTCTTTCCATTATATAGAGAGAATAAATATTACAAATCCCTAAAGATCCGTCATTCCTATCCCTAAAGATCAGCTATTCTATCTCTACAAATCTGCTATTCAATCCCTCCAAATCCGCTATTCTATCACAATATTTATTCCTTTGATTCTACAACAAATCTATATGATCATGCTAATTTATATCACTATCTAATTACATTAATATATACAATTATTTAGATTTTCATCATGCTAACATCCCCCCTCAAATTGATGCCGGTGGATCAAGAAGCATCAATTTGCCTACTAGAAACTGATGGCGTTGTCGTGCCATAGATTTTGTAAACGCATCAGCTATTTGAAGATCACTGGACACATGTGGAAGAGTAATGACTCTTTATCTACAGCTTCTCGTATATAATGACAATCTACTTCGATGTGTTTGGTCCTCTCATGAAAAACTGGATTAGTAGCAATCTGAATAGCACTTGTATTATCAGCATGGAGAGGAGTAGGATGAGATTGAGGAAATCCAATCTCAGCAAGTAATCCACGAAGCCATACAACCTCGGAGCAAGCAGTAGACATGGATCGATATTCAGCCTCTGTTGAAGATTTTGACACACGATCTTGCTTTTTACTCTTCCACGATATCAATGACTCTCCAAGAAACATGCACCAACCAGTGACTGAACGACGAGTATCAGGACATCCCGCCCAATCAGAATCACTAAAAGCATTAAGACGAATAGGAGAACCACTTGGAAAGAACAATCCACGAGTAGATGTTCCTAGAAGATACCGAATGATGCGACGAACAGCCACCAAGTGGAGATGACGGGGAGCTTGCATAAATTGGCTAACTTGTTGCACTGCAAAAGAGATATCAGGCCGAGTAATAGTAAGGTAATTTAGACTCCCAACTAATTGTCGAAACATAGTTGGATCAGGAAGAAGATCGCCTTCCTCACGACGATACTTCACATTCAATTCCAATGGAGTATCTACAGAGAGGAATCTTGAAGACCAGCCAAAGAAATCAGATCCTGAATATATTTGTGTTGGTTTAGAAACACACCTGAAGCAACATTATGAACTTCCAAACCCAAAAAATATGTAAGAGTACCAAGATCTTTCATATGAAAAGAATCTTTAAGCTGCTGTTGGAGGCTAGTAATTAGTGAAGAATCAATTCCTGTGATGATAATGTCATCTACATACACCAAAAGAAGAACACAACCTGTAGATGTTTTCCGAAGAAACAAAACGAGTCATATTTGCTCTGCTCAAAAGAAAATTGTAGCAAAGTAGACCGGAACTTATCAAACCAAGCTCTTGGAGCTTGTTTTAATCCATACAAAGACCGCTTCAACTTGCACACATCTGATGTAGGTGATGAGAACAAACCAGGTGGAGGTTTCATATAAATCTCTTCTTTGAGATCACCATGGAGAAAAGCATTTTTGACATCCATTTGATAAAGAGACCAGTTTTGTGAAGCAGCAATGGCAATAATAGTTCGCACCGTAGTCATTTTTGCTACTGGTGCAAAAGTCTCCTCATAGTCCACCCCATACTCTTGTCTGTTATCAAGAACAACCAATCGAGCTTTGTACCGATCAAGAGTTCCATCAGAATGAAGTTTAATTGAATAAACCCATTTACATCCAATAGGGCGACATTTGAAGGACATGAAACAATGTCCCATGTGTCATTTTCTTTAAGAGCAAAAGTTCCTCCTCCATTGCTTTTTGCCAACATTCAAGCTTGGAGGCTTGTGAGTAACCTGTTGGAATAGAGATGGTGGATAAAGTAGAAGAAAAACCATACCGTTTAGGAGTTTGAGACACTCTAGTAGATCGCCGAGGAGGCTCAAGAGGAGCAGGCCTTGAAAAAATCTCAGATTCTGGTTGTAGAGCAGTCTTACGTGGCGGATCTGTTTCAGGATGGGGTAAAGTTGGCCGACGTCGTTCATACACAAATCCTGATTTGAACCGCTTAGAAGACAATGACAAATCCTCAAAAGTAGGAAAAAGAGGAGAAATAGAAGATGACTCAATATGAGTAGGAAAGAAATACTGATTCTCAAAGAAAATAACATTCCTAGAAACACGAAATTTGTTAGAACTTGGATCATAACAAATAAATCCTTTCTGCGAAGTACTATAGCCCATAAAAGCACATCTAATAGACTGAACAGAGAGTTTATTGCGTTGAGAAGGAGGAAGGTGCACAAAACAAACACAACCAAATGTATGAAAACTATGATAGCTAGGATGTTTGTGAAAAAGACGATAATATGGAGACTCAACGTTTAACACTTTAGATGGAAGTCTATTAATCAAATAGACAGAAGTAGACACAGCTTCAACCCAATATTTAGATGGAACAGAGGACTCAATCAATAAAGTACGAGTGACATCCAAAAGATAACGGTTTTTACGCTCAGCAACCCCATTTTGTTGTGGCGTGTATGGGCAAGAGCGTTGTGATACAATTCCTTTCTCAAGCAACAAATTATTGAATTCATGAGACATATATTCTCCACCAGAATCAGATCTTAATATTTTGATGCATGTGGAAAATTGAGTCTCAACGTAAGCCAAAAACTTCTTGAAAATGGAGAACACTTCAGATTTAGATCGAAGAAAATACACCCATGTAAACCGACTATGGTCATCTATAAATGTCCCAAAATACTGGAAATGAGCATGAGAAATTACTGGTGAAATTCCCCAAACATCACTATGAATAACATCAAAACACTTTGCAGCACGACTACCAAAATTAGGAAAAGGAAGAGTTTTACTTTTGCCTAATTTACAAGTAGAACAATGAAAGGAAGCAACTGAAAATTGATTTTTATTTCCCAGTAAACCAGAATTGGACAAATGAGACAACACAATAGAATTTGGATGTCCTAGACGTTTATGCCAAACCTCATTCTTAGTAGTGGTGGAAGCAAAAGCCAGAACAGGAGGAATAGAAAAGTGTATAGGAAACAATCTTCTAACTTTAGGCCCCTTCGCGATTATCGTCCCCGACACCTGATCCTGCACAAGGCAACCATTACGAGAAAAGTTCACATTACAATTGTTATCTACCAATTGGCCAACCGAAATAAGACTAGTGGAGAGCTTTGGTGATACAAAAACATTTTTGAAAGTTTCAGTAATATCCCCAACCTTGGTAATAGGTAAATTACTACCATTGGCAACCTGAATTTGTGTTGGACCATTATACTCACGGATGTTTTTGAGTATATCAGTTGAGTTGGTCATATGATTGGAAGCGCCAGAATCAACAAGCCAAAATTTAGATATTACCTCATTACTTTGTAGTCCCAAAGTTGAAAATGCTGACAAGATCATTTGTTGTACCATTTGATGAGTAATAACTTGTCCTACCGAAGATGAGCTATGTGTAGTGGAATCATTTATCCCAACTTGGAAAGCCTTTGTCCTACGGTTTTGAGGACGTGTGGGACACTCTTTGATAATGGTCCTTGTTGTTTACAATAATTACAGAACTTCTTGCCACAATTGCGAGCAATATGACCATATTTCTTGCAACTGTAGCATTGAGTTCTAGTCATATCCACGCCCTTTCCTTTCCCTTGAGCTGCAAATGCAACAGTGACAACATTTCCTTGATGAAAAGCATTTTGTGTAACGAGACGCTGCTCCTCACGAAGTAATTCCCTAAAACAGACATCCAACGAGGGAGATGGATCACGACTCATCAAGTTGGAGCGAACACTTTCAAAGTCAGATCGTAATTTCATCAAAAATTGATCTCGCTTGCTTTGTTCATGAACTCCTTGAATGATGGAGAGAGATTCAGAAGGTATTTTAGCATAAACAATATCGGTAAATTCAGCCCATAAGTTCTGAAATCTAGAGAAATAATCTTGAATAGAGAGATCTCCTTGTGAATACATAGCAATTTCATGCTCTAACTGAAAGCGCCTTGCGCTATGGTCTTGGTTGTAAACCTTTCGTAAATAATCCCACATGGCCTTTGCTGTCTTGTATGGCCTGAGATTAAGAACAATAAGAGGGTCAATTGACCCTAAAATCCATGTCATCACCCGAGCATCTTTAACCTTCCATTGACCGAGCTTTTTAGGATCGGTAGGAGTAGGATCGCTTCCATCTATATGTCCCCATAATTCTTTTCCGGTGACAAATAGTTGGAATTGAAATTCCCAGGCGGAGTAATTTTTTCCCGTGAAACAAACATGGAAAGACTCAAACTGATATGACGACATGTTTTTGACAAGCTAAGGAAGATAGAAATGCAATGATGCAAAATAGCCAGAATGAAAAGAGACTAAGATTCCAAGATGCCTTAACTTCCAAGATACTTAGGACTAACTGTTGACTAACAGTAAGCAGAACCAAAACTTCCAAAAAAAATTCTGGAAGGAACCACAGATGAAGGACACTAAGAATCAAAGCACTGAAAAAGGTTCTGATACCATGTCAGTTTTGCTGAATGCCTCTCAAAGTGAGAGTCTTTCCATTATATAGAGAGAATAAATATTACAAATCCCTAAAGATCCGTCATTCCTACCCCTAAAGATCAGCTATTCTATCTCTACAAATCTGCTATTCAATCCCTCAAAATTCGCTATTCTATCACAATATTTATTCCTTTGATTCTACAACAAATCTATATGATCATGCTAATTTATATCACTATCTAATTACATTAATATATACAATTATTTAGATTTTCATCATGCTAACCCTATTGTTAATTTCATCTTGGAGAAGGGATGAAAGAAGATCAAAAAATTCTGTTTTACATCGATAAAAGGGATGAAAGTACTACATCTTTTTCAAAACAAAGTTGAAAGTACACCTGAAACTGTTAATGCAGCAACTACTTTTAGCTTTAATCTTATTATTATGTTATAGATCACCATATATACCTTTGCTTCTTTCAAAAGGTTCTGCAAAATCACATCTAAAAGGGGCTCAGATTCTTCTTTTTCAAAAG
Source organism: Solanum lycopersicoides (assembly GCA_022817965.1). NCBI lineage: Eukaryota > Viridiplantae > Streptophyta > Magnoliopsida > Solanales > Solanaceae > Solanum > Solanum lycopersicoides. The sequence goes on along the minus strand of CM040623.1, from coordinate 75,882,125 downwards.
TGAGCAGCTCGGAACTGGTCTTCTCTTTATCTTGCATTTTCTCCTCCAAAATTTGTGTCATTATTGATACTGCTGCAGAAACCATACTTGGAGGGTGATGTTCCCTACAAGAAAAGTTAGCACCATCAGATAGTAAAACTAATTTTCCACATGTAACCCGCAGGAAAAAAATTCATGTAAAATTATTAATCATGAGACATCACACGGTAAACACTTTTCAGCCCTCTTTTCTTTTTAATTATATAATCCTACTTCATCCTTTCATTGAATGAACTTTTTTGTGATTTTGCAGAGGAATGAACAAGTTAGGGGTAAATTTATCTGCTGTTAGGAACTTCACCGGAGTTGGGAAATTTTGGGATGCTAAATTGAATATTAAGAAAATCAACAAGGGTTTAGTTACTTCCACACCTCTTTCCTTCACTTCGGCTCTCTTTTTCCCCTCTTGTTTCTTATTTTTATACCAATGCAAGATCTTCTATTAAGCTTTTGTGTCGTTGAGCATTAATTCCCACTTCAACCAAAACAAAGAACTGAATTTTCTTTCATGAAGAAAATTGTGCAACATGATGCTAGATTCAGATTGGCCACTTGTAGCATGCACAGAAAGATTCTTGTATTACAATACTTCTTTCTCTTTATCCACATCTGAGACTTCACGATCTCCTTGAACGGGCTGCAGATGGGCTGAGTGTGAATAAAGGTTTGACAATGGTCTAGTCTACTAGCTTTCTCTAGCCTTACATACTCATCATTTACTACTGACTTTGCCCTTTCCAGTCACCTAGGTCTTCTCTGACAGAGTCCTTCACTATATCAGCTTTCTCTAAGCTTAGCAATGTTGCTTGAGTATTCTCTTAGGCTTTTAGCAATTCAAGAAGCACCTTCACCACTTCTCTTGCAGAATATTAGTAAGCTTGGGGACATTCTAGGGTTTGTTTTCTCATGTGGATTGAACAAACATTTTGACTGCACTTGTTTTAAAAAATGGTGAAAACTCTGTTCTGAAAAAAAATTCCAACTTTTGGAGAAACATATGTTATTTCAGTTCTTGAAAAAGTAAAAGACTTAGCTCTAATAAAGTTTTTCAGTTTCCAGCTTGAAAAGAGCCAACTTGAAAAAGTGAAACACTTTTCACCTTCATTTTCTCCAAAAACTTCATGGAACCACCAAACAAAAATTCAAATAAATTCCAAAAGGTTAACCTAAGAACAAGAAACATCAGCAGCATATTGGCTTTCTTCTATATGAAATGTCACATAGGTACCCCTGTTTACCCCTACTCCAGCCCTCCCTTTTTGTCCGTGCTTATTCTTAACCGGTTTTCTTCATGCAATGTTTCTTGATGCATTCAATGATTAGACAACTAAAGGAGTTTAAAGGACGAGGAAATTGGTGGGAGGGGGTCATGAAAGACCTCATAATCAATCAGAACAAAATATTAATAAAACGAGAACGAAGAATTTCACCTCAAGATGGCGAAAAAGTTCTTGAACATTTTTTTAACCAACTCTTCGCAGCCAATATCTAGCATTAGCAAGCAAAACCTCAGTTTTGCAACAGTTTCTAACAGTTGTACCCTCATGCTGAAGTAAGGATTCATGGTATCTTCAAGCTCTGAGAAGATATTGACAAGAAGTCCAAATATATCCTGTAACAAATTTAGAAAATCAGCAATCACATCGACAGTATTACAGCTACTACCAATTACGAACAGGGAGAGGGAGTAAAGAAGAAGGTAGCATGGGCAAGACCATATAACAGAAACAACTGCATAAAGTCAAACTTTACCCTAGACACTGCATCAGTAAATTCAGGATTTGGTGCCAGCACACGGACAATTTCGCAGAAGCAGATGCCAACCAGAAGTCGGATATCTTTGTCCTTGTGAGCAAGCAAATTATGCTTAACAAGAGAACTGCTCAAGGGTTTGATGACAGATTTCAGTGAACTTGACTGTTTTAATCCTTCAAAGGCATGAGTTGCTTGCTGCAGAAGAAATAAATCTTGTCATGCAAAGAACTTTTAAATAATATGACATCTGAGAACAAAATAGCACAATGATTCTTAAAGGTCAAGAGAACATGGCCTAGATGTTAATAACCATATTTTTTTATAACCGAGAAATATTTGGTGGGTTCAACACAGTAAACAGCAGCTTTGAAACTCAGGAAAGTATGTCCCCTCTACCTGCTACCACTTAAACACAAGGCTTCAGTTAGAAGCTGGGTTAGAATTTATGAATTGCGCCTTACCCATACATTCCGCATTGCCGCCTACCACAAAACCAAAGCTGTGAGGGTATAAATACTTTTCTTTTAAAAGTATTTTACATACAAATGCAAGAAGGTATAACATTTTCTTCACCAAAAATATACACACATTTCTAAAGGAGCTCAAAACCCACCAGGTTCTCTATTCCATTCTGATTACACAAAAGAATGTGAACCCTCCCTACTTAATTCATACCACGTGGTGTCTTCATACTACTAATAACAGGCGAAGAAGACTCAGAAAACACATTTAAGAAACTGTACCAACGAGCAAAGATAGCTGAGAGTGATATCTTAATTCAGATAAGTCCATAAAATTAAAACCTTAACAAGCTTACTAACCTCCCAAAATGAATAGCACGTACTGAAAAAAGAGCAAAAATCGCCAACACAATAAGCAATAACAAAATTGGAAAAAAGAAGAAGTCATCAATAATTAGTACGAAGGAGCAAATATGTAGACTGTAGTCCAAACACACATATCTTCAGTCCAAGGCATCTCAGAAAAATTAGAGAAACACCAGCCAATAGAACAATTCAGTGAACTGTTTCCAATAAATTACTTTAAAAGAAGATACAGAAAACACAATCAGTAGTTGAGAGTTGAGAGTTGAGAGTTGAGAGTTGAGAGTGAGGTATTACTTTTAACAAATTGACAAGAGTATATTTATTGGAGCAAGTTTTGTATGCACCCAGTTGTTTTCCGATTCGGGAGATGACCTTCACCGCCTCCTTCTCTGAGTCCGCCATTACAGACCTTTCGCAAAAACCCTAAGAAGCTTCCTCAGATTTTCTGAGCAAGGAAGGAAGCGCGTGCTAAAGAGGGTGCGCAGTGAGGAGAGTTTGGAGTGCGAGTTTTCCCGCCTTATGCCCTTGCTGATGAGCGAGCGAGCTAGCAGTACACGACAAAAGCAGTTGCGGATAACTTTTGAGAAAGTCTCTCTTTTTACATTTTTTACTACAGAGTTTTAGCTTAGGGAAAAGATTAAAAATACCTCACAAACTTTGATTTATTGGTTTAATAAGTTAAAATAAAGTATCTTTAAGGTTACAAAACTTATTATTTGTACCCCTCCTTAAATGAAATTTCCAAATCAATGAAAATTCATCTGATTTCCATTCAAATTACTCAATTATCAATCTTAATCTAAATCCGACTCATTATAATTAAAAATAAAAAAAGTAAAACTGTATAAAATAATAAATTATTAATTCAAATTAAATGTTATAAACACCGTTTGAACTTTGAAGCTTTCGCATTTGGCAGCGGTTAGGCAAGTGAAACAGTACGTCGCTAGTGAGGGTGCGTTAAGGCGAGTTGATGAGCTAATACGGCTGGCTTAAGCACTGGGGGCGTGGATGTGGATGTGGAGGGAACCTGGCGTTAAGCACTGGGAGCAATTTGATTTAATTGTAACCCGTAGCAAACAGTTATCATTCGTCTCTCTCTAGGTTTCTTGCTCCCCACTCTCATCAGTCTCTCCCTCACCTGTTTGTGTTTGTATAAAGAGAGAGAAAATTGTATATACAAATATGAATACGTATATTTTTGTCTTATACACTTATAATTATACAAATACAGATCTTTTTTCGTCCAGTTCTCTTTTGTCTCTCTCTCTTTCTCGCTTTATAATAACACAAATTACATAAATTACAATGTATAATTTGTGTTGTATAAAGTGAGAGAGATTTGATATACATATGTTTTATTTTGATTCAATTGTATTCAAATTCAAATTTTATACAGATATACAAACACATAAATTGAATTGAGAAGTTGTCAACGATTCATACAAACAAAAGGCTATCAGCGATTTATACAAAGAAAAGGTTGTCAGCGATTTATACAAATGGTCTGCCAGCGAAATTATACAAATCTGAAACTCCTCCAAACGAATTATACGATTTGTTGCTCCATAGTATGTTTGCTATGAAGCCAGTTGTATTATAACATACAAATATGATTTATATGTTTGTTATATGTGAAAGTTGTTCTAAAAATGGATAACAATTAAATCTCCAAACCTCTCTTTGAGTTCCTCGTTTCTCCTCCTTAGTGCCACTCTCCCCCCACAAAAAATGTAAAGCAAACCCGAGATCATAAAATTCATTGTGACAAATCGAATGACTGATAACAAACTGACATGACCAAGAAGAATAAAGATAGGGACAAGTTAAAGCAATCACTTTCTTCAGGTTTAAGCGTGTATGACCACTGAAAAAAGGATTTATGTTTTTCAACTGATCTCTCGCCAAAGTAGTTCAAACTCATCATCATTACGGATCCTCTAGCGCCATTCAACTTAATAAAATGATAATTGTTAACTTATTCCATATCACTAGTGTTGCTTTTTTTCACATTCATATACAAAATTCTTTGTTATAAAGTAATTGTATTTGAGATATCTTAAATGGAAGTCAATTATAAAATGGTGTATTGCGTTCAACACAATGGAGAATTTGTAATTCAAATCCTTCAATCTTCGTTGAATATTGCCCTCCAATGTTCTTTTTCATCTCGTTCTTCCATTTCTACAACAAAACAAGTGTAGTGTTCTCCTGAAAAATTAGATTTCAAGTCCATATTACTGTTTCTATCTAATTTTTAAATGAGTAACTTTCACATATAACAAACATAAAAATTATATTTAATTGCTATAGCTATAGTTTGTATAATTGTGCTCCGTAGCAAACATACATATATATATTTCACTATACATATACAAAGAAAACACTTGTATAATTCGCTACACATATACAAAGAAAGTAGTTGTATAATTCGCTATAAATATACAAAGAAAACAGTTGTATAATTCGCTATACATATACAAAGAAATCAGTTGTATAGTTTGCTATACATATACAAAGAAATCAGTTGTATAATTCGCTATACATATACAAAAGAAAACAGTTATATAATTTGATATACATATACTGAAGAAAGCAGTTGTATAATCTATTTTGGTATACATATACAAACGATCAATTGTATAATTTGTGTTTGTATAAAGCGAGAAAGAGAGATAGACAAAAGAAAACTGGACAAGGAAAGATTGTATTTGTATAATCATAAGTGTATAGGACAAAAATATATGCATTTCTACTTGTATATACAATATTTTCTCGCTTTATACAAAACACAAACGCAATGTATACATTTGTGTTTGCATAAAGTGAGAGTGGCGAGTGAGATCCGGGAGAGGAGAGAGAGTGGAACGAAAATATATGTATATATACAATTTTCTTTCGCATTATACAAACACATTTTTATACATTTGTGTTTATATAAAAGTGAGAGAGGTGAGCGAGACTGCCACCAAAACGAGAGTAGCGAGCGAGATTCCACTAGTGAGAGAGGCGAAAATAGCAATAGTTTGTTATAGGGTACAATCAAATCAAATTATATTTATAGCGTTTAATTTAAATTTTTAATTTATTATTATATACATTTTTTTTAAAGTTGAATTTATGAAAATCACACCCATTTTTTCTCGTTCTATCGAATTAAATCAGTGTACATATACACAAACAAAGAACGAGACCTAACAGTTCATAAAACAATCCAATGGAACATTTATTTTCACAACTAATTCAAGAAAAACATAAAAATGAAAGAAAATTCTGACTATGTTTCTTCTCCATCATCATCAAAATCATCTTCAAATTTTAGCAAATAACTCAACGAATATCAATGAAACTACAATATTTTTTATACCAATTCGATCCATTTCCGATGAAATTGTATTTTGTGACTAATTTTTACTGGATTACGAGAATAGAGCGATTGAGTTCTTGAGAATTGCTTTAAAGTTAGTGGTGAAGTAGGTTTGGGTTAAGTTACTTGGATCAAGTTTGGGTTATATTCGGAAGGTGAGTTATTTTCTTTAAAATCGAGTTAATTTTGATTGATTCGGGAATTTTCATCCAAGGAGAGGCATGGATGATAAGTTTTGTAATTATAGGGGTAAGAATAATTTTTTTTCAACGGTAAGAACATAGTCAACCAATAAATCAAAATTGATGGTATATTTTATCCCTTTTCCTTTAGCTTATACACATACGAATAAATCAAGGGTCATATTTGCCCTTGTATTTTTAGAAAGGAGTTATATTTATCCTTCGTCATACTTTAGGGTTTTATTTGTCCTACTATCAAACGTTGGATTCATGTTTACCCTTTGAGCGGCTAAGTTCCCCATCACCCCTTTTATTATCCTATGTGGCACCTACATGGATATAATCTTTTCTAATTTAATTATTATACCTCACCTCCCAATATTAGGTTGTGAGTATGTTTTGACCAATAGATGGATGACCATGCACTTAGGGTCATTTGACAGGCATAAATTTTTCTTTTCTTAATTTCTCAATCGGTGTCCGGAGTTGACATTGGAGCTCCAACTAAATCTAGATCGCACTGCATGACGAGTATGACCTGAAAAGGTAAAAGTTAGATATTTTTTATTGAGGTGTATGCAAAATTTGATTAAACTTTCAATCATGCAAGTCTGCATTTTTTTCATGTATGTTTGCGTATTAGATATAGATGACTTATATCAGAGAAGGATCTGAAATTCGAAGGTTCTGAGTGTCATACTGTTCAAGTAAGATAATTGGATCGGGTACTTTAATTTTGACTTACAATTCAAGTCATTTATCTTCTTTCAAAATTTATAAATAAATCTATCATACGTGCATATTTGTGATAAAAATATATATTAAAAAACTTAAAAATTAATAGGAGTCAATTTGATTTTATAAAGAATATTAAATAAATAAGAGTAAATAGATGAAAAAAATCCAGAACCTTCACACGTTAATGAAAATGACCAAAGAAAAAGAAAAAGCTTCCAAAAATTAGTGTCGATCGCAAGGTTCAAACCCAAATTACTCGTGTGGGAAGATGTCACATGTGCTAATTGAACCGTTCAACATTTTTTTAGTAGGTGGCATAGTTGATATATATTGCTTCCTTATAAGATCACTGGTGCCATGACACCTCCACACGTAAAGATAAATTCGCTCCTGACTGATTAATAAAAATATATTGACCAAACATATGCGTATGAACAAAAACAATACTTAAGTAATGATATATTTTTCGAATCTCAACAATTAATTCGTCACTTACATATAATCTAAATAAACACAGTTTTGGTATATAAAATTTCATGCATCATAAGTAACAAAACACGAGTCCGGAGCCTAAAGGGTGAAAAATATTAACAAAAATTTCAAAATGGTATATGATTTTTTTTTAACCAAAATAGTAAAATCGATTGGAAAAGAGCCATTTTGTCCGCCGGAGTTAAGGGCAGCGATTTGTTCAATTTGCTTTTTTTTTTTAAATAAATAAATAAATTAAACTTGGCAGCGATTTTCCTTATCATTTTTTTTTAATTATTTTGCAGCGATTTTACGTTTTTTTTTTAATTTTTAGCGATTTACCAATTTACATTTTTTTTTTTGATTTTTAAGTAAATCGCTGCCAGCGCAGCGTTTGCGAATTTATTTATTTTTATTTTTTTTAAATAAGTCGCTGCACTGGCAGCGATTTAAAAAAAATTAAAGTAGACAGGATTTACTACCATTAAAAAAATAATTAAAGTAGGCAGGATTTACGTTTCGCAGAAATTTTACTACACAATTAAAAAAAATAAAAATAAATCGCTGCTAAAGAAGCAATTTAATTCAAAAATTAAAAAGAAAAAAAAATTGTTGCACTAGCAGCGATTTACTTAAAAATTAAAAAAAAAAATAAAAAATCATAAATCGCTGCCAGTGTAGCAACTTATTTAAAAATTAAAAAAATAAAAAAATAAAAATCGGTAAATCGTTGCACTGCAGCGATTTGATTTATTTTATTTTTTTAAAAAAAAGAAAAAAACAGATTGAGCAAATCGCTTAACTCTGGCGGACAAAATCGCTACTTTCCCAGCGATTTTACCATTTTGGTTTTAAAAAAAATCATATATCGTTTTGAAATTTTTGTTAATATTTTTCACCCTTTAGACTCCGGATTCAACAAAACACAATCAACTAGTCATAAAAGAACACAACAAATTTAGCAAACTCACTTAATATCCTTTTAATTTTTTTCTCAAGTTTAAGCTATATAAGTGATGGATACATGATTAAATTACAGCGAAAAGAGTCTGATATACTCCTTAGTTTTACCGTTTAGAGCTAATATGAAAGTGACTCATATATACCCTTATATACAAATAGCTCACGTATACCCTGACGGTGACAAAAGAAGCTCACATATACCCTTCATCCAATGGAAGTGGAAAAATAAGTTAAAAATTAATTTCTTTGCCTTAAATTTTTTAAAAAATCATGTAGGCGTATATATGATCCTTCTAGCAAAGTTCTAGGTATATAAAAAATGAGAATCTATAGTAATTTTTACTACAAAATTAGTGAAATATAAATAAATTTGACTATCAAAATAATAAACTTAAGTTAGTCATTGAAACAAAAAAAGTTAAAACAAAAAAATATGTGTGAGGAATATCAAATATACCCGTATGGATCACATTTTTTTCAAAAAGAATAATTAAATTAAAATTATTTTTTTTCGCTTCCGTACGAAGAAAAAGGTACATGAGAGTCATTTGTATTATAATAAGGTATATATAAATCACTTTTATAACGAGGGGTATATCAACTCTAAGTTGTCAAAATTGGGGGATATATTAAACCCTTTTCCCTAAATTATGTTATATATTAGTTAAATTTAGACCATTAATGATTTGCCTTAAACATTTTAAATCAACATTAAAATGTATTCAAGCCTATTAATCCAAAACTGAACAAAACAAATCCTATCCAAACTTATTTAAATTGTAAATAAAAAATCTAAACATAAATTTTCATATCCAATCTGAATGACCCGAATGCCAACCTTAGCTAGAGCAACTACTACACCACAGCCTTTAATTTAATCTATCCACTTGTAAATGATTAATCATATGTAGTAGTTCTGTGAATACTTTGAGATAGCTATAGGTATTTACTAAGCTAAGCTATTGTGCTAAACATATACTGGTTAGTTACAAACAATCCAATTAATACTCAAGAATATCCCATTTAAACTAGATCTCATTTCAAGTACAAAATTAAGAGTGATATTTACAAAAAGTGATATGAATGAACATGGCATTTCACCTAAATTAGAGGCCAAGAAATTAAAAAGTTAATTTTATTCCCAATAGTACAAGTTACAATTAGAAGTCAAAAAGGATTGTTTGTAATGGGATCGTGCCCAACTCTCCACGTTAATTAGTCCCTATAGGCGTGCAATATGGTGTGGGTTGTTTTTTATAGGCGGGACTCTTGCTGCTAAAGAGGCCTGATGGCGTGAGAAGGTAGTTTTTTTTTTCTTTTTCGATTTGTGTTTGAAATTCATATTAGAATTCTTGCTAAATTTGGATCATATATTATAGGGGCTACTTAAGTGTGCTCTTGTTAAAAATAATACTCTCTCCGTTTCACAAAGAATGATCTAGTTTGACTTGGCACGGAATTTAAGAGTATAAAGAAGATTTTTGAATTCTTGTGGTCGTAAATTAAAGTTAGGTTAAATGTACAAAATTGCCCTATGATCATGTGGCCTTAAACATGCCACGTGAAAAGTTATTACAAAAAAAAAAGAGGTCATTCTTTTTGAAACATACTAAAAAGGAAATGAGGTCATTCTTTTTGAAACGGAGGGAGTAATTCATATTCAGAGTTCGAACTCGAAAGCTCTGATTAAAGATGAAGTATTCTCACCACCAGAGGTAGAGGCACCTTATACTAAATGGTTCATCCGAATCCATTCGACGAAAAATTATATTATCTATACATGATAAAAATAATTTTTTATGTATATATATATATGTAGCAGATATCGTACCATTTTCGACTAATTCGTATGTCTATTTCTACAAATTTTGAACCTACTTCAAAAAATTCTAGCTCCATCATTACATTAGTTACAATGCCACGTTTCGAACAGAAATTTGGACAATAAATTTTAGAAGTTCTTTTTTACAAAATGGGAAGAGGAAGAGAGAAAATTCACTTGAAAGGAATTAAAGTCTTTATATTTGAAACTCTAGGAATAGGTTTGGAAAATCGTTTTATTTTTTTGTTTGTTTGTTATTGATATTTGTTTTGAGTTTTAATTATATTAGATTTACATCACGTAAGATTCATTATAAAAATAACACTTTATATATACTAGAGTTTTTCCTTTTTATTCCTAGGCTTGATTAATCCATGGGGCAATTTATGGAATAGTAACGGAAAAAACTTAAGACAATACATTTCAAACAATAATTACTCCCTTTGTTCACTTTAAGTTGTCACGTTTTACTTATCGAGAATTAAACAGTATAAATTTTGATCAATATTTTAAGATGTATTATTTTTATCATCTAAATATAAAAAGAATTGCACCCTATAATATTTTTGACATAGTATTTGATCATCTAGATTAATAAAATTTCAAACTTTAAACTAATTTGATTCAATTTAGTTTTGAAGCTGTGACTGGTAAAACTGAATAGAGGGAGCAAAATTTAATGTAATCCCACAAGAAAAAGACCGAAGAGGGTACAATGTACATAAATGTTATCTTATCTCTACTTTTGTGGAGATAGAAAGATTGTTTCTGATAGACCTCTACTCAATAAAATTTTTACCAACAACATTATTTCTTCTAGTTTTTAATAAATTAGTTCTGATTTTTTTTTTTCAAAGTTTAGATTCCTTTTTCGATTTCAAAATTTTGAATTTTGAGTTGATCATTCATAGACCTAGATAATATAATTTCAATCAATTTGATCTAGTTTTCTAGACCAGCTAATAAAGTAAGAGTATTCATCATTAAGTAATTTTTAAACCATGAAAGTAAAGCAAACTTGAGTTTCAATCTTTTACATAGTGGGATTCAAATTGAAAAGCAAAATATTTAAGTTGAAAAGAAACTTAAAATTTGCTAAAAAAAGGGGAAATATTGTATTAGTTTATGAACTCTCCATGAATCACAAATATATTAAAAAGGTTATGGTGGAGTGACAAGACATTATATGAGACTGAGATGATCATTTAATTAATAATATAATTTGCTTAAAAATATCTCAATCAATTTTAATTTATAATTTTAAAATTACTCAACTAAAATAGTTAACTAATTATCTTAGAAAGTCAATTTACACTGTATTTTATAACAAATAAGAAAATCATGTACTTATTGATATTTTAATCAACTTGTCGTGCTTTTGATATTTGATTGATGAGTTAATCAGTGAAAATTTTAATGAATAAAAGAAAAAAAGATGATCCCCAAAACTTGGGATATTGCTAAAATGTTTTTGGAAATTAAATGCAGCTACCCCTCTATTTCACAAATCATGTTTTTAATGCAAACGTTACTAGTCTATCATGTATAAGAAGTATTACAAGTCGTTTCCAAAATAAAAAAAATCTTGGCAAATATATATTTGATTTACGTAAATTTAGTAGGGTCTATCAAGTGAGGCGAATAATACACATATTTTTTTAATATTTAAATAAAAATTTTAGTTAATAATTAAATAATTTTTGAATTATGAAATAAAATTTACTGCATTTAACCATGACATCTTCAATTATTTGGTAGATATACTATCACCAAAATAAATATTTTTACTTAAAATTTGTAATAAATAGAAAACAAATAAAAAAACTAACTTTATTTTAAAATTTTAAAATTGGAGTTGAAGTTAAAATTATGTTAAATGATACTTTTTTTTAAAAATATTTAGAATTTAAATCAATTTTTTTCCTAAAATACATAAAATATGATTTAAATGAGATCATATATATATATATATATATATATATATATATATATATATATATATATATATATATATATAAATTAAAAGAGAATTTCATAAAAGTGAAAATAAAATTTGGATGTTTTCCAAATTTTAAATACAATCTTAAAAAAATTAATTCATGACCAAATATATCCTAATATGTGTTTGGTCTACCATATACTTCTTAATGAAAAATAAGTAAATTTCTTACTTATCTATTAGTACTTGACAAGTAAAAAAAAAAAAAATCAAAAATATTTATAGGTAAGATATTAAAATATTACCATAATAGAATAAGGCAAAGAAGGGTGGAATGGTCAAGAAATCAGAGAAGAGAAGACAATAAATTCAAGAAAAAAGATTTATTTTTTCTATTACAATTAATAAAACAATATCTTTTCTTGATTTTAAAAAGTGTTTTTTTTTCCTTTTAAAAAATTAAATATTTTGCTAAAATATGGAAAAAGTAGTAATATTTGTTGAGATCTGATTCCCTATTTAATAATTATGGAAAATATAGTTTTCCTATAGAGCGAAGGCGAGGGGACCGGGTACGGTGCGTGTGATGTAAAATTACAATCACTACCCTTCTCCCCTCCCCCAGTACTTTCAAAACAAACAAAATCACGCCTCTCTTGTCTGTGTTTTTCATTTTTTTTTTCTTAAATTACTTTGAGAATCAGAAGCGAATTATGCTTTCAGCTTAACTTTCGCTTCACTGTTTCCTCACTCTTTCAATTTGTTGTTTGTAGATCGATCTTCGTTGTTGATTGATTGATTGATGCTATAGAGAAGGAGTTAGTGAAAGAGTAGACGTAATTTATTAAGGAAGAGATATGGAGGAAAGCAGGTTGTGTCAGTGGACTGTGATTCGATCTGTACTCGCCATTCTTCAATGGTGGGGTTTTAATGTCACTGTTATTATCATGAATAAGTGGATCTTTCAGGTTTGTTCTTTACATCCCCTGTATTTCTATTTACATATGTAGATTTCTTTGTTTATTCTTTTTTTTTGATTTCACTGTTATTATTATGGTGTTTGTATTTCTCTATGCTAATCACATTCACTTATGGTTTGGAATCTGCCGCACTCATGTGGTAATTTTTATAAAAAACACTAAAATTGGAGTATTTTACAAGTATCTTTCAACAAATTTGAAGAGTTCGAGCAATATAGCTTATGGTAGAAGTAATTTTTTTTTTTCAAGTTACAATTTGGTATCAACAAATTACCATGTGGGCGGGATTTGGATTTGGACTCGGGAAGGTGGTTTTTAGGTTTGGGTTGTACCTTGGTGGTCAAAACAGGAAAATTGTAGCACGATTCTTGCTGGCAATTTGTCTTTGTCTGTAGAGATTGAACTGTAGCTAGCATAATTTTTTTTTTGTCTGTATGTCTTTTGTTGAACAAGTTTCAAACTTTATCTCTTCTAATTTTAGCTACAAAACAAGTTATTCTTCTATTTGTCGTTTGTATTGCGCAATGAACTTGCTTTCCTTATTTCAAATGCTGCCAATTTTAGGTTGATGAGCAATCTCCTCAGCATTTTTTTGTGTGGTGGACTATCTGAAATTTATTTATGATGAATTTGCTTGAGTGATGGCTGGTGGTTGTGAGAAAGTCCACCTACTTTTGACCCTTATCTGCAAATTTCTACCTTTTGCTTGCTAAAGAAAGTATCTTTCTCTCTAGATGAATATTAGGAAGAGGTGGGATGGTAAAAACAAAAGAAAGTATGAATTCAAGAACAAATTCCAAATAACATTTAACTGGTAGAGATTTGTGCTTGATTGTGCTACATAATTTTACCATGACTAGGATTAAAACATTAAAGGAAGGAAAAACACATTACAACATCTATAGTGACAGATAGGATTGAGTGTCCTTAAGGGTTGTCTTTTATCATGCCATCCTCATTCTTCTGGTCATTAGAGAATTATGTGAACTTTATATTAGCTGCATTTTCGGGCTTAGCACCAAAAGAGGCACGCATAAATGCATTAAATATACTACATTCCCCTGGAATGGAATACAAAAACCTGATCCTCCTAAAGGAATAAGCACGGCAGAGTCATGGAGTGAACTTCCTGCCATCATATCCATAAACATTGTCTCCTCAAATTGAAGAATATCTCAAGTCAAATTGAATGGCACATTTTCTGTCTAAAGTTATTGTTTGCTTTTTCTTTATGTGCTTTGCTTCATGAATGGCCTGGATAGCATTGCTACCGGTACATTAACAAATTTTTGAAAGAGAATGTCGGGCCGCTAAGGTCCAACATATTCACAAGGTGGTGTTACAGGTTTAAAATAAAATAAAAAATTATCGATGTTAAGATGCATGTCTGGTCATACGAAATTAGACAAGCTAAAAATGATTGCATTTGACAAAAGGTGCAAGTAACACATCAAAAGGATAAAATGTGAGACTGTTGGCTTAGATGGATTGATCTTGTTCTGTGCAAACATTGAGATGCACCAGTTCGTTAATGTCAAACCATGATGATTGAACGTGTTAAAAGAAGGACGAGGTAGACCTAAAATCACCCTGAAGGAAGTTGTCTCAAAGCATTTAAAATTGCTTGGAGTCCATGCAAACTTTAGCCAAAAATAGGGAACAACATAAAAAAAGAAGATCTATATATAGGTGATATGAAAGAGTTGAGAATAGGCTTAGTCTTGTTGGCACACTTATGTTAGTCCAATATTTGCTAGGAGTTTAATCTAGTCGGGGAATTTGCAAGTCAGTATAAGCCTATGTTGCTCGGACTCTCTAAAAATTGTGATGGGTGCATGTTGGATTCTCCAAAAATTGTGTATTTTTGAAGAATCCGACACAATTATGGAATCAGTTTTGGAGAGTCCGAGCAACATAGGTATAAACATAGAGAATTTTAGGCTAGAGAACTCAAATTATTGTATATTGGTATGGGATTAGTCTAAATGGAGCTATATCGATAGTAGTTGACACCATCTGCTTGGAATTGAGGTTTAGTTGATGTTGTAGTGTGGATATATCAAGAATGTGCTTTGCTGTATTTATGATACTCCTGGACCTGGTAGGGTCTTGTAGATTCGACGCCAAATGTCTCAAAGGTGAATTTTTGTTCTGATTATTTTTAGGCTATGGTTATCTTGTAGTACTGAGATGCAACTGTGAAGTCTTCCTCCGTGTACTCATTCTACTGCAGCAGCAGCAATCTGTTTTTCTTGCACCTTCTTCTTACTGTGTTGGTTGTTGTGAAGCACTATTCCTAATCAGTTATTAAGGACTTGAAAAGAAGCCTGATAGTGCATACTTCCGCTGAATATTTCCACTTCTTTTTTGTTATGGAAATACATAATTTTAGAGAGGTATAGCCTGCATGATGAACATATCCTACATGCCAAAACAGTTTCAATCGTAAGCTCCCCATTGTTATAACCATGCCAAAAGTTATAACATAAAATTCAAATTATCTTCATCTCAAGTTAGTTAGAGAGATGCATGGTTTACCTGTTCAATAATTTGTGCTTACTCAATTATCTTTCTGCTGTTTGAGATATTGTTATCTCTATTATCACTTCCATGGTTTAGTGTATGAAGTTATGATTACAAATAACTAATACTCTGTTGATCTTGTAACTTCTGCAGAAAATGGATTTTAAGTTTCCTTTGACAGTGTCTTGCATACACTTTATCTGCTCAGCTATTGGTGCATACACGGTGATTAAAGTGCTAAAGCTTAAACCTCTTATTGTGGTTGACCCTGAGGATCGCTGGAGAAGGATTTTCCCCATGTCTTTCGTGTTTTGTATCAACATAGTGCTGGGCAATGTCAGCCTGCGCTACATCCCTGTTTCATTTATGCAAACGATAAAGTCATTCACCCCTGCTACTACTGGTGATTTTTTCGTAGAACTTTTATATTTTATTACTCCCTCCGTTTCAATTGAGTTGTCTTGTTTTGATTTGACACGGAGTTTAAGAAAGTAAAGAAGACTTTTGAATTTGTGGTCTTTAACTAAAGATATGTAGAGTACTAAAGATATATAGGAACAAAGGTATATAGAATGCTATATATACTAAAGATATATAGGAACGACAACCTGCAGGAAGTCAAGCTTAAGTGTATTGTGTTGTTCTGTTTTTGGTAACAAATGTCTACTCCAATGAAACTGAGTCAATGATTGATGTTTTAGGGTCCATTTAGATTTGGTTCAGCTTTGGGGTAGATTATACTTCCTTTATACTTATTTGTAAATGTGTTTTTTCAGTACCACCTAAGTACGATCTTAAATACAAATGTTACCAGTTTTTCTAAAAAATAAGCTAAAGATATGTGGAATGTACCATAATGTCCTTTAATCTCGTGGTCTTAACATGCCATGCAAAAAGTTGAAATTGAAGAGTTGTCGAAAAAGGAAAGAGTCATTCTTTTTTAAATGGATTAAAAAGGAAAGTAAGACAAACAAAATCAAACAGAGGGAGTAATAGAAAATTTATGAGACAAGTTTGACTCTTCATGACCTTATCTTCATCTGTGATATGTTTCGGGATATGGATTAGCGAATTTCTTTGTCAAGTCAACTACCAAGCTCTTTAATCTCATTCTGCTGCTTTTCCAATCCTTTCTCCTTTAACAATGGAGGACATCTGACTGCCATTTCTTTGTAACAGTTATTTTGCAGTGGCTAGTTTGGAGCAAGCACTTTGACTTGCGGATTTGGGCATCTTTGATACCTATTGTTGGAGGAATTCTCCTCACCTCCATCACAGAGCTAAGTTTCAACACGTTTGGATTTTGTGCTGCCTTATTTGGTTGTCTGGCTACATCCACAAAGACTATCCTTGCAGAGTCTCTACTGCATGGTTACAAATTTGACAGGTAGTAACCCCCTCCCCCCCCCCCCCTCACACACACACACATTTCTTTCTCTCTCAGATACATACTTCCCCCCCTTGTTTTGCTAAGAAGGTTGGGGTGAGGGGAGGTTTGCAACAAGTTTTAACTTCCTTTTCCACCAGCCTAGGTGGGGATTCCTGTGGTTCCTGCTAGCTTAATTGTCAGCACGAAAGAACAGTTAAATATGATCATCCCTCTGCAGGGTTCATCACCTTGTTGATGGTTTTACCTTGGCATATCATCACAAAATAGTGAAGAAGCTAAAAAGGAGGAGATAACTATTTTAATCCCTCCTATCTGGTTTCAAACCAAAGATATAGGTTCTGTGACCTGTTTAGGCCATAATTTAGAGTGAAACAACTCGGGATAAAAATTTGAAATGCATGATCAGAGAAATTATGTTGCCTTTACTAGGAAAAAGAAAATTAAATAAAAAGAACTCAAGCTCTTGACTTTTCTTTTCTTTTTTCCCCTCAAATTCATCCAATTTGCTCATCTTAGTCTATTTTACTAGCCCTTTTAAGGATAATATTTGTACTGATGATAACAATACTTAAGATTATAATTTAAAGTTGTGAGTGAAAGACCAGGGACTCTGCAGTTTTTCTTAATTTATGTGTTCCATTTTTCTTTAGAACTAGAATCATTGGCAGTTTTTGTAAATTCACCAGACCCGTTGGAGTCAAATTTATGTTATCCATTTCCATCGTGAGAGTTTATTTTCAAGTTTCATATTCCTATTCAAATGGAATATAGGTGTTTGCTCCTAAACCTAAATCCTCGTCTTTCCAGACATCCTATGAAAAAGATTATATGTGCTTCCGAGATAAAGTTGTGTATGTGTTCATAATCAACAAAATTATTGTATTATTTTGGACACTACTCTTAGTTATGGCAATATTATGTTTACGTGTAATGTTGAATTACTTTTATGTTTTGTAGCATAAACACGGTATATTATATGGCACCTTTTGCGACAATGATCTTGGCGCTACCAGCCTTACTACTGGAAGGCTCTGGGGTAGTGGCATGGCTACAGACGGATCCTCCACTTCTTTCATCCTTCTTTATTATTTTTGGCTCTGGTGTGCTGGCTTTCTGCCTCAATTTCTCTATCTTCTACGTCATTCACTCTACCACTGCAGTCACTTTTAATGTTGCTGGAAACCTCAAGGTATGGCGATGCTTTTAGTTTTTGTCTACTAATGCCTATGGTTATGAAAATAATTGTTGTATATATTTTCTGGCATTCATGCATACAGAGCCAACAATTTTTGTGGCCGGTGAATTTACACTTCTAATAATTCACTATATGTTAGCTCAATTGATTAGGCATGTTCAATTGCATTTAGGTGGTTTGATGCCTTAACATTCTTAAGCAATACAAATTTATAGATCTCATCGTGAATAAATATGCATTGTATACATGTGCCAAATTATCTCAGCAATCAATGTGAGCATATCTGATAGGATTTTGCTTTTAACTGATCTTAATGCTTAATCAGATGTTGACAAACTAAAGATTTGATTCATTACTTCAACATATGAAAGTTGAAATTACAGATTGATGTTCTCAAATTAAGCTAATGCTTAGATAGCCTTGATAGCATGTGAAATAAGACAATACAAACAAATCTCTTTTACGAGTGCACAGCTAAAACTGGACCATTTCAAACACTACCCACCTAACTTGTCCACTTCTGTTTTATGATGTCACTCTATGCCTTGTCATAATTAGTCACAACATCTGGATGTGTTAATTTCTTATTTATGAAGTTCTGCAATTGATAGGAAGACCGTTTATTGACTTTTAACTTCAAATTTATTTTGATTCATTACCTTTGCAGGTTGCAGTTGCTGTAACTTGTTCATGGCTTATCTTTCGAAACCCAATCTCAATGATGAATGCTGTTGGATGTGCAATAACACTTGTCGGATGTACATTCTATGGGTACGTGAGGCACATGCTCTCACAACAAACACCAGGCACTCCCCGTACACCTCGGACCCCCAGAAAAAGTATGGAGTTTGTCCCTCTAGTAAACGAGAAGTTAGATGATAAAGTCTAATGTCGGGTGTACTCAAAACATGAACTGGCTTAAAGTTTGGTATAGAAGAAACGAACCGTTCGTTGTTGTCTAATTACTGTTTAGGTAAATCGAATCCAGAATCTCTTATTTAACTTATTTATTTTACCTTTCATTTGGCTAGATTTGGTTTTTATTTTGCCTATAGAAGAGAATTACACAGAAACGTTCCATTTCACTTTTGTCTAATGTACCATTTAGATACTTCCGATACCAAATCTTTTATTTGCCTTTCATCCACACTCCAAATTGGCTAGTTTTGGGTTCTTATGTTGCCCACAGTTTTTTACTGTATTTTTCTTTCTGAAGCTAGATATAACACCTTTTTAATAATAGAAGCAAAATTTGCAAATAGATCACTTGACCTCAAACTTCCGCTACTTACCCAGCGGCCTATTATCACGGAAGACCGTAAAAAACTTAATATTAAAAAGTTCTAATCTCCAAACGTAATTAATTATGGTGATGTTTTCAAAGAAAATGTTTTTCTAGAATAAACCAACAGACCAGTTATACCCAGATATTTTAACACTAGGATGATGTTTTCATGAAAAAAAAAATGATTTTCTTATTTATTTTGTGGTATTTGTTAATGAAAAAGAAAAACTATTATCCTAAGAACATTTAGACAACAAATAGTATGACAAGGGACCCGAATCTCCACCCTTTATCACGGACTTAGACCTGTCTTGACCCAACCCAGCCTCAAAACATGGTCCTCAACTTGAACCGGTCTAATCCTTACCCAACAAATGACCCCAACCGTGACTCAAAATTTGACGCCAACACTGACCCTAATCCCAAATTGAGATTGAAAACCCAAGACCCGAACCCCAAGGTTAGGTCAAGATCCCAATTAGAGGACGGAGTAAAATCTTGGGTCTAGAGTCAAGTAGTTGAGTCCCAAGTCGAGATCAAAAGTCGTGTCTAGGTTGGGGGCAGGTGTTGGGGGTCTTCATACCAAACACACCCTAAAATGCCCTTTTCCTTCATCCAAAAAAATCACTCTATAACTGTCTAATATACTGTGTCAAATATACAGCCAAGAGATTTGGAATTATTTGTTTTAACAAACACGCATACCATTTAGCTAACGCATGATACAAGCATTAAAGGAACATAAGGTACATAAGAATTTGGTTAATTAGCTGATAACACAACAATTGTATTTAGCACAAATAACAACTTCTCAGTTAGCATTTAGATATATTTATATATAAAAAATTACACACCAGAAGAGTAATTTTATGGAATGCTTACATACGAAATACTAATACTGAAAGCTCTCTACACAAATTATTATCCATATTATAGTGAGTAAATATTAATTCCTAAACTAAATTAAAAACTTAGGCCAAGAGCCAGAAATTCTTCTGCCATCTAGTGCTGATAAGGTATCCTCCCATGCCTTGGCTTTGCTTCCTTACTCCTATTGTCAAACAATCCAATGTGTTGATGCATTGTTCCACAAATTCCTCTTCACTGCTCCTCCCACACAGACTGTAGTAGTAGTAGTAGTACCAGCATCTCAAAATTAATCAAATCGAAAAAAAAAAATCCTCGTGATTTGACTGAACACAAAATTTAAGAAATACGAAATATGAAATAGTTACCAGCTAAATAGAGAAGAGGGTTTTTTCTGACCCAAGACTAACACAGACACCTCCAGCTTCTTCACTTGACTCATTACTGTTGCCATTTTTGGTCCTTGTATTACTAGTGCTTCAACTTCAACCTTAGAACAAAAAGTCAATAGTGTCATAAATGCTAAAAAATGAATTTGTTTGGTTTGACGAAAATAAATAGGGAAATGTAAAAGCCAGTAAACGAAATTATTGTTACTACTGCAATTTTGTTTGGTTGAGAGCCCCCAAAAAAAAAAATCTAAAAACTCTGAAAAGGAAAAGAAGAGACTGTCACTAGTAATGATTTCCCCTCTTTATTATTGCGTGCATCTGAAAGTAACAGAAAATACATTGAACAGTGAGCACGAAAGAGGCGTGGAGCAAGTCGAATCAGTGACGGAACTAGAAATTTTTCTAAAAAATATTCAAAACATAACACTAAAAAAAATTAGTGTAATTTTCCGTTGTTCGGATGAAGCCTGAACCCTTATCAACTCCGGGCAACCACCGGGAAAAGGAATTGGAAAATAAACAATGGAAAAACCTTCATCCTTTCACAGAAATGGCTGCCCTCGGTATGTTTGAGCGTGCAAATGAAAATATTTTTGTTTTATATATATGAAAAAAATATCGCAACAAAATATAGACAATGAAAAACAATGCAATTTGAGCGCATAATGAAAAGAAACCGAAAAGGTACCGGCGGAACTTACTTCAGGTTTACAAGCCTTACAAAGAGATCCAAGAGAACTAGCAAGATGAGCAGCAGATGAAGAAGATGAATCAGAAGAAAAACCCTTATTATTAGCACAATGAGAAGACGATGAAGACGAAGAATGAGGAACAATGTGAAGAAGAGTGAGTATATCTCCTTTATTAGTAACATGTGTAAGAGCCCACATCATAGCATGCTTTGTATGTGAACTTTGATCCACCACCACCATTACTCTCTTCCTCATAACCAACCCACCATTATTATACCCATTTCCTCCTCCACACATATTGTTAAACCCAGCTTCCATTTGCTTCCAGTTTCCTCCACCCCCACCACCCCATCTCCTCGACGTCGATTTCCACCCTTCTTTACCACTCAGTTGCCTCATAAATGAACTAGAACTCATAGTCATTTTTCACTGTATACTCAACCTCAAAACATGTATTATGTATATCAACTTTTCTTTTTGCTCATTCAACACAAGAAAGTGGTATAAAGAGTTGAATAATGAAAATGGGGTTTCTTTTTAATGTTAATTTATTGTAGGTATAGAGTTTAGTGTAAGGGGGGGCAAAAATGGGGGGTCACGGGTATGACTGAGCTAGTTATGGCTGCATACTGATGAAATATATTATTTTATTGAAGACGCTGACAGTGTTTTGATGATGAAATTGGTCGAATCTTTTGTACAAAATTTCGTTGGCCCAATTACTACTGCCACTCTCTCGGCCGTTTCACTTTTATGTTCAGAAAAACAAAATAAAATACTGTATTTTATTTGTTCTCAAAATTAGAGCAGATGGATAATCAGATTTCGGTAATAAGATGAAAGTTTAGATATACAATCAATTAAGTTATTAAGATTTTTCTGAAAAAGAACAAATGTGTTTGGTAGAGTATAACAAATATTTTGAAAGAGTTAGTAGTTACTTTCTGAGTTTTTTTTTACTTGTTCACTTTTACTTTTATAGTTACTCTTAATTACTTTTTATTTTGATAAATTAAGAAAGGATAAATTTTTTTTTATCATTTATATTCTCAATTAAATAATTAATTAATTTAAAAAATGCAAAATTTCATAATTAATAGTGGTAAAATGATGAACTCGCTATATCATTAATTATTTTCTTAATACGTGCATCAATTTAAAAGTGGACAAGTAAAAAAGAACGAAGGGAGTATTGTTTAATTAACTACAAGAATGAAAAACATTAAAGTTTTTGTAAATTTTGTGAGTGAAAATTTAAAAGTTTTTGAAGATGGGTTAACGCTAAATGGCCAAAAAAACTGGTTAAATTTTTTAAAAGTTTATGATATTTTTTTTATTTTAAAATAAATTAATATTCTTTTACTTTTTTTAATTAAAAGGTAATAAAGCAAAAAAAAAATAGAATATTTTAAAAGATAAAATAAAATCTCATTGTGGTCAATATTTTTTTGTCAAAAAGGATTTTTCCTTTGAAGATGAGTTCTCAAAATTTGATCCAAACTTTATAGTCCAAATTTTTTTTAAATTTGATCGAAAATATATGATCAAAGTTAAGGAGGGTCCAAAATGTATTAAAGCATCAAATAAATGGAGTAGTACGTATGTTTGAATACAATTTGTCAGAGATAAAAAAAAAACAGAAAAATAAATTTGAAAAATATTTGATTACAACAATTATCACAACATAAGTTGGGATTGGTAGTTAGCTTAATTTATATCATTATATTATTTTGCATTATTTGTGTGTTGATATGATATTATTTGTTACCCACATTATATTCGGGCGTCGATGTGATAAGTGATTAGGTGGACATATTTAAGTGTTATTTGTACTACGAGGGTCCGTACTAAATTGACCAAGTTTTATATTACTAATTGGCCTAATGTAATTTTCATTTTTTATTTTTTGGATTGAATCTGAAATTAATAATATAATCATCGAATTTGATAGTAGTAGTATAATAAAACTTAGATAGATGAAGTTTGAAAATATATTTTCATCATATAGAGCAAATATCTCTCATGGAATGCGTATACTTTTATCCAAAGACATTTCTCTCATTGTACGTGTATACTTCTATTCAAAGACATTTCTATAGTTTTTGTACTAGTTTATTTTAATATACTTTTGTGAGCTTTTTAGTATTTAAATATTTCGTTAATTTTTTTTTATTAATTACGGTATTTAACAACTTAAAAAATTTAAAATTCTAAAAGACATAAATTTATTTAATTGATTCTCGAAATTCTATCGATGTCACTTGAACTGAGACATGAAAAGTAACACACTAAATTTGAAAATGACGTAAAAAACATATAAATCACAATAAGTAACAACTTGAAATATTTGAAAGACATAAATATTTGATCGACTCTTGAAATTCTACTTGACCCAAACGTAAATTGATACACGCGAAGTAGTTATATTATTGAAAATTATATTTAAAAAAACACTATACATCACAATAATAAACAATTTAAAAAATTAAAAAATCATAATAAAATTAGGATTACTTATCTGCATTTCAATTATATCGCAATAAATTCAAATAGAGAAAGCTATATCGCAATAAATTCAAGTAGTGAAAGTAATATATATTGAACCAGTATCAATACGAATTTACATGTCTACTAGGTAAATAAGCCACGAATTTAGGGGAAAATCTTAGAAATTGTGAGTTAGTGACACTAATCGATCCAATTGGTCAAGGTTTGTAGATGTCAGATCTATAATTTAAAGGGATTATGATCCCATCTAATATAATTGGAATATCACCTTCCTAGAGATTGTAGATGAACCAGACTAATATTATTTTAACATTGTTAATTAATGAGTTAAATACTACTAATATATTGCAATTAATACTATGTTCTATGTACTATTTTTAGTTGCAACTAGGAAATATAATTATTATTTAAGTTTGAATCAATAATTTTACATTATAGTGCAATTTAATCAAATCACATCATTTTTTCATGTTACCAAATCTTGTATAATGTACACAATTATGTGTAAGTGAGTACCTTTCAATTCTTGGACCCGTTTGGTCACAAATTTCTCGAGTTATATTTGGGAAAGAATTTAGCAAATAATATTTGTCTATACAATTTGTTATTTTTGACAAATATTTTTGATAAATATTTCAAATTCTCAAATGCTAATTTTTTTTAGTATTGGATCAAATCTCATTATTTGGAATCTTTTAAAAATTAAAATTTTAAATCAAACTTTTATCTTTTACAAAAACACCCTCTATAATAGTTGTTTGCGTTGTATTACATATTTTTTTACGTGAACACCAAAATAGTAATTAAATATTCAGTGAATATGAGAGTGATATATGGTTGTTGATGAAAATGATGAACAATATGCTCGGGTAACAAAGTCATGTGTTTTGTCTACTTCACGATGTATGAAATGATACTTGTTGTACTCACTCCAAACTGCCACATTGCTCGAGTGTCATAACACTAGTTGTTATTTGTTGCGATGAAGATCCAATTGACTTGTAATACAAATTTTATGATTCGTTTTGATAGTTTTTAAAATTTATGAGTATAAATCATATTTTTCTTAAAAAGTAAAATATGTTTATCAGATACTATGACAAAACACATGGTGAAATTTTACCAAATTTTCACCCAAATAATATTTGCCAAGAATATTTGAAAATTTATGATTAAATGATAGCTTATTTTCTTCTCACAAGAGCGGAGCTTGAATCTCAGGTGCTGAAGTTAGTAATTTTTGCTTAAATATTATATTTTGTATCAAAAAAATTTATTAATATGTGTATAAATTGAAGTTTAGAACCCAACGAGTAACATGTAATGTTAAAATTATAGCTTCGCCACTGTCCACTCGGCTCCTTACTAATAAAAATAAATAACAATTAATGCAAATTATAATCCCTATGTGTATCATCATAATTAAATCAAACACGAGATCATAGCCCCTTCTTTCCCAAATAGTTAATCAAAATTAAATGTCTAATTAATTTTATGCTATTGGATCTTAAGAATTAATGACAAATTTTACTTCAAAAAAATAAAATCTTCTTCTTTTTCAAAATGGAAAAGGGTCTGATATACCCCTCAACTTTGTCATTTGGAGCTGATATACGCCTTGTTATGAAAGTGACTCATATATACCCCTACTTATATACAAATGGCTCATATATACCCTTTTCCTCTAACGGGAATGAAAAAAATAATAATTTTGATCTATTTTTTTAATTATTTTTTCTAAAAAATATAATCTCTTTTGAGCAAATTTAATCCTCGTCAAATATATTTTTTTTTGATATTTTTTTGTTTCAATGACTAATTTAGAATTATTATTTTGATAATCAAATTTATTTATGTTTCACTAATATTCTTGTAAAACTTATTGTAGATGACCAAATATTTTTCTTCGAATACAAAAATTAAATTACAATATAGACAAAAAACTAGTTAAATTTTTTTCCTTTACACTGAGGAATGAAAGAAAAAAAATAAGAATAAGAATAAGAAACTCAAATAATTATAATAAAAGAAGTCAAAAAATAGTTTATGTATGAAAAAAATTAAAATATGCTTTGAGCTTTGATAGAAAAATCATATATACCCCTAAATGATTTTTAAAAAAAATAAAAAACAAAAAATATAAATTTAAGATTAATTTTTTAACTTCCGTTAAATAAAGGGTATATGTGAGCTCATTTCATAACGGTAGGGGTATATGTGAGCCGTTTGTATAACGGTAAGGGTATATATGTGCCACTTTCATAACAAGGGGTATATCAGCTCCAAATGACAAAGTTGAGGGGTATATCAGACCCTTTTCCCTTTTCAAAAAAATTCTAAAAAAACAAAATGAAGAGGAAGTACAGATTTGTTCTTATTTACAAATCCAAAAATAATTCTTTTCTTTTTTTGTTTGTTTGTTCCTTTTTATTTTCTTGTTGTGATAATGATTATCTTAGACTATATTCTGATTAGACTTGTCCAAATATCTTTTTCCATGTTATCAAATCTGAATATAAGTAGAATTCTAGTAGTAGATTGCAGCCTTTGCTAATTGTGAACTGAGAAAGTTACATAAATAATTAAGCATAGTACAACTTTTTGTATCAAATCTCAAAAAGTAATCATTTCAATAAATGGGAAAAAGATTATTGAAATTAATTTTGATCTTTCTAATAAATTTTTTTAAAAAAAATTACATAAAAATTAGGGTCAGGGCTAACTAGTTTGTGGGAATCATATTGAGTTTTTTAACGATAGTCGATTGTCGATAAATATATTTTTAATTAAAGAACACAATAAAAGATAAAATTTACGTACTTTGAATAGTTTTGAAATATTTTCCTCTTTTCTATTAAACAAATATATGTTAATAATAGATTTTAAACTTTATAAACCAAATGAACTATGATAAATTTTCAAAATCAAACATTTTATGTTCAAATGTTGAATTTGATTCTAATAGCATGTTATGAGCTACATGAATGATAGTCCATCAAAAAGAAAATTTAACAAGTCATTTGTTTAATTATCTAAAAGATAAGTAGTTTGATAGCAGGGGCGGATCCACCTTATGTCGTGGGGATAAATGATTTTTTTTGTGTGTTTAATTTTATGGATCACCATAAAGTTATTAAATTTCATTTTGCAATGCAAAATCATTTAATTTTGTTTTGTAACAGAAAATTATTCTACCAAAATGCAATCATATTTCGTAGATATTGTTGATGTGAAAAACAAAATTAAAGCATTTTTTAAGTAATTATTTTTTGTTAAAAAAAAAAACTATAGTTATTTCATTACTTCGATGTTCATACGTTCATACTTATAACATAGGCTTTAATGATTTAATTGCAAATTACAAATGTAATTAAATTTTAATTGTATATTATTAATACCTATAATACCATAGGTACCTCATTTATGCATACATAATATGCGTAAATCATGTTCTACTGCTTCGTTTTTGTCTTTGCATTGGTAATTGTCATTAATTAACATTAGTATTAATCATGTAAGTGTTTGTTTTATAATCTAGTCTATTATTGCAACCTTTGCATTAAATTATCCTCTAATTTAGTTTCAAAAACAATTATATCATTTAAATTTGGATATGCACAAGTAGATACTTAAAATTGTATATAATTGGATGAGTAGGCACATATCCTATATAATGTCCTATATGACGTTCTATGTCTATTATGTGAAGTAGACCGTATGCGTTTATTTGTTCAATTACATATAAATTTAAATATCAATTTATTTATACACATTCAAAGTTGAAGAATACGGCAAATTTATATGTTATGCGTATTTTATACGCACTCGTTGGATTAATATCAGCTAAATGACTTTATTCTTAGCCAAGAGGTCTTGCGTACGAGCTCCCTCATATACGAAATCACTTTTGCTAGAAAATACTTTACTCTTAATATAAGACTTTCTAACATATATTTAAATTTAATCGAACTCTAATATAAATATTAAGAACAAAAATTAGCTGAAATGGGAGGAGAGAATCTAATTATAAAGCATAGAGGAATTTTCAGAAAATAAAAGAGCTTTTTCTCACCAACCGAGGCTAATATAATATTTAAAAAAAGGTAGAGAATCTTAGGGAAGACATTTAATATAGTTAGTCCCCAACATATGTTCTTGTATTTCTTACTATCCCTTTTTCATGCTGCGTTTGAAATTTATATTAGAATTTAATTGAATTTAAATTTATTTTTTATATAATTATCATTCAACATATGTTCTTGCATTTCTTATTATCTTTTTTTCACGCAACATATGATATTTATATGAGAAAATTTGATTGAATTTGAATTCGTTCATTATAGAGTTCATGTTGAATTTTAAAAACTGGCACTTCTAGCAAAAATTTCTTATTTTTCAAAAATTCTAACTGGTAATCTCAATCATCTCACCCTAATTCATGTGTAATTTTATTTTACTTTTAGGGTTTGAAAAAGTAGATAAACAAATATTCTTTCAATGTTTTATCATTTTGGTTTTCATAAAAAGGATAATAATTAAAAAATAATGATTTTGATTTTAGGAAAAATGAAAAATATATCCACGAATTATAGTAAATGATATACAAATATTCTTCGTCTTATTTTTGGGACATTGGTTCCTCTACCGTCCAAAAACTAGAGCATATATATCTTTTATATACTAACGGAAATACATGTGTCATAATCTTGTCTATCGACTTGACATTTATTAAATATCGAATCGACGGATAAGATTGCGCCACGTGTCCGTATTTAGTGTTTCGTTAGAGTGAAGGACATACATGCTCTAGTTTTTAGACGGCAGGGATACCAATATCTCAAAAGTATGACGGAAGATATCTGCATATCATTTACGATAGTTCGAGTATATATTTATCCTTTTTTCCTTTTATTTTGAGACTCCAAAAGGGCAAAAGTGTCAATTAGCAAACAACAAGTTGCAGGATCTGATGTGTCATTGATGATTTAGGTTATAACTTGTTCATTCATTGAGTCAGACATTTGAGTGTGGAAGCTGCCATGCCAGCCTTTACTAAATACATAAATAAAACAAATTAACTCACTAAAATTACTCACGGAATTTAATTTTAGAAATAATCCAATTAATTTCACAATCACAAATGTGGTCGAGAAAGATGAAGTGTGCGCAAATATTTTGTATCAAAAATATCTTTGAAATTAGTATTAGTTTTATTCATGAATTATTAGTAATATTAAAAATATTTTTTAATTAATTAACTAAATGTAGATACATTCCTAATATGTCACACGACATAGCAATGATTTTAAACTTTTGTAGGAGCATGATATTTTTAAGAAAAAAGTTTAAAATCGTATTTAAAATACTCCTAAATTTGATGAGAATTTAGGGTTATATTATACTCATGTTATAAGATTGTAGGGTATTTAAGTTCAACCAGTAAAACTAAGAGTGTTTTTAAAGCGGTCAATAATTCAAAGATAAAACTAATAATTCACGTAAAACTTGAAATGTTTCAATACATTTCTTTTATTTTTTTTAGAGACTAATTCTGATAAATTTCTGCCTCAATTTAAATAAAGTATGTAAACGTAAAATAATGAATTGTAATTTGAGGAAGGTTAATGCTATATGATCAAAAATTTGATCAAAAATTTAAAAAAGTCTATAATATTTTTTTATTTTAAGATAAATTACTTTTAACTAAATATATTAAAATAAAATAATAAATATATTTAAAAAATAAAAACTTAATATAAAATATATTCTTTTATTTTTTTACTTATTTTTGATCAAATTTTGTGGCTATTTTTTCATGTCTTTATTATCTCCTTGGTAAAATCTGAAAAGGACGATGGAGTATTTACTCATTAACCCAAATTCTCAGAAGTGGGCCCTCGTGAATTTGGCCATTATCAAACTGAGAAATTAATGAGTGAACAATAAATTTTGATTGTACATTGAAATTAAATAAATTTTGTAAAAGTCACTGCTGTGATTATCTTTTTGTTCTTGGCCTAAATTTGACAGGGAAATTCAGTTTTAGTTAAGAAATTAAACAAAATTTTTGTAAAACTTACTGCTGTAATTATCCTAATTGCTTGTTTAGTTTTTATTTGTCTCTGTCGACAAATAAAAAAAAAAATTTAATATATTTTTAATTATTTTGAAAAAGATGAAGAAAATAAAAAAATTAAACTTTTAATTCATCAATTTTATTATTAATACTAAAACTAAAATTATAAATTTACTATGTCAATCTTTATTTTCTTAATATGTATGTCTATTCAAAGTGGACAAGTAATTAAACCAGTAATGCAATTTATTTCTTCACTACTCCCTTTGTTCGCTTCCAAAAATACATTATTAATTAAGAAACTTAAGATTGAACGCAATTACTCCTCTATCCCTATTACTTGTTCATATTTCCTTTTATATCTATTTCTATTTATTTATTCATTTTAATAAATCAAGAAAGGATAAAAAATCTTTTCCTAATATGTCCTTATTTAATTTTAGAAAATTTCTAGTATTACTAAGTTGTAAATTGTAATGCATGCTTTTTGGAACCAGAAAATACATTTATTATACTTGGGGAGTTGCATATCTTTTAAGTTAAGGGTAAATTGTAACTAACCTACGATAATAATTGGTGCCTTAATATGTGTGTCACTTCTAAAGTTGACAACTAAAATAGGGACAGAGGGAGTATTTCTAACTATATATACTCTCTCTATTTCTATTTACTTGGTTATTTTCACAAATTAAGAAACCAAATTTTTTTCTACTATACCTTTATTTAAACTTCTAAAAAAATTTCAAGTTTTAATTCATCTTTTATGAAATCAGAATTAATAAGGGTAAAATTATAATTTTACTGTGCTAATTATTATATTTTAATATGTGTATCGTTTCTAAAGTGAATAACTAAATAGGAACAAAGGGAATACCTTTTATATTAAAGAGGTGATTTTTTTTAGGTTATGCTAAATAGCCAGAATTTGACGAGAAATTTAAAGAATTCGTAGTATTTTTTTTATTTTAAAATAAAATAATAGGGGACGTAGAAATAAAAATAGAAAGATAGGAGACGTACATTAATAGTACTAGTAATTAGTATATTTATTTTTACTTTTTACTTTAGAAAAAGTGTTCCCTCGTGAATTGAGCAGTTACAAATAATTGCTCCCGCTGAACTCGCTGGGTCTACTCCTTCCTCTTACTATTGGAGTACTTTTTATTATCTATTCGTTTATTTTTACTTGTTACGATTTAATTTAATATATTTATATAAAATACAATTATTATTTTCTTAAATTATTTTTATTAAAATAATATTTTGAAAAAATATTAATTCTGAAATTAATGAAGAAAAAAATAGTTATCTACTTTTGACATGTAAAAAGTCACAAAAACATTAAAATCTATTTGAAAAATTCTTAATAAAAATGAACGGATGAGTATTTTTCTATGTTAAATTCTTTTATTACTATTCCTCCGTTTAGAAAAGAATGACCCTATTTTCTTTTTAGTCTGTTTAAAAAAGAATGATCTCTTTTCTTTTTAGCAACACTTTAACTTTAACTTTCCACGTGCCATGTTTAAGATACAAAATTAAAATATTTTGGTATTTGACATAACTTTAATTTAAAACTACAAGATTAAAAAAAATTCTTTTTTAACTTAAATTTCATTTCAAGTTAAACTAGATTATCCTTTTTTAAACGGAGAAATTACTATATTACACATAAAAATAAATTACCATTTTTGTCATTTTCCCCAATTTTCCTTTTTCTTCATTTTCTCTACTTTCATCTCTGTTGAGTCTTGTTCCAATCCAACCAACTTCCAATTTCTTTCCCTCTTTTTTTTTTTTAAAAAAAGTAATCTCTGTCAAATAATATTTGTCTATTATATTAAAAAAAAAAATTTATTTGACTATTATATTAAAAAAATAAATATCTAATAGTATTACTTGTTTACTTTATCAAATTCATAGATAATTCACACTTATTATTAATCATAGTTATTTTTCTATTACATTTTTTAAGAAATTGTTTTTATTATATTCAAAGGATGATATCGTAAATTACTCTCTATTTATAATTTATTAAGGGGTGTGCCAAGTCGTTAGTGGACAATTATTATTAGACAGAGAAATATGATACGTTCTTGTCGGTATTCATGGATCGATTTGAATTATTATCGGTTGAAATTAAAATTAAATCAAATCAATTTAATTGATTTTATTATAATTAAGATTAAATTA
>CM040623.1:75814941-75848921 GCA_022817965.1 Solanum lycopersicoides | reverse complement strand
CTGAAATCTAGAGAAATAATCTTGAATAGAGAGATCTCCTTGTGAATACATAGCAATTTCATGCTCTAACTGAAAGCGCCTTGCGCTATGGTCTTGGTTGTAAACCTTTCGTAAATAATCCCACATGGCCTTTGCTGTCTTGTATGGCCTGAGATTAAGAACAATAAGAGGGTCAATTGACCCTAAAATCCATGTCATCACCCGAGCATCTTTAACCTTCCATTGACCGAGCTTTTTAGGATCGGTAGGAGTAGGATCGCTTCCATCTATATGTCCCCATAATTCTTTTCCGGTGACAAATAGTTGGAATTGAAATTCCCAGGCGGAGTAATTTTTTCCCGTGAAACAAACATGGAAAGACTCAAACTGATATGACGACATGTTTTTGACAAGCTAAGGAAGATAGAAATGCAATGATGCAAAATAGCCAGAATGAAAAGAGACTAAGATTCCAAGATGCCTTAACTTCCAAGATACTTAGGACTAACTGTTGACTAACAGTAAGCAGAACCAAAACTTCCAAAAAAAATTCTGGAAGGAACCACAGATGAAGGACACTAAGAATCAAAGCACTGAAAAAGGTTCTGATACAATGTCAGTTTTGCTGAATGCCTCTCAAAGTGAGAGTCTTTCCATTATATAGAGAGACTAAATATTACAAATCCCTAAAGATCCGTCATTCCTACCCTAAAGATCAGCTATTCTATCTCTACAAATCTGCTATTCAATCCCTCAAAATTCGCTATTCTATCACAATATTTATTCCTTTGATTCTACAACAAATCTATATGATCATGCTAATTTATATCACTATCTAATTACATTAATATATACAATTATTTAGATTTTCATCATGCTAACCCTATTGTTAATTTCATCTTGGAGAAGGGATGAAAGAAGATCAAAAAATTCTGTTTTACATCGATAAAAGGGATGAAAGTACTACATCTTTTTCAAAACAAAGTTGAAAGTACACCTGAAACTGTTAATGCAGCAACTACTTTTTAGCTTTAATCTTATTATTATGTTATAGATCACCATATATACCTTTGCTTCTTTCAAAAGGTTCTGCAAAATCACATCTAAAAGGGGCTCAGATTCTTCTTTTTCAAAAGTGAGCAGCTCGGAACTGGTCTTCTCTTTATCTTGCATTTTCTCCTCCAAAATTTGTGTCATTATTGATACTGCTGCAGAAACCATACTTGGAGGGTGATGTTCCCTACAAGAAAAGTTAGCACCATCAGATAGTAAAACTAATTTTCCACATGTAACCCGCAGGAAAAAAATTCATGTAAAATTATTAATCATGAGACATCACACGGTAAACACTTTTCAGCCCTCTTTTCTTTTTAATTATATAATCCTACTTCATCCTTTCATTGAATGAACTTTTTTGTGATTTTGCAGAGGAATGAACAAGTTAGGGGTAAATTTATCTGCTGTTAGGAACTTCACCGGAGTTGGGAAATTTTGGGATGCTAAATTGAATATTAAGAAAATCAACAAGGGTTTAGTTACTTCCACACCTCTTTCCTTCACTTCGGCTCTCTTTTTCCCCTCTTGTTTCTTATTTTTATACCAATGCAAGATCTTCTATTAAGCTTTTGTGTCGTTGAGCATTAATTCCCACTTCAACCAAAACAAAGAACTGAATTTTCTTTCATGAAGAAAATTGTGCAACATGATGCTAGATTCAGATTGGCCACTTGTAGCATGCACAGAAAGATTCTTGTATTACAATACTTCTTTCTCTTTATCCACATCTGAGACTTCACGATCTCCTTGAACGTGCTGCAGATGGGCTGAGTGTGAATAAAGGTTTGACAATGGTCTAGTCTACTAGCTTTCTCTAGCCTTACATACTCATCATTTACTACTGACTTTGCCCTTTCCAGTCACCTAGGTCTTCTCTGACAGAGTCCTTCACTATATCAGCTTTCTCTAAGCTTAGCAATGTTGCTTGAGTATTCTCTTAGGCTTTTAGCAATTCAAGAAGCACCTTCACCACTTCTCTTGCAGAATATTAGTAAGCTTGGGGACATTCTAGGGTTTGTTTTCTCATGTGGATTGAACAAACATTTTGACTGCACTTGTTTTAAAAAATGGTGAAAACTCTGTTCTGAAAAAAAATTCCAACTTTTGGAGAAACATATGTTATTTCAGTTCTTGAAAAAGTAAAAGACTTAGCTCTAATAAAGTTTTTCAGTTTCCAGCTTGAAAAGAGCCAACTTGAAAAAGTGAAACACTTTTCACCTTCATTTTCTCCAAAAACTTCATGGAACCACCAAACAAAAATTCAAATAAATTCCAAAAGGTTAACCTAAGAACAAGAAACATCAGCAGCATATTGGCTTTCTTCTATATGAAATGTCACATAGGTACCCCTGTTTACCCCTACTCCAGCCCTCCCTTTTTGTCCGTGCTTATTCTTAACCGGTTTTCTTCATGCAATGTTTCTTGATGCATTCAATGATTAGACAACTAAAGGAGTTTAAAGGACGAGGAAATTGGTGGGAGGGGGTCATGAAAGACCTCATAATCAATCAGAACAAAATATTAATAAAACGAGAACGAAGAATTTCACCTCAAGATGGCGAAAAAGTTCTTGAACATTTTTTTAACCAACTCTTCGCAGCCAATATCTAGCATTAGCAAGCAAAACCTCAGTTTTGCAACAGTTTCTAACAGTTGTACCCTCATGCTGAAGTAAGGATTCATGGTATCTTCAAGCTCTGAGAAGATATTGACAAGAAGTCCAAATATATC
Source organism: Solanum lycopersicoides (assembly GCA_022817965.1). Classification (NCBI taxonomy): domain Eukaryota; kingdom Viridiplantae; phylum Streptophyta; class Magnoliopsida; order Solanales; family Solanaceae; genus Solanum; species Solanum lycopersicoides. Next base: position 75,846,155 of record CM040623.1, on the reverse strand, counting down.
CTGTAACAAATTTAGAAAATCAGCAATCACATCGACAGTATTACAGCTACTACCAATTACGAACAGGGAGAGGGAGTAAAGAAGAAGGTAGCATGGGCAAGACCATATAACAGAAACAACTGCATAAAGTCAAACTTTACCCTAGACACTGCATCAGTAAATTCAGGATTTGGTGCCAGCACACGGACAATTTCGCAGAAGCAGATGCCAACCAGAAGTCGGATATCTTTGTCCTTGTGAGCAAGCAAATTATGCTTAACAAGAGAACTGCTCAAGGGTTTGATGACAGATTTCAGTGAACTTGACTGTTTTAATCCTTCAAAGGCATGAGTTGCTTGCTGCAGAAGAAATAAATCTTGTCATGCAAAGAACTTTTAAATAATATGACATCTGAGAACAAAATAGCACAATGATTCTTAAAGGTCAAGAGAACATGGCCTAGATGTTAATAACCATATTTTTTTATAACCGAGAAATATTTGGTGGGTTCAACACAGTAAACAGCAGCTTTGAAACTCAGGAAAGTATGTCCCCTCTACCTGCTACCACTTAAACACAAGGCTTCAGTTAGAAGCTGGGTTAGAATTTATGAATTGCGCCTTACCCATACATTCCGCATTGCCGCCTACCACAAAACCAAAGCTGTGAGGGTATAAATACTTTTCTTTTAAAAGTATTTTACATACAAATGCAAGAAGGTATAACATTTTCTTCACCAAAAATATACACACATTTCTAAAGGAGCTCAAAACCCACCAGGTTCTCTATTCCATTCTGATTACACAAAAGAATGTGAACCCTCCCTACTTAATTCATACCACGTGGTGTCTTCATACTACTAATAACAGGCGAAGAAGACTCAGAAAACACATTTAAGAAACTGTACCAACGAGCAAAGATAGCTGAGAGTGATATCTTAATTCAGATAAGTCCATAAAATTAAAACCTTAACAAGCTTACTAACCTCCCAAAATGAATAGCACGTACTGAAAAAAGAGCAAAAATCGCCAACACAATAAGCAATAACAAAATTGGAAAAAAGAAGAAGTCATCAATAATTAGTACGAAGGAGCAAATATGTAGACTGTAGTCCAAACACACATATCTTCAGTCCAAGGCATCTCAGAAAAATTAGAGAAACACCAGCCAATAGAACAATTCAGTGAACTGTTTCCAATAAATTACTTTAAAAGAAGATACAGAAAACACAATCAGTAGTTGAGAGTTGAGAGTTGAGAGTTGAGAGTTGAGAGTTGAGAGTTGAGAGTGAGGTATTACTTTTAACAAATTGACAAGAGTATATTTATTGGAGCAAGTTTTGTATGCACCCAGTTGTTTTCCGATTCGGGAGATGACCTTCACCGCCTCCTTCTCTGAGTCCGCCATTACAGACCTTTCGCAAAAACCCTAAGAAGCTTCCTCAGATTTTCTGAGCAAGGAAGGAAGCGCGTGCTAAAGAGGGTGCGCAGTGAGGAGAGTTTGGAGTGCGAGTTTTCCCGCCTTATGCCCTTGCTGATGAGCGAGCGAGCTAGCAGTACACGACAAAAGCAGTTGCGGATAACTTTTGAGAAAGTCTCTCTTTTTACATTTTTTACTACAGAGTTTTAGCTTAGGGAAAAGATTAAAAATACCTCACAAACTTTGATTTATTGGTTTAATAAGTTAAAATAAAGTATCTTTAAGGTTACAAAACTTATTATTTGTACCCCTCCTTAAATGAAATTTCCAAATCAATGAAAATTCATCTGATTTCCATTCAAATTACTCAATTATCAATCTTAATCTAAATCCGACTCATTATAATTAAAAATAAAAAAAGTAAAACTGTATAAAATAATAAATTATTAATTCAAATTAAATGTTATAAACACCGTTTGAACTTTGAAGCTTTCGCATTTGGCAGCGGTTAGGCAAGTGAAACAGTACGTCGCTAGTGAGGGTGCGTTAAGGCGAGTTGATGAGCTAATACGGCTGGCTTAAGCACTGGGGGCGTGGATGTGGATGTGGAGGGAACCTGGCGTTAAGCACTGGGAGCAATTTGATTTAATTGTAACCCGTAGCAAACAGTTATCATTCGTCTCTCTCTAGGTTTCTTGCTCCCCACTCTCATCAGTCTCTCCCTCACCTGTTTGTGTTTGTATAAAGAGAGAGAAAATTGTATATACAAATATGAATACGTATATTTTTGTCTTATACACTTATAATTATACAAATACAGATCTTTTTTCGTCCAGTTCTCTTTTGTCTCTCTCTCTTTCTCGCTTTATAATAACACAAATTACATAAATTACAATGTATAATTTGTGTTGTATAAAGTGAGAGAGATTTGATATACATATGTTTTATTTTGATTCAATTGTATTCAAATTCAAATTTTATACAGATATACAAACACATAAATTGAATTGAGAAGTTGTCAACGATTCATACAAACAAAAGGCTATCAGCGATTTATACAAAGAAAAGGTTGTCAGCGATTTATACAAATGGTCTGCCAGCGAAATTATACAAATCTGAAACTCCTCCAAACGAATTATACGATTTGTTGCTCCATAGTATGTTTGCTATGAAGCCAGTTGTATTATAACATACAAATATGATTTATATGTTTGTTATATGTGAAAGTTGTTCTAAAAATGGATAACAATTAAATCTCCAAACCTCTCTTTGAGTTCCTCGTTTCTCCTCCTTAGTGCCACTCTCCCCCCACAAAAAATGTAAAGCAAACCCGAGATCATAAAATTCATTGTGACAAATCGAATGACTGATAACAAACTGACATGACCAAGAAGAATAAAGATAGGGACAAGTTAAAGCAATCACTTTCTTCAGGTTTAAGCGTGTATGACCACTGAAAAAAGGATTTATGTTTTTCAACTGATCTCTCGCCAAAGTAGTTCAAACTCATCATCATTACGGATCCTCTAGCGCCATTCAACTTAATAAAATGATAATTGTTAACTTATTCCATATCACTAGTGTTGCTTTTTTTCACATTCATATACAAAATTCTTTGTTATAAAGTAATTGTATTTGAGATATCTTAAATGGAAGTCAATTATAAAATGGTGTATTGCGTTCAACACAATGGAGAATTTGTAATTCAAATCCTTCAATCTTCGTTGAATATTGCCCTCCAATGTTCTTTTTCATCTCGTTCTTCCATTTCTACAACAAAACAAGTGTAGTGTTCTCCTGAAAAATTAGATTTCAAGTCCATATTACTGTTTCTATCTAATTTTTAAATGAGTAACTTTCACATATAACAAACATAAAAATTATATTTAATTGCTATAGCTATAGTTTGTATAATTGTGCTCCGTAGCAAACATATATATATATATTTCACTATACATATACAAAGAAAACACTTGTATAATTCGCTACACATATACAAAGAAAGTAGTTGTATAATTCGCTATAAATATACAAAGAAAACAGTTGTATAATTCGCTATACATATACAAAGAAATCAGTTGTATAGTTTGCTATACATATACAAAGAAATCAGTTGTATAATTCGCTATACATATACAAAAGAAAACAGTTATATAATTTGATATACATATACTGAAGAAAGCAGTTGTATAATCTATTTTGGTATACATATACAAACGATCAATTGTATAATTTGTGTTTGTATAAAGCGAGAAAGAGAGATAGACAAAAGAAAACTGGACAAGGAAAGATTGTATTTGTATAATCATAAGTGTATAGGACAAAAATATATGCATTTCTACTTGTATATACAATATTTTCTCGCTTTATACAAAACACAAACGCAATGTATACATTTGTGTTTGCATAAAGTGAGAGTGGCGAGTGAGATCCGGGAGAGGAGAGAGAGTGGAACGAAAATATATGTATATATACAATTTTCTTTCGCATTATACAAACACATTTTTATACATTTGTGTTTATATAAAAGTGAGAGAGGTGAGCGAGACTGCCACCAAAACGAGAGTAGCGAGCGAGATTCCACTAGTGAGAGAGGCGAAAATAGCAATAGTTTGTTATAGGGTACAATCAAATCAAATTATATTTATAGCGTTTAATTTAAATTTTTAATTTATTATTATATACATTTTTTTTAAAGTTGAATTTATGAAAATCACACCCATTTTTTCTCGTTCTATCGAATTAAATCAGTGTACATATACACAAACAAAGAACGAGACCTAACAGTTCATAAAACAATCCAATGGAACATTTATTTTCACAACTAATTCAAGAAAAACATAAAAATGAAAGAAAATTCTGACTATGTTTCTTCTCCATCATCATCAAAATCATCTTCAAATTTTAGCAAATAACTCAACGAATATCAATGAAACTACAATATTTTTATACCAATTCGATCCATTTCCGATGAAATTGTATTTTGTGACTAATTTTTACTGGATTACGAGAATAGAGCGATTGAGTTCTTGAGAATTGCTTTAAAGTTAGTGGTGAAGTAGGTTTGGGTTAAGTTACTTGGATCAAGTTTGGGTTATATTCGGAAGGTGAGTTATTTTCTTTAAAATCGAGTTAATTTTGATTGATTCGGGAATTTTCATCCAAGGAGAGGCATGGATGATAAGTTTTGTAATTATAGGGGTAAGAATAATTTTTTTTCAACGGTAAGAACATAGTCAACCAATAAATCAAAATTGATGGTATATTTTATCCCTTTTCCTTTAGCTTATACACATACGAATAAATCAAGGGTCATATTTGCCCTTGTATTTTTAGAAAGGAGTTATATTTATCCTTCGTCATACTTTAGGGTTTTATTTGTCCTACTATCAAACGTTGGATTCATGTTTACCCTTTGAGCGGCTAAGTTCCCCATCACCCCCTTTTATTATCCTATGTGGCACCTACATGGATATAATCTTTTCTAATTTAATTATTATACCTCACCTCCCAATATTAGGTTGTGAGTATGTTTTGACCAATAGATGGATGACCATGCACTTAGGGGTCATTTGACAGGCATAAATTTTTCTTTTCTTAATTTCTCAATCGGTGTCCGGAGTTGACATTGGAGCTCCAACTAAATCTAGATCGCACTGCATGACGAGTATGACCTGAAAAGGTAAAAGTTAGATATTTTTTATTGAGGTGTATGCAAAATTTGATTAAACTTTCAATCATGTAAGTCTGCATTTTTTTCATGTATGTTTGCGTATTAGATATAGATGACTTATATCAGAGAAGGATCTGAAATTCGAAGGTTCTGAGTGTCATACTGTTCAAGTAAGATAATTGGATCGGGTACTTTAATTTTGACTTACAATTCAAGTCATTTATCTTCTTTCAAAATTTATAAATAAATCTATCATACGTGCATATTTGTGATAAAAATATATATTAAAAAACTTAAAAATTAATAGGAGTCAATTTGATTTTATAAAGAATATTAAATAAATAAGAGTAAATAGATGAAAAAAATCCAGAACCTTCACACGTTAATGAAAATGACCAAAGAAAAAGAAAAAGCTTCCAAAAATTAGTGTCGATCGCAAGGTTCAAACCCAAATTACTCGTGTGGGAAGATGTCACATGTGCTAATTGAACCGTTCAACATTTTTTTAGTAGGTGGCATAGTTGATATATATTGCTTCCTTATAAGATCACTGGTGCCATGACACCTCCACACGTAAAGATAAATTCGCTCCTGACTGATTAATAAAAATATATTGACCAAACATATGCGTATGAACAAAAACAATACTTAAGTAATGATATATTTTTCGAATCTCAACAATTAATTCGTCACTTACATATAATCTAAATAAACACAGTTTTGGTATATAAAATTTCATGCATCATAAGTAACAAAACACGAGTCCGGAGCCTAAAGGGTGAAAAATATTAACAAAAATTTCAAAATGGTATATGATTTTTTTTTAACCAAAATAGTAAAATCGCTTGGGAAGTAGCCATTTTGTCCGCCGGAGTTAAGGGCAGCGATTTGTTCAATTTGCTTTTTTTTTTTAAAATAAATAAATAAATTAAACTTGGCAGCGATTTTCCTTATCATTTTTTTTTAATTATTTTGCAGCGATTTTACGTTTTTTTTTTAATTTTTAGCGATTTACCAATTTACATTTTTTTTTTTGATTTTTAAGTAAATCGCTGCCAGCGCAGCGTTTGCGAATTTATTTATTTTTATTTTTTTTAAATAAGTCGCTGCACTGGCAGCGATTTAAAAAAAATTAAAGTAGACAGGATTTACTACCATTAAAAAAATAATTAAAGTAGGCAGGATTTACGTTTCGCAAAATTTTACTACACAATTAAAAAAAATAAAAATAAATCGCTGCTAAAGAAGCAATTTAATTCAAAAATTAAAAAGAAAAAAAATTGTTGCACTAGCAGCGATTTACTTAAAAATTAAAAAAAAAAAAAAAAATCATAAATCGCTGCCAGTGTAGCAACTTATTTAAAAATTAAAAAAATAAAAAAATAAAAATCGGTAAATCGTTGCACTGCAGCGATTTGATTTATTTTATTTTTTTAAAAAAAAGAAAAAAACAGATTGAACAAATCGCTAGCAGCGATTTGCCTTAACTCTGGCGGACAAAATCGCTACTTTCCCAGCGATTTTACCATTTTGGTTTTAAAAAAAATCATATACCGTTTTGAAATTTTTGTTAATATTTTTCACCCTTTAGACTCCGGATTCAACAAAACACAATCAACTAGTCATAAAAGAACACAACAAATTTAGCAAACTCACTTAATATCCTTTTAATTTTTTTCTCAAGTTTAAGCTATATAAGTGATGGATACATGATTAAATTACAGCGAAAAGAGTCTGATATACTCCTTAGTTTTACCGTTTAGAGCTAATATGAAAGTGACTCATATATACCCTTATATACAAATAGCTCACGTATACCCTGACGGTGACAAAAGAAGCTCACATATACCCTTCATCCAATGGAAGTGGAAAAATAAGTTAAAAATTAATTTCTTTGCCTTAAATTTTTTAAAAAATCATGTAGGCGTATATATGATCCTTCTAGCAAAGTTCTAGGTATATAAAAAATGAGAATCTATAGTAATTTTTACTACAAAATTAGTGAAATATAAATAAATTTGACTATCAAAATAATAAACTTAAGTTAGTCATTGAAACAAAAAAAGTTAAAACAAAAAAATATGTGTGAGGAATATCAAATATACCCGTATGGATCACATTTTTTTCAAAAAGAATAATTAAATTAAAATTATTTTTTTTCGCTTCCGTACGAAGAAAAAGGTACATGAGAGTCATTTGTATTATAATAAGGTATATATAAATCACTTTCATAACGAGGGGTATATCAACTCTAAGTTGTCAAAATTGGGGGATATATTAAACCCTTTTCCCTAAATTATGTTATATATTAGTTAAATTTAGACCATTAATGATTTGCCTTAAACATTTTAAATCAACATTAAAATGTATTCAAGCCTATTAATCCAAAACTGAACAAAACAAATCCTATCCAAACTTATTTAAATTGTAAATAAAAAATCTAAACATAAATTTTCATATCCAATCTGAATGACCCGAATGCCAACCTTAGCTAGAGCAACTACTACACCAAAGCCTTTAATTTAATCTATCCACTTGTAAATGATTAATCATATGTAGTAGTTCTGTGAATACTTTGCGATAGCTATAGGTATTTACTAAGCTAAGCTATTGTGCTAAACATTGTACTGGTTAGTTACAAACAATCCAATTAATACTCAAGAATATCCCATTTAAACTAGATCTCATTTCAAGTACAAAATTAAGAGTGATATTTACAAAAAGTGATATGAATGAACATGGCATTTCACCTAAATTAGAGGCCAAGAAATTAAAAAGTTAATTTTTTTCCCAATAGTACAAGTTACAATTAGAAGTCAAAAAGGATTGTTTGTAATGGGATCGTGCCCAATTCTCCACGTTAATTAGTCCCTATAGGCGTGCAATATGGTGTGGGTTATTTTTTTATAGGCGGGACTCTTGCTGCTAAAGAGGCCTGATGGCGTGAGAAGGTAGTCTTTTTTGATTTGCATTTGAAATTTATGTTAGAATTCTTGCTAAATTTGGATCATATATTATAGGGGCTACTTAAGTGTGCTCTTGTTAAAAATAATACTCCCTCCATTTCACAAAGAATGATCTAGTTTGACTTGAGTTAGGTTAAATGTACAAAATTGTCCTATGATCATGTGGCTTTAAATATGCCACGTGGAAAGTTATTACAAAAAAAAAAGAGGTCATTCTTTTTGAAACATACTAAAAAGGAAAGGAGGTGATTCTTTTTGAAACGGAGGGAGTAATTCATATTCAGAGTTCGAACTCGAAAGCTCTGATTAAAGATGAAGTATTCTCACCACCAGAGGTAGAGGCACCTTATACTAAATGGTTCATCCGAATCCATTCGACGAAAAATTATATTATCTATACATGAAAAAAATAATTTTTTATGTATATATATATATGTAGCAGATATCGTACCCTTTTCGATTAATTCGTATATCTATTTCTATAAATTTTGAACTTACTTCAGAAAATTCTGCTCCATCACGCCATCGTAATGTTTGAGAAGTACTTACAATGCCACGTTTCGAACAGAAATTTGGACAAAATTTTAAAGTTCTTTTTACAAAATGGGAAGAGGAAGAGAGAAAATTCACTTGAAGGAATTAAAGTCTTTATATTTGAAACTCTAGGAATAGGTTTGGAAAATCGTTTTATTTTTTTGTTTGTTTCTTATTGATATTTGTTTTGAGTTTTAATTATATTAGATTTATATCACGTAAGATTCATAAAAATAACACTTTATACTAGAGTTTTTCCTTTTTATTCCTAGGCTTGATTAATCCAATTTATGAATAGTAACGGAAAAAACTTGAGAAATACTTTTCAAACAATAATTACTCCTTTGTTCACTTTAAGTTGTCACGTTTTATTTGTCGAGAATTAAACTGTATGAATTCTGATCAATATTTTAAGATGTATTATTTTTATCATCTAAATATAAGAAGAATTGCACCCTATAATATTTTTGACATAGTATTTGATCATCTAGATTAATAAAATTTCAAACTTTAAATTAATTTGATTCAATTTAGTTTTGAAGATGTGACTAGTAAAATTGAATAGAGGGAGCAAAATTTTGTGTAATCCCACTAGAGAAAACAGAAGAGGGTACAATGTACATAAATGTTATCTTTATCTCTATTTTTATGGGAATAGATAAATTGTTTCTGATAGACCTCTACTCAATAAATTTTTTACCAACAACATTATTTTTTCTAGTTTTTAATAAATTAGTTCTGATTTTTCTTAAAGTTTAGATTCCTTTTTCGATTTCAAAATTTTGAATTTTGAGTTGATCATCATTCCATAGACCTAGATAATATAATTTCAATCAATTTGATCTAGTTTTCTAGACCAGCTAATAAAGTAAGAGTATTCATCATTAAGTAATTTTTAAACCATGAAAGTAAAGCAAACTTGAGTTTCAATCTTTTACATAGTGGGATTCAAATTGAAAAGCAAAATCTTTAAGTTGAAAAGAAACTTAAAATTTGCTGAAAAAAAAGGGGAAGGATTCTATTAGTTTATGAACTCTCCATGAACCACAAATATATTAAAAAGGTTATGGTAAAGTGACAAGACACTATATGAGACTGAGATGATCATTTAATTAATAATATAATTTGCTTAAAAATATTTCAATTAATTTTAATTTATAATTTTAAAATTACTCAACTAAGATAGTTAACTAAGTATCTTAGAAAGTCAATTTACACTATATTTTATAACAAATAAGAAAATCATCTACTTATTGATATTTTAATCAACTTGTCGTGCTTTTGATATTTGATTGATGAATTAATCAGTGAAAATTTTAATGAATAAAAGAAAAAAGATGATCCCATGCAAACATTACTAGTCTACCATGTAAAAATATCGTGTATAAGAAGTATTACAAGTCGTTTCCAAAATAAAAAAAATCTTGGCAAATATATATTTGATTTACGTAAAGTTAGTAGGGTCTATCAAGTGAGGCGAATAATACACATATTTTTTTAATATTTAAATAAAAAATTTAGTTAATAATTAAATAATTTTTGGATTATAAAATAAAATTTACTGCATTTAACCATGACATCTTCAATTATTCGGTAGATATACTATCACCAAAATAAATATTTTTACTTAAAATTTGTAATAAATAGAAAACAAATAAAAAAACTAACTTTATTTTAAAATTTTGAAATTGGAGTTGAAGTTAAAATTATGTTAAATGATACTTTTTTTTTTAAAAATATTTAGAATTTAAATGATTTTTTCCCCTAAAATACATAAAATATGAAAACAAAATTTGGATGTTTTCCAAATTTTAAATACAATCTTAAAAAAATTAATTCATGACCAAATATATCCTAATATGTGTTTGGTCTACCATATACTACTTAATGAAAAATAAGTAAATTTCTTACTTATCTATTAGTACTTGACAAGTAAAAAAAAAAAAAATCAAAAAATTTATAGGTAAGATATTAAAATATTACCATAATAGAACAAGGCAAAGAAGGGTGGAATGGTCAAGAAATCAGAGAAGAGAAGACAATAAATTCAAGAAAAAGATTTATTTTTTCTATTACAATTAATAAAACAATATTTTTTCTTGATTTTAAAAAGTGTTTTTCTTTTTCCTTTTAAAAAAATAAATATTTTGCTAAAATATGGAAAAGTAGTAATATTTGTTGAGATCTGATTCCCTATTTAATAATTATGGAAAATATAGTTTTCCTATAGAGCGAAGGCGAGGGGACCGGGTACGGTGCGTGTGATGTAAAATTACAATCACTACCCTTCTCCCCTCCCCCAGTACTTTCAAAACAAACAAAATCACGCCTCTCTTGTCTGTGTTTTTCAATTTTTTTTTCTTAAATTACTTTGAGAATCAGAAGCGAATTATGCTTTCAGCTTAACTTTCGCTTCACTGTTTCCTCACTCTTTCAATTTGTTGTTTGTAGATCGATCTTCGTTGTTGATTGATTGATTGATGCTATAGAGAAGGAGTTAGTGAAAGAGTAGACGTAATTTATTAAGGAAGAGATATGGAGGAAAGCAGGTTGTGTCAGTGGACTGTGATTCGATCTGTACTCGCCATTCTTCAATGGTGGGGTTTTAATGTCACTGTTATTATCATGAATAAGTGGATCTTTCAGGTTTGTTCTTTACATCCCCTGTATTTCTTTTTACATATGTAGATTTCTTTGTTTATTCTTTTTTTTTTGATTTCTCTGTTATTATCTGATTTCATTATGGTGTTTGTATTTCTGTATGCCAATCACATTCACTTATGGTTTGGAATCTGCCGCACTCATGTGGTAATTTTTAAAAAACACACTAAAATTGGAGTATTTTACTAGTATCTTTCAACAAATTTGAAGAGTTCGAGCAATATAGCTTATGGTAGAAGTAATTTATTTTTTTCAAATTACAATTTGGTATCAACAAATTACCATGTGGGCGGGATTTGGACTCGGGAAGGTGGTTTTTAGGTTTGGGTTGTACCTTGGTGGTCAAAACAGGAAAATTGTAGCACGATTCTTGCTGGCAATTTGTCTTTGTCTGTAGAGATTGAACTGTAGCTAGCATAATTTTTTTTTGTCTGTATGTCTTTTGTTGAACAAGTTTCAAACTTTATCTCTTCTAATTTTAGCTACAAAACAAGTTATCCTTATATTTGTCGTTTGTATTGCGCAATGAACTTGCTTTCCTTATTTCAAATGCTGCCAATTTTAGGTTGATGAACAATCTCCTCAGCATTTTTTTGTGTGGTGGACTATCTGAAATTTATTTATGATGAATTTGCTTGAGTGATGGCTGGTGGTTGTTAGAAAGTCCACCTACTTTTGACCCTTATCTGCAAATTTCTACCTTTTGCTTGCTAAAGAAAGTATCTCTCTCTAGATGAATATTAGGAAGAGGTGGGATGGTAAAAACAAAAGAAAGTATGAATGCAAGAACAAATTCCAAATAACATTTAACTGGTAGAGATTTGTGCTTGATTGTGCTATATAATTTTACCATGACTAGGATTAAAACATTAAAAGAAGGAAAAACACATTACAACATCTATAGTGACAGATATGATTGAGTGTCCTTAAGGGTTGTCTTTTATCATGCCATCCTCATTCTTCTGGTCATTCAGAGAATTATGTGAACTTTATATTAGCTGCATTTTCGGGCTTAGCACCAAAAGAGGCACGCATAAATGCATTAAATATACTACATTCCCTGGAATGGAATACAAAAACCTGATCCTCTTAAAGGAATAAGCACGGCAGAGTCATGGAGTGAACTTCCTGCCATCATATCCATAAACATTGTCTCCTCAAATTGAAGAATAGCTCAAGTCAAATTGAATGGCACATTTTCCGTCTAAAGTTATTGTTTGCTTTTTCTTTATGTGCTTTGCTTCATGAATGGCCTGGATAGCATTGCTACCGGTACATTAACAAATTTTTGAAAGAGAATGTCGGGCCGCTAAGGTCCAACATATTCACAAGGTGGTGTTACAGATTTAAAATAAAATAAAAAATTATCGATGTTAAGATGCATGTCTGGTCGTACGAAATTAGACAAGCTAAAAATGATTGCATTTGACAAAAGGTGCAAGTAACACATCAAAAGGATAAAATGAGAGACTGTTGGCTTAGATGGATTGATCTTGTTCTGTGCAAACATTGAGATGCACCAGTTCGTTAATGTTAAACCATGATGATTGAACGTGTTAAAAGAAGGACGAGGTAGACCTAAAATCACCCTGAAGGAAGTTGTCTCAAAGCATTTAAAATCGCTTGGAATCCATGCAAACTTTAGCCAAAAATGGGGAACAACGAAAAAAAAGAAGATCTATATATAGGTGATATGAAAGAGTTGAGAATAGGCTTAGTCTTGTTGGCACACTTATGTTAGTCCAATATTTGCTAGGAGTATTAATCTAGTCGGGGAATTTGCAAGTCAGTATAAGCCTATGTTGCTCGGACTCTCTAAAAATTGTGATGGGTGCATGTTGGATTCTCCAAAAAATAGTGTATTTTTGAAGAATCCGACACAATTATGGAATCAGTTTTGGAGAGTCCGAGCAACATAGGTATAAACATAGAGAATTTTAGGCTAGAGAACTCAAATTATTGTATATTGGTATGGGATGAGTCTAAATGGAGCTATATCGATAGTAGTTGACACCATCTGCTTGGAATTGAGGTTTAGTTGATGTTGTAGTGTGGATATATCAAGAATGTGCTTTGCTGTATTTATGATACTCCTGGACCTGGTAGGGTCTTGTAGATTCGACGCCAAATGTCTCAAAGGTGATTTTTTGTTCTGATTATTTTTAGGCTATGGTTATCTTGTAGTACTGAGATGCAACTGTGAAGTCTTCCTCCGTGTACTCATTCTACTGCAGCAGCAGCAATTTTTTTTCTTGCACTTTCTTCTTACTGTGTTTGTTGTTGTGAAGCACTATTCCTAATCAGTTATTAAGGACTTGAAAAGAAGCCTGATTGTGCATACTTCCGCTGAATATTTCCACTTCTCTTTTGTTATGGAAATACATAATTTTAGAGAGGTATAGCCTGCATGATGAACATATCCTACATGCCAAAACAGTTTCAATCGTAAGCTCCCCATTGTTATAACCATGCCAAAAGTTATAACATAAAATTCAAATTATCTTCATCTCAAGTTCGTTAGAGATGATGCATGGTTTACCTGTTCAATAATTTGTGCTTACTCAATTATCTTTCTGCTGTTTGAGATATTGTTATCTCTATTATCACTTCCATGGTTCAGTGTATGAAGTTATGATTACAAATAACTAATACTTTGTTGATCTTGTAACTTCTGCAGAAAATGGATTTTAAGTTTCCTTTGACAGTGTCTTGCATACACTTCATCTGCTCAGCTATTGGTGCATACACGGTGATTAAAGTGCTAAAGCTTAAACCTCTTATTGTGGTTGACCCTGAGGATCGCTGGAGAAGGATTTTCCCCATGTCTTTCGTGTTTTGTATCAACATAGTGCTGGGCAATGTCAGCCTGCGCTACATCCCTGTTTCATTTATGCAAACGATAAAGTCATTCACCCCTGCTACTACAGGTGATTTTTTGGTAGAACTTTTATATTTTATTACTCCCTCCGTTTCAATTGAGTTGTCTTGTTTTGATTTGACACGGAGTTTAAGAAAGTAAAGAAGACTTTTGAATTTGTGGTCTTTAACTAAAGATATGTAGAGTACTAAATATATATAGGAACAACGGTATATAGAATGCTATATATACTAAAGATATATAGGAACGACAACCTGCAGGAAGTCAAGCTTAAGTGTATTGTGTTGTTCTGTTTTTGGTAACAAATGTCTACTCCAATGAAACTGAGTCAATGATTGATGTTTTAGGGTCCATTTAGATTTGGTTCAGCTTTGGGGCAGATTATACTTCCTTTATACTTATTTGTAAATGTGTTTTTTCAGTACCACCTAAGTACGATCTTAAATACAAATGTTACCAGTTTTAAAAAAAAATAAGCTAAAGATATGTGGAATGTACCATAATGTCCTTTAATCTCGTGGTCTTAACATGCCATGCAAAAAGTTGAAATTGAAGAGTTGTCGAAAAAGGAAAGAGTCATTCTTTTTTAAATGGATTAAAAAGGAAAGTAAGACAAACAAAATCAAACAGAGGGAGTAATAGAAAATTTATGAGACAAGTTTGATTCTTCATGACCTTATCTTCATCTGTGTGCTTATATGTTTCGGGATATGGATTAGCGAATTTCTTTGTCAAGTCAACTACCAAGCTCTTTAATCTCATTCTGCTGCTTTTCCAATCCTTTCTCCTTTAACAATGGAGGACATCTGACTGCCATTTCTTTGTAACAGTTATTTTGCAGTGGCTAGTTTGGAGCAAGCACTTTGACTTGCGGATTTGGGCATCTTTGATACCTATTGTTGGAGGAATTCTCCTCACCTCCATCACAGAGCTAAGTTTCAACACGTTTGGATTTTGTGCTGCCTTATTTGGTTGTCTGGCTACATCCACAAAGACTATCCTTGCAGAGTCTCTACTGCATGGTTACAAATTTGACAGGTAGTAACCCCCCCCCCCCCCCCCACCCACACACGCACACATTTCTTTCTCTCTCATATACATACTTCCCCCCCTTTTTTTGCTAAGAAGGTTGGGGTGTGAGGGGAGGTTTGCAACAAGTTTTAACTTCCTTTTCCACCAGCCTAGGTGGGGATTCCTGTGGTTCCTGCTAGCTTAATTGCCAGCACGAAAGAACAGTTAAATATGATCATCCCTCTGCAGGGTTCATCACCTTGTTGATGGTTTTACCTTGGCATATCATCACAAAATAGTGAAGAAGCTAAAAAGGAGGAGATAGCTATTTTAATCCCTCCTATCTGGTTTCGAACCAAAGATATAGGTTCTGTGACCTGTTTAGGCCATAATTTAGAGTGAAACAACTCGGGATAAAAATTTGAAATGCATGATCAGAGAAATTATGTTGCCTTTACTAGGAAAAAGAAAATTAAATAAAAAGAACTCAAGCTCTTGACTTTTCTTTTCTTTTTTCCCCTCAAATTCATCCAATTTGCTCATCTTAGTCTATTTTACTAGCCCTTTTAAGGATAATATTTGTACTGATGATAACAATACTTAAGATTATAATTTAAAGTTGTGAGTGAAAGACCAGGGACTCTGCAGTTTTTCTTAGTTTATGTGTTCCATTTTTCTTTAGAACTAGAATCATTGGCAGTTTTTGTAAATTCACCAGAGCCGTTGGAGTCAAATTTATGTCATCCATTTCCATCGTGAGAGTTTATTTTCAAGTTTCATATTCCTATTCAAATGGAATATAGGTGTTTGCTCCTAAACCTAAATCCACGTCTTTCCAGACATCCTATGAAAAAGATTATATGTGCTCCCGAGATAAAGTTGTGTATGTGGTCATAATCAACAAAATTATTGTATTATTTTGGACACTACTCTTAGTTATGGCAATATTATTTTTACGTGTAATGTTGAATTACTTTTATGTTTTGTAGCATAAACACGGTATATTATATGGCACCTTTTGCGACAATGATCTTGGCGCTACCAGCCTTACTACTGGAAGGCTCTGGGGTAGTGGCATGGCTACAGACGGATCCTCCACTTCTTTCATCCTTCTTTATTATTTTTGGCTCTGGTGTGCTGGCTTTCTGCCTCAATTTCTCTATCTTCTACGTCATTCACTCTACCACTGCAGTCACCTTTAATGTTGCTGGAAACCTCAAGGTATGGCGATGCTTTTAGTTTTTGTCTACTAATGCCTATGGTTATGAAAATAATTGTCGTATATATTTTCTGGTATTCATGCATACAGAGCCAACAATTTTTGTGGCCGGTGAATTTACACTTCTAATAATTCACTATATGTTAGCTCAATTGATTAGGCATGTTCAATTGCATTTTGGTGGTTTGATGCCATAACATTCTTAAGCAATACAAATTTATAGATCTCATCGTGAATAAATATGCATTGTATACATGTGCCAAATTATCTCAGCAATCAATGTGAGCATATCTGATAGGATTTTGCTTTTAACTGATCTTAATGCTTAATCAGATGTTGACAAACTAAAGATTTGATTCATTACTTCAACATATGAAAGTTGAAATTACAGATTGATGTTCTCCAATTAAGCTAATGCTTAGATAGCCTTGATAGCATGTGAAATAAGACAATACAAACAAATCTCTTTTACGAGTGCAGCTAAAACTGGACCATTTCAAACACTACCCACCTAACTTGTCCACTTCTGTTTTATGATGTCACTCTATGCCTTGTTATAATTAGTCACAACATCTGGATGTGTTAAGTTCTTATTTATGAAGTTCTGCAATTGATAGGAAGACTGTTTATTGACTTTTAACTTAAAATTTATTTTGATTCATTACCTTTGCAGGTTGCAGTTGCTGTAACTTGTTCATGGCTTATCTTTCGAAACCCAATCTCAATGATGAATGCTGTTGGATGTGCAATAACACTTGTCGGATGTACATTCTATGGGTACGTGAGGCACATGCTCTCACAACAAACACCAGGCACTCCCCGTACACCTCGGACCCCCAGAAAAAGTATGGAGTTTGTCCCTCTAGTAAACGAAAAGTTAGAGGATAAAGTCTAATGGTCGGGTGTACTCAGAACATGAACTGGCTAAAAGTTTGGTATAGAAGAAACGAACCGTTCATTGTTGTCTAATTACTGTTTAGGTAAATCGAATTCAGAATCTTTTATTAAACTTATTTATTTTACCTTTTATCCCCTGCTCCGGTTTGGCTAGATTTGGTTTTTATTTTGCCTATAGAAGAGAATTACACAGAAATGTTCCATTTCACTTTTGTCTAATGTACCATTTAGATACTTCCGATACCAAATCTTTTATTTGCCTTTTATCCACACTCCAAATTGGCTAGTTTTGGGTTCTTATGTTGCCCCAGTTTTTGTACTGTATTTATCTTTCTGAAGCTAGATATAACACCTTTTTAATAATAGAAGCAAAATTTGCAAATAGATCACTTGACCTCAAACTTCCGCTACTTACCCAGCGGCCTATTATCACGAAAGACCGTAAAAAACTTAATATTAAAAAGTTCTAATCTCCAAAAGAAATTAATTATGGTGATGTTTTCACAGAAAATGTTTTTCTAGAATAAACCAACAGACCAGTTATACCCAGATTTTTTAACACTAGGATGATGTTTTCATGGAAAAAAAAAGATTTTCTTATTTATTTTGTGGTGTTTGTTAATGAAAAGAAAAACTATTATCCTAAGAACATTTAGACAACAAATACTATGACAAGGGACCCGAATCTCCACCCTTTATCAAGGACTAGGACCTCTGTCATAATCCTGACCCAACCCAGCCTCAAAACATGATCCTCAACTTGAACCGGTCTAATCCTAACCCAACAAATGACCCCAACCGTGACTCAAAATTTGGCACCAACTCGAGACCTAACCCTGACCCTAATCCCAAATTGAGATTGAAAACCCAAGACCCGACCTAGACCCCAAGGTTAGGGCAAGATCCCAAGTAGAAGTTGGGGGCAGGTGTTGGATCTTCAAACCAAACACACCCTAAAATGCCCTTTTCACTTCATCCAAAAAAAATCGATCTATAATTGTCTCATATACTTTGTGTTAAAGTATTCAGTCAAGAGATTCGGAATTATTTGTTTTACCAAACAAGCATACCATTTAGCTAGTGCATGATACAAGCATTAAAGGAACATAAGGTACATAAGAATTTGGTTAATTAGCTGATAGAAATAGGAGAAACATATACAACACAACAATTGTATTTAGCACAAATAACAACTTCTCAGTTAGCATTTAGATATATTTATATATATAAAATTACACACCAGAAGAGTAATTTTATGGAATGCTTACATAGGAAATACTAATACTGAAAGCTCTCTACACAAATTATTATCCATATTATAGTGAGTAAATATTAATTCCTAAACTAAATAAAAAACTTAGGCCAAGAGCCAGAAATTCTTCTGCCATCTAGTGCTAATAAGGTATCCTCCCATGCCTTGGCTTTGCTTCCTTACTCCTATTGTCAAACAATCCAATGTGTTGATGCATTGTTCCACAAATTCCTCTTCACTGCTCCTCCCACATAGACTGTAGTAGTAGTAGTAGTACCAGCATTTCAAAATTAATCAAATCGAAAAAAAAAATCCTCGTCGTTTGACTGAACACGAAATTTTAAAAATATGAAAAATTTAGTTACCAGCTAAATAGAGAAGAGGGTTTTTTCTGACCCAAGACTAACACAGACACCTCCAGCTTCTTCACTTGACTCATTACTGTTGCCATTTTTGGTCCTTGTATTACTAGTGCTTCAACTTCAACCTTAGAACAAAAAGTCAATAGTGTCATAAATGCTAAAAAATGAATTTGTTTGGTTTGACGAAAATAAATAAATAAAATAAATAGGGAAATGTAAAAGCCAGTAAACGAAATTATTGTTACTACTGCAATTTTGTTTGATTGAGAGCAAAAAAAAAAAAAAAAAGATCTGAAAACTCTGAAAAGGAAAAAGAAGAGACTGTCACTAGTAATGATTTCCCCTCTTTATTATTGCGTGCATCTGAAAGTAACAGAAAATACATTGAACAGTGAGCACGAAAGAGGCGTGGAGCAAGTCGAATCAGTGACGGACCTACAAATTTTTCTAAAAAATATTCAAAACATAACACTAAAAAAAATAGTGTAATTTTCCGTTGTTCGGATGAAGCCTGAACCCTTATCAACTCCGGGCAACCACCGGAAAAAGGAATTGAAAAATAAATAATGGAAAAACCTTCATCCTTTCACAGAAATGGCTGCCCTCGGTATGTTTGAGCGTGCAAATGAAAATATTTTTGTTTTATATATATGAAAAAAATATCGCAACAAAATATAGACAATGAAGAACAATGCAATTTGAGCGCATAATGAAAAGAAACCGAAAAGGTACCGGCGGAACTTACTTCAGGTTTACAAGCCTTACAAAGAGATCCAAGAGAACTAGCAAGATGAGCAGCAGATGAAGAAGATGAATCAGAAGAAAAACCCTTATTATTAGCACAATGAGAAGACGATGAAGACGAAGAATGAGGAACAATGTGAAGAAGAGTGAGTATATCTCCTTTATTAGTAACATGTGTAAGAGCCCACATCATAGCATGCTTTGTATGTGAACTTTGATCCACCACCACCATTACTCTCTTCCTCATAACCAACCCACCATTATTATACCCATTTCCTCCTCCACACATATTGTTAAACCCAGCTTCCATTTGCTTCCAGTTTCCTCCACCCCCACCACCCCATCTCCTCGACGTCGATTTCCACCCTTCTTTACCACTCAGTTGCCTCGTAAATGAACTAGAACTCATAGTCATTTTTCACTGTATACTCAACCTCAAAACATGTATTATGTATATCAACTTTTCTTTTTGCTCATTCAACACAAGAAAGTGGTATAAAGAGTTGAATAATGAAAATGGGGTTTCTTTTTAATGTTAATTTATTGTAGGTATAGAGTTTAGTGTAAGGGGGGGCAAAAATGGGGGGTCACGGGTATGACTGAGCTAGTTATGGCTGTATACTGATGAAATATATTATTTTATTGAAGACGCTGACAGTGTTTTGATGATGAAATTGGTCGAATCTTTTGTACAAAATTTCGTTGGCCCAATTACTACTGCCACTCTCTCGGCCGTTTCACTTTTATGTTCAGAAAAACAAAATAAAATACTGTATTTTATTTGTTCTCAAAATTAGAGCAGATGGATAATCAGATATCGGTAATAAGATGAAAGTTTAGATATACAATCAATTAAGTTATTAAGATTTTTCTGAAAAAGAACAAATGTGTTGGTAGAGTATCACAAATATTTTGAAAGAGTTAGTAGTTACTTTCTGAGTTCTTTTTTACTTGTTCACTTTTACTTTTATAGTTACTCTTAATTACTTTTTTATTTTGATAAATTAAGAAAAGATAATTTTTTTTTATCATTTATATTCTCAATTAAATAACTAATTAATTTAAAAAATGCAAAATTTCATAATTAATAGTGGTAAAATGATGAACTCGCTATGTCATTAATTATTTTCTTAATATGTGCATCAATTTAAAAGTAGACTAGTAAAAAAGAACGAAGGAGTATTGTTTAATTAACTACAAGAATGAAAAACATTAAAGTTTTTGTAAATTTTGTGAGTGAAAATTTAAAAGTTTTTGAAGATGGGTTAACGCTAAATGGCCAAAAAAACTGGTTAAATTTTTTAAAAGTTTATGATATTTTTTTTATTTTAAAATAAATTAATATTCTTTTACTTTTTTTAATTAAAAGGTAATAAAGCAAAAAAAAAAATAGAATATTTTAAAAGATAAAATAAAATCTCATTGTGGTCAATATTTTTTTGTCAAAAAGGATTTTTCCTTTGAAGATGAGTTCTCAAAATTTGATCCAAACTTTATAGTCCAATTTTTTTTTAAATTTGATCGAAAATATATGATCAAAGTTAAGGAGGGTCCAAAATGTATTAAAGCATCAAATAAATGGAGTAGTACGTATGTTTGAATACAATTTGTCAGAGATAAAAAAAAAAAAAAAAAAAAAATTGAAAAATATTTGATTACAACAATTATCACAACATAAGTTGGGATTGGTAGTTAGCTTAATTTATATCATTATATTATTTTGCATTATTTGTGTGTTGATATGATATTATTTGTTACCCACATTATATTCGGGCGTCGATGTGATAAGTGATTAGGTGGACATATTTAAGTGTTATTTGTACTACGAGGATCCGTACTAAATTGACCAAGTTTTATATTACTAATTGGCCTAATGTAATTTTCATTTTTTATTTTTTGAATTGAATCTGATATTAATAATATAATCATCGAATTTGATAGTAGTAGTATAATAAAACTTAGATAGATGAAGTTTGAAAATATATTTTCATCATATAGAGCAAATATCTCTCATGGAATGCGTATACTTTTATCCAAAGACATTTCTCTCATTGTACGTGTATACTTCTATTCAAAGACATTTCTATAGTTTTTGTACTAGTTTATTTTAATATACTTTTGTGAGCTTTTTAGTATTTAAATATTTCGTTAATTTTTTTTTATTAATTACGGTATTTAACAACTTAAAAAATTTAAAATTCTAAAAGACATAAATTTATTTAATTGATTCTCGAAATTCTATCGATGTCACTTGAACTGAGACATGAAAAGTAACACACTAAATTTGAAAATGACGTAAAAAACATATAAATCACAATAAGTAACAACTTGAAATATTTGAAAGACATAAATATTTGATCGACTCTTGAAATTCTACTTGACCCAAACGTAAATTGATACACGCGAAGTAGTTATATTATTGAAAATTATATTTAAAAAAACACTATACATCACAATAATAAACAATTTAAAAAATTAAAAAATCATAATAAAATTAGGATTACTTATCTGCATTTCAATTATATCGCAATAAATTCAAATAGAGAAAGCTATATCGCAATAAATTCAAGTAGTGAAAGTAATATATATTGAACCAGTATCAATACGAATTTACATGTCTACTAGGTAAATAAGCCACGAATTTAGGGGAAAATCTTAGAAATTGTGAGTTAGTGACACTAATCGATCCAATTGGTCAAGGTTTGTAGATGTCAGATCTATAATTTAAAGGGATTATGATCCCATCTAATATAATTGGAATATCACCTTCCTAGAGATTGTAGATGAACCAGACTAATATTATTTTAACATTGTTAATTAATGAGTTAAATACTACTAATATATTGCAATTAATACTATGTTCTATGTACTATTTTTAGTTGCAACTAGGAAATATAATTATTATTTAAGTTTGAATCAATAATTTTACATTATAGTGCAATTTAATCAAATCACATCATTTTTTCATGTTACCAAATCTTGAATAATGTACACAATTATGTGTAAGTGAGTACCTTTCAATTCTTGAACCCGTTTGGTCACAGATTTCTCGAGTTATATTTGGGAAAGAATTTAGCAAATAATATTTGTCTATACAATTTGTTATTTTTGACAAATATTTTTGATAAATATTTCAAATTCTCAAATGCTAATTTTTTTTAGTATTGGATCAAATCTCATTATTTGGAATCTTTTAAAAATTAAAATTTTAAATCAAACTTTTATCTTTTACAAAAACACCATCTATAATAGTTGTTTGTGTTGTATTACATATTTTTTTACGTGAACACCAAAATAGTAATTAAATATTCAGTGAATATGAGAGTGATATATGGTTGTTGATGAAAATGATGAACAATCTGCTCGGGTAACAAAGTCATGTGTTTTGTCTACTTCACGATGTATGAAATGATACTTGTTGTACTCATTCCAAACTGCCACATTGCTCGAGTGTCATGAACACTAGTTGTTATTTGTTGCGATGAAGATCCAATTGACTTGTAATACAAATTTTATGATTCGTTTTGATAGTTTTTAAAATTTATGAGTATAAATCATATTTTTCTTAAAAAGTAAAATATGTTTATCAGATACTATGACAAAACACATGGTGAAATTTTATCAAATTTTCACCCAAATAATATTTGCCAAGAATATTTGAAAATTTATGATTAAATGATAGCTTATTTTCTTCTCACAAGAGCGGAGCTTGAATCTCAGGTGCTGAAGTTAGTAATTTTTGCTTAAATATTATATTTTGTATCAAAAAAATTTATTAATATGTGTATAAATTGAAGTTTAGAACCCAACGAGTAACATGTAATGTTAAAATTATAGCTTCGCCACTGCCCACTCGGCTCCTTAACTAATAAAAATAAATAACAATTAATGCAAATTATAATCCCTATGTGTATCATCATAATTAAATCAAGGGGTAACTCATCGGTGGCCCCTTAAAGTTGGCATCAACTTTCACTTGGACACTCTAACAAGACTCGATTCATTTTAAGCACCTCATGTCAAACCACATTGTGTCATTTTGACACTTTTTAAATTTTCAAAATCACATTTTAAGAGCGTACATTCAGACGCCTCTTATGTGAAAAATAAACAAATTATTATCTGACACATGGATTTCGGTCAGTTTTACTTTCTTTTTTCTTTTTTCTTTTTTCTAGATCTCAAACCCATGCCCCCACCTCTTTTCTTCTTTCTTCTTGTGCGTCCTTCCCCTTTTCATTTGTTCTTCCTCATCAAAAAGGCAAGAACATAGGTTAGTTCACAAAATAAAATATGTTGGAGAATAAGGAAATCTTATCAAATCGAAAAGTTTTTGTATGACATTTAGAAAATTATTTCTTGTGCTACTATGATTGAGATTCACAATGAAGGATATGTAAAATATTTTTTTTTTCATTGGAGGTTGTTCTTTATTTATTTTTTCCCCTTGAAATCAATTTAATTTCGTAATTTCAATGGAGAAAGTAAGAATGTAAATCAGTTTTTCCATTTGAAAGAAGTTGATTTCTTTTTTTGTTTCCTTGAAATCGATTTTGTTTTTGAATATGAATCAAGCAAATTTGATTTTCAAAGAAAATGGAAGAATCAAAGAGTGTAACCTAGTAAAGTATTGTAGAATTTTTTAAAAAAGTTGTGTGGTGATGGAGGATGGTAGAAGGTGAAGAAGATGGAAGGGAGAAAACAAGGAAGAAGAAGGAGAAGAAATATTTACAAAAAAAGTCAAAATATTTACAAAAAAACGTCTTTGACGCGCTTAAAATTCGTGTAGCACACGTACCATGCTTAGTCAGCAAAAAGTGTCAAAATGACACAACGAGATACGACATGAGGTGTCTAAAATGAACAAAGCTTAGTTAAAGTGTCTAACTGAAAGTTCGTGCCAACTTTAGGGGGCCACAGATGGGTTAGGCCTTAAATCAAACACGAGATCATAGCCCCTTCTTTCCCAAATATTTAATCAAAATTAAATGTCTAATTAATTTTATGCTATTGGATCTTAAGAATTAATGACAAATTTTACTTCAAAAAAATAAAATCTTCTTCTTTTTCAAAAGGGAAAAGGGTCTGATATACCCCTCAACTTTGTCATTTGGAGCTGATATACGTCTTGTTATGAAAGTGACTCATATATACCCCTACTTATATACAAATGGCTCATATATACCCTTTTCCTCTAACGGGAATGAAAAAAATAATAATTTTGATCTATTTTTTTAATTATTTTTTCTAAAAAATATAATCTCTTTTGAGCAAATTTAATCCTCGTCAAATATATTTTTTTTTGATATTTTTTTGTTTCAATGACTAATTTAGAATTATTATTTTGATAATCAAATTTATTTATGTTTCACTAATATTCTTGTAAAACTTATTGTAGATGACCAAATATTTTTCTTCAAATACAAAAATTAAATTACAATATAGACAAAAAACTAGTTAAATTTTTTTCCTTTACACTGAGGAATGAAAGAAAAAAAAATAAGAATAAGAATAAGAAACTCAAATAATTATAATAAAAGAAGTCAAAAAATAGTTTATGTATGAAAAAAATTAAAATATGCTTTGAGCTTTGATAGAAAAATCATATATACCCCTAAATGATTTTTAAAAAAAATAAAAAACAAAAAATATAAATTTAAGATTAATTTTTTAACTTCCGTTAAATAAAGGGTATATGTGAGCTCATTTCATAACGGTAGGGGTATATGTGAGCCGTTTGTATAACGGTAAGGGTATATATGTGCCACTTTCATAACAAGGGGTATATCAGCTCCAAATGACAAAGTTGAGGGGTATATCAGACCCTTTTTCCTTTTAAAAAAATTCTAAAAAAACAAAATGAAGAGGAAGTACAGATTTGTTCTTATTTACAAATCCAAAAATAATTCTTTTCTTTTTTTGTTTGTTTGTTCCTTTTTATTTTCTTGTTGTGATAATGATTATCTTAGACTATATTCTGATTAGACTTGTCCAAATATCTTTTTCCATGTTATCAAATCTGAATATAAGTAGAATTCTAGTAGTAGATTGCAGCCTTTGCTAATTGTGAACTGAGAAAGTTACATACATAATTAAGCATAGTACAACTTTTTGTATCAAATCTCAAAACGTAATCATTTCAATAAATGGGAAAAAGATTATTGAAATTAATTTTGATCTTTCTAATAATTTTTTTAAAAAAAAATTACATAAAAATTAGGGTCAGGGCTAACTAGTTTGTGGGAATCATATTGAGTTTTTTAACGATAGTCGATAAATATATATTTAATTAAAGAACACAATAAAAGATAAAGTTTACGTACTTTGAATAGTTTTGAAATATTTTCCTCTTTTCTATTAAACAAATATATGTTAATAATAGATTTTAAACTTTATAAACCAAATGAACTATGATAAATTTTCAAAATCAAACATTTTATGTTCAAATGTTGAATTTGATTCTAATAGCATGTTATGAGCTACATGAATGATAGTCCATCAAAAAGAAAATTTAACAAGTCATTTGTTTAATTATCTAAAAGATAAGTAGTTTGATAGCAGGGGCGGATCCACCTTATGTCGTGGGGATAAATGATTTTTTTTGTGTGTTTAATTTTATGGATCACCATAAAGTTATTAAATTTCATTTTGCAATGCAAAATCATTTAATTTTGTTTTGTAACAGAAAATTATTCTACCAAAATGCAATCATATTTCGTAGATATTGTTGATGTGAAAAACAAAATTAAAGCATTTTTTTAAGTAATTATTTTTTGTTAAAAAAAAAAAACTATAGTTATTTCATTACTTCGATGTTCATACGTTCATACTTATAACATAGGCTTTAATGATTTAATTGCAAATTACAAATGTAATTAAATTTTAATTGTATATTATTAATACCTATAATACCATAGGTACCTCATTTATGCATACATAATATGCGTAAATCATGTTCTACTGCTTCGTTTTTGTCTTTGCATTGGTAATTGTCATTAATTAACATTAGTATTAATCATGTAAGTGTTTGTTTTATAATCTAGTCTATTATTGCAACCTTTGCATTAAATTATCCTCTAATTTAGTTTCAAAAACAATTATATCATTTAAATTTGGATATGCACAAGTAGATACTTAAAATTGTATATAATTGGATGAGTAGGCACATATCCTATATAATGTCCTATATGACGTTCTATGTCTATTATGTGAAGTAGACCGTATGCGTTTATTTGTTCAATTACATATAAATTTAAATATCAATTTATTTATACACATTCAAAGTTGAAGAATACGGCAAATTTATATGTTATGCGTATTTTATACGCACTCGTTGGATTAATATCAGCTAAATGACTTTATTCTTAGCCAAGAGGTCTTGCGTACGAGCTCCCTCATATACGAAATCACTTTTGCTAGAAAATACTTTACTCTTAATATAAGACTTTCTAACATATATTTAAATTTAATCGAACTCTAATATAAATATTAAGAACAAAAATTAGCTGAAATGGGAGGAGAGAATCTAATTATAAAGCATAGAGGAATTTTCAGAAAATAAAAGAGCTTTTTCTCACCAACCGAGGCTAATATAATATTTAAAAAAAGGTAGAGAATCTTAGGGAAGACATTTAATATAGTTAGTCCCCAACATATGTTCTTGTATTTCTTACTATCCCTTTTTCATGCTGCGTTTGAAATTTATATTAGAATTTAATTGAATTTAAATTTATTTTTTATATAATTATCATTCAACATATGTTCTTGCATTTCTTATTATCTTTTTTCACGCAACATATGATATTTATATGAGAAAATTTGATTGAATTTGAATTCGTTCATTATAGAGTTCATGTTGAATTTTAAAAACTGGCACTTCTAGCAAAAATTTCTTATTTTTCAAAAATTCTAACTGGTAATCTCAATCATCTCACCCTAATTCATGTGTAATTTTATTTTACTTTTAGGGTTTGAAAAAGTAGATAAACAAATATTCTTTCAATGTTTTATCATTTTGGTTTTCATAAAAAGGATAATAATTAAAAAATAATGATTTTGATTTTAGGAAAAATGAAAAATATATCCACGAATTATAGTAAATGATATACAAATATTCTTCGTCTTATTTTTGGGACATTGGTTCCTCTACCGTCCAAAAACTAGAGCATATATATCTTTTATATACTAACGGAAATACATGTGTCATAATCTTGTCTATCGACTTGACATTTATTAAATATCGAATCGACGGATAAGATTGCGCCACGTGTCCGTATTTAGTGTTTCGTTAGAGTGAAGGACATACATGCTCTAGTTTTTAGACGGCAGGGATACCAATATCTCAAAAGTATGACGGAAGATATCTGCATATCATTTACGATAGTTCGAGTATATATTTATCCTTTTTTCCTTTTATTTTGAGACTCCAAAAGGGCAAAAGTGTCAATTAGCAAACAACAAGTTGCAGGATCTGATGTGTCATTGATGATTTAGGTTATAACTTGTTCATTCATTGAGTCAGACATTTGAGTGTGGAAGCTGCCATGCCAGCCTTTACTAAATACATAAATAAAACAAATTAACTCACTAAAATTACTCACGGAATTTAATTTTAGAAATAATCCAATGAATTTCACAATCACAAATGTGGTCGAGAAAGATGAAGTGTGCGCAAATATTTTGTATCAAAAATATCTTTGAAATTAGTATTAGTTTTATTCATGAATTATTAGTAATATTAAAAATATTTTTTAATTAATTAACTAAATGTAGATACATTCCTAATATGTCACACGACATAGCAATGATTTTAAACTTTTGTAGGAGCATGATATTTTTAAGAAAAAAGTTTAAAATCGTATTTAAAATACTCCTAAATTTGATGAGAATTTAGGGTTATATTATACTCATGTTATAAGATTGTAGGGTATTTAAGTTCAACCAGTAAAACTAAGAGTGTTTTTAAAGCGGTCAATAATTCAAAGATAAAACTAATAATTCACGTAAAACTTGAAATGTTTCAATACATTTCTTTTATTTTTTTTAGAGACTAATTCTGATAAATTTCTGCCTCAATTTAAATAAAGTATGTAAACGTAAAATAATGAATTGTAATTTGAGGAAGGTTAATGCTATATGATCAAAATATTTGATCAAAAATTTAAAAAGTCTATAATATTCTTTTTATTTTAAGATAAATTATTTTTTAACTAAATATATTAAAATTAAAATAGTAAATATATTTAAAAAAATAAAATAACTTAATATAAAATATATTCTTTTATTTTTTACTTATTTTTTGATCAAATTTTGTGGCTATTTTTTCATGTCTTTATTATCTCCTTGGTAAAATCTGAAAAGGACGATGGAGTATTTACTCATTAACCCAAATTCTCAGAAGTGGGCCCTCGTGAATTTGGCTATTATCAAACTGAGAAATTAATGAGTGAACAATAAATTTTGATTGTACATTGAAATTAAATAAAATTTTGTAAAAGTCACTGCTGTGATTATCTTTTTGTTCTTGGCCTACAATTTGACAGGGAAATTCAGTTTTAGTTAAGAAATTAAACAAAATTTTTGTAAAACTTACTGCTGTAATTATCCTAATTGCTTGTTTAGTTTTTATTTGTCTCTGTCGACAAATTAAAAAAAATTAATTTAATATATTTTTAATTATTTTGAAAAAGATGAAAAAAATAAAAAATCTTAAACTTTTAATTCATCAATTTTATTATTAATAATAAAATTAAAATTATAAATTTACTATGTCAATCTTTATTTTCTTAATATGTATGTCTATTCAAAGTGGACAAGTAATTAAACCAGTAAATGCAATTTATTTCTTCACTACTCCCTTTGTTCGCTTCCAAAAATACATTATTAATTAAGAAACTTAAGATTGAACGCAATTACTCATCTGTCCCTATTTACTTGTTCATATTTCCTTTTATATCTATTTTGTATTTACTTGTCCATTTTAATAAATCAAGAAAGGATAACAAATCTTTTCCTAATATGTCCTTATTTAATTTTAGAAAATTTCTAGTATTACTAAGTTGTAAATTGTAATGCATGCTTTTTGGAACCAGAAAATACATTTATTATACTTGGGGAGTTGCATATCTTTTAAGTTAAGGGTAAATTGTAATTAACCTACGATAATAATTGGTGCCTTAATATGTGTGTCACTTCTAAAGTTGACAACTAAATAGGGACAGAGGGAGTATTTCTAACTATATATACTCTCTCTATTTCTATTTACTTGGTTATTTTCACAAATTAAGAAACCAAATTTTTTTTTCTACTATACCTTTATTTAAACTTCTAAAAAAATTTCAAGTTTTAATTCATCTTTTATGAAATCAGAATTAATAAGGGTAAAATTATAATTTTACTGTGCTAATTATTATATTTTAATATGTGTATCGTTTCTAAAGTGAATAACTAAATAGGAACAAAGGGAATACCTTTTATATTAAAGAGGTGATTTTTTTAGGTTATGCTAAATAGCCAGAATTTGACGAGAAATTTAAAGAATTCGTAGTATTTTTTTTATTTTAAAATAAAATAATAGGGGACGTAGAAATAAAAATAGAAAGATAGGAGACGTACATTAATAGTACTAGTAATTAGTATATTTATTTTTACTTTTTACTTTAGAAAAAGTGTTCCCTCGTGAATTGAGCAGTTACAAATAATTGCTCCCGCTGAACTCGCTGGGTCTACTCCTTCCTCTTACTATTGGAGTACTTTTTATTATCTATTCGTTTATTTTTACTTGTTACGATTTAATTTAATATATTTATATAAAATACAATTATTATTTTCTTAAATTATTTTTATTAAAATAATATTTTGAAAAAATATTAATTCTGAAATTAATGAAGAAAAAAATAGTTATCTACTTTTGACATGTAAAAAGTCACAAAAACATTAAAATCTATTTGAAAAATTCTTAATAAAAATGAACGGATGAGTATTTTTCTATGTTAAATTCTTTTATTACTATTCCTCCGTTTAGAAAAGAATGACCCTATTTTTTTTAGTCTGTTTAAAAAAGAATGATCTCTTTTCTTTTTAGCAACACTTTAACTTTAACTTTCCACGTGCCATGTTTAAGATACAAAATTAAAATATTTTGGTATTTGACATAACTTTAATTTAAAACTACAAGATTAAAAAAAATTCTTTTTTAACTTAAATTTCATTTCAAGTTAAACTAGATTATCCTTTTTTAAACGGAGAAATTACTATATTACACATAAAAATAAATTACCATTTTTGTCATTTTCCCCAATTTTCCTTTTTCTTCATTTTCTCTACTTTCATCTCTGTTGAGTCTTGTTCCAATCCAACCAACTTCCAATTTCTTTCCCTCTTTTTTTTTTTAAAAAAAGTAATCTCTGTCAAATAATATTTGTCTATTATATTAAAAAAAAAATTTATTTGACTATTATATTAAAAAAATAAATATCTAATAGTATTACTTGTTTACTTTATCAAATTCATAGATAATTCACACTTATTATTAATCATAGTTATTTTTCTATTACATTTTTTAAGAAATTGTTTTTATTATATTCAAAGGATGATATCGTAAATTACTCTCTATTTATA
>CM040623.1:75775726-75813941 GCA_022817965.1 Solanum lycopersicoides | reverse complement strand
AAGGATCTAAGAGGAGAAATCTAGGATTTCGAGTGTTCTTTGAGTTTTCACTGATTTCGTCAAACACTTTGTTCTTCCAGGTTAGGTATGAAGGGTTATCATAGTGATGAGATGAGTTAATCCTCACATCCTACATCTATTTATATCAATAAAGAATAATCAAAGGTTACGTTCTTAGTTTTGATCATTCTTGGATGAGTTTCGCTGTTGAATTTTGAATTCTAGTTTTTAATTGTTGAGGTACTATATCTTGAATTGAAATTCTTGAGTTAATTGTTCATGTCTATTTTTAGCATGAACCCTATTGTTGAGTTATTACTGAGTTAGTATTGAAAATCTCTTGAAGTAAAAATGAGATTTGAGAAAAAGTCTTAAACATGATTTGAGTAAAAGTATATGGGGACCAAGTATTTCTAAATGTATCACATTTTACATTGAGAAAAGAGAATTTTGATTTCTTAGAGAGTTAATGAGTTCAAATATATTTTAGAACAGTTACCTATTTTAAGAGGATATTTTGAGTAATTACCTCAAATTGAGAAAGAGTATGTTTTATACATTTGAGCATAGTATATATTTTTTGGGAGTAGTTTGAGCACCAACATGAGATTGCATTTAGAAAACTCACAGTTCTCATAAATCATGTAGCCAACATAGGTAAATTAAATGATCGTACTTTTTAAACGACTCATTATTGGCTTTGAGCAAAGCTTTAATGGATCTACTTAGTTGAGATGTCTTGTATCTTGATAAGTTATGAGATAATTCTAGTAGCACGGGCGAGACGTTGTATCCTTACGTTGTTCATATTGATGGTTGTCGGTTAGAGAATATTTCAAATAGAGTTAAAAGTGTATTTTATCATATCACTTAAAAGACATTGAGTTCAGAGATGAGTAACTACTTGTAAAGTTTAAATGATTTCACTCATTTATCTCTTTACATTCGTTTGAGTATTTTGCTTCAGCTTCTTCAATTCAATTATTTATTTTCCACAACTATATTACATACTCATACATTCAGTGTAATGTCATTTGAAAGTGTTCATGATCATCAATAGACGTTCTGTTGATATCACTTTGCACTTCTTGCAAGCTAATTTGGTGAGCCTTTCTTCCATTTGGGAGGACTTCACTCTTGTCTGTTAGTTAGTAATTTAGAGGCATTGTGGATCTTGTCCCGACATCTATGTTGAGCTATAAAGGTTTCATAGATAATTAGTGTTGAGTTCTTTCAGTATTTCCTTTGAACTATTTTGGCAAACTATTATTGTTTTTGGGGTATTTTCAGATAGCTTTGAGTATACTATTTTGAGATAGTTTGAGTTTTGAGAAGTTCTGAGACTTTTGAATTTAAATTCTGTTTTAGAGCTTAAATATGTTTGAGTTAGTCTTCGCTAAGTAGTCAACCAAGCTAAGGGTTCGCTTGGAGATCAACAATGATTCTCGAGCGTCGATCGCGTTCAGGGTGTAGGCTCGAGACATGACACTTCAATTGAGCTCAATTTAATCTTCAATTTCAACATGTTTCAAGATTTTTTATTTGCAGTAGATTAATGTATATTTCCTGTTTGAATGTATAAATTATGATTTATCTTATATCCACTAAGATTATCTATCTATTTGTAACTTACTTTCTTATTTGTTAGAGTTCAAATTCAATTTTGTTTGTTATCATAATAACAATATGTTAAAATTATTGAAATTAACGGGGTCAAATTAAGCGGGTCTTGACCCAACCCAACTTTAAGCTCATTTGAGCCTTAAGTAAATTTGAATGAGCTATGACTCAATTCATTTTTTATTTCAACTCATTATAATCTCCTCAATTTCAAATTGATCCGCCCATTTAACACCCCTTAATGTAACATTAAAATACAAATTAGATTTTACAATAGATTCATAAAAGTACTTTATTTATGCTTCGAATTTACTTAATTATAATTTAAAGCAACAAAATAAGATATAACTTAATTTATCTAGGTAATAAAATAAAATACTATTGTAATGACCCTCATGTCATTTGCTTGTGTATTTGTGAAATTATTATTTTGCCAACTTTTGTGTAGTGTATGTGTTGTGTTGGAATGGGTAATACGTTTTTCGAGATGGTCGGAAAAGTTTTGATTGAGTCCCCCCTCCCTCCCTCAACCTTTTAGGTAACTTTTAAGTTGAAAGAGTTGACTTTGGTCAACATACGAAGAATATGTAATTAATATGAGATTTTTGTCAGTTTCGAAAAGGTTCATTTTGAGCTAGTGGCATAATTGGTTTGGGTGTCGAGGCCTTTGGTGTGAGTTCGAGCCGTTGAGCGAGATATTTGTGAAAGTTTGACAAATGTTTGATTTCAATCAATATTCTCAATAAACGTTCTCATATGAGAATCATTAACATGGTTAACTCCGAAATGTCGAATTTGATCTAGAACGATTTTTGATTCGGATCTCAAGGTGATCATGTGGATTTGGTGATGTTTTGTGTTATGTCGTTTTAATAGCTTTATGTATGTGTTGACTCGTGTCAATATTTTATTGAGACGACCTCCAAGGGTTGTTTCGTTGATTCTATTGAGTCCTAGTATGAGCCATCCTCATTGAGTTTCGAATATCCCGTGCCCGTAACAGACTTTGGATCATAGTGAGATCTTAGTGTTCGAAGATTTTTCGCTTTCCTTCTTTTATATTTTGATTAGATAATTTTGTTGTATATACTCCTCTCTGTACTTTAGGCGCTCTTGCACAATTCAGTTGTTAGATAGTTTTGTACAATTTTATCTTTCTCGATCACTTTTGAGCCCATTTTGTACATTTTATATTGTATCTACATATTTATGCTATGAATCCTATTATATGTCTATTTTTACTTCCCCATATTTATTTTCTAGTCCTTTTTTGCTTTGTGTTTGGAATTTTGACTTGTCTAAATGAGATTTATAATAGGCGATTTCATGACTGATTTCGGATTACAACTATTAAATGACTTTCCTACATATCAATATATTTGTTCAATTTTTAAATAATTAATTATTAATTCAAGAAAGTTCTATCAACATTTTCTTCTATATAACGCATCTAATTTTGTACTTATTTATCACTTTTCTTTCATCAACACATTAGATCTCTAAGTATATTGATGATTTCTAAGCATATCATTGATGTTATGATGTTGGAAAAAGATAACAAGTTGATTCGTGCAGCGATGTTGAAAATACGCTACGCTGATTTGATCTTTAAGGCCGAACAACAAATTTCTGGCAAATCAATTGACAAAAAAGAGATGGAGATGAAGGTTAAGTTGTGGGAGGCCCAGTTGCAAGAAGAGAAAGCCAAGTCGCATCGGGAGAAAGTTAGAGAGGAGGCTCGAACTTCCACTGCAAACATCAGAAAGACAGTTGAATTTGGCGATTCTATTCAAGTTGAAAAGGATTATTTGGCTTTGATTGGTGCTACAAATCATTGATAAAAATGATAATACATTTCATGTTGAATGCTTTTCATTTAGTAGTTTATTTTTCGTGTTTGATGATCGTTATGTCTGAGAAGTCATTACTATTTTTTTTCCGTAGAATGCATGGTGTAAAAAAAAAAATTACGAATTTATATTTGTAGTTTTGTTGCTTGATGAACTTGTCTACTCCTATATCATATGAATAAAAATATATTTGAGACAAAATCAATAAGTTGATATCTTATAAACTAATAAACATTCAAAATAATTGATAAAATCAAGTTATATGATCATTTAACTTTATGAAAATTACCTATATATGAAAAAAGAAATATTTGGAATTTGCAAATTTCACTTTTCAGGGGTAAAATGTGAAAAAATAATTTAACAAATTATATTAAATATTTATTTTCATTGTAGGTTATGCTAGAATGTGATCAAAATATAACTTTATGTTTGTAACTATAATTATTAGCTAGATAGAAAGACACTTCACATGCACAAATATTGCTCAAGTATTTACATTGTGTTGTATAAAGACATCATTTGATTCATCTTATGTGATGATATTTGATTCAATATAAAATTAAAAAATATATCTTTTGATAAGACATCAAATAAATATTGGAAAAAAATAATATTAGAAGCAATAAATGATGTTTAGTATTAAATCTTGAAAAAATGGCTTGAGAAATAAGTAATAAATGTCAGGGCTAAACTATGATTTATTTTTTCTTGATATATTAAAAGGGACAAGTAAAGTAAAATTATATTTTTGGAATAATAAATAAGTAAAAAAGAAACAAAAAAAGTAAGAATCTCACTTATTTTTCAATAAAACATTTTAATTTGTACCAAGCACACTCATAATCTCTTGGAGTAGTGTTTGATGAAAATATTTGGACAAGATTTTGAATATTTATCTTTAAATATTTGTTTGACTTTGACCATAAAATTTAATCAGATTTTGAGAATCTATGCTTCAAATATTTTCAAGTTCTCTTCAATTAATAAATTTTGAGTGAGTAATTAAAAACACCCCTAATCTGTACATTATTGATTACATACTTAAACTATGAAGAATCTCTATTAAATAAAATAAGTAAGAAAGTCACTTATTTTTGAATAAAATATTTTTATACCAAACACATTTATTATCTTATTAAGCTTAAGCTACTGTTTAATCACAAAATTTAAAAATTCATCTTTAAATATTTGTTTGACCTGAGATTCAATCATATTTTAAAAATCTAATATTCAAATACTTTTAACTTTCCTTTTCATTCACAAACCTTTAAATTTTGAGTGAATAGTTAAAACACCCCTAAATTTGATACACGTTATTGATTGCATACTAAACTATAAAGAGTCTAATTAATTGAACAAAAGAAGTACGCAACTCACTTATTTTTCAATAAAATATTTTCATTTTGTACCAAATACAGATATAGTATCTTATATAGTCATTCAACTTATAATAGTTCATTTAAGAAGTTACTAAACTTAGGATAGTTCACTTAGAGCCCGTTTGGATGGACTTAAAAAGTTAAATTTAAATGATTTTTAAGTCAAAAAATAAAAAAGTAGAGTAGTCATATTTTTGGTTTTTAGCTTGTTTCAAGCCATTTCAAACTATTTTAAGTTATTTTCAACATTGTCAAACACTTCATAACTTATTTTAAGTTATTTTTTATATATTGACAAACACTTCCAAAGTCAAAATCTGTCTTAAAAGTTGGTCAAACCTACTTTTAACTCAAAAATCACTCAACTTGGGATACTTTACTTAGAAAGTCAACCGGCTTATAATATTATACTTTAGAAAATCACTTAACTGTTGATATTTCACCGAAAATATCACCTAATCAATTTCAATGACTTTTTCATTTTTTTATGTATAAATCATTTATTTTAAGCTAAAGTTTTTACGATATAATAAGGTTTGTTTATTTCAGTAAACTAAAAAACAAGTCAATTTAATGATTAATTAAAATAAATAGCTTCACAATCCAATTAATTCAGAATCTCATTTAGAGTTTTACATTTCTAAAAATGCATTGTGAAATAAATATTAGATAACATGTCGATGCATCCTTTGTATGAGAAAGAACACACGGAGAATTTACAAAGGAAATTTTCATAAAGGTTCTTTTAACAAGATTAGTAATACGTCCAAATATCATAAATTTCACGTAAAATTCTCCAAAATAAAAAGTTCTTGATAAATAATAATAAAATAAAATATATATATATATATATATATATATAAAACCAAAATTAAAACCATAATTTTAACGGGTCATATTAAGTGGGGCGGGTGAACAAAATGCTCAAAATGGGTATGTTAACATTTTTTTAATAAAAATTTAGCTTAAAAGAAAATTTAGATCGATTTCAATAAAATTTACTGAAAATTGTTAAAATTGGTTAAGTGATTTTCTAGGTGAAATATCACTAGTTGAGTGATTTTCTAAGTGAATTATCCTAAATTAAGTGACTTTCGAATTAGAAAATAAAGTTGGGTGACTATATAATTAGTAAACTATCCTAAGTTGAGTGACCATATGAGATATTATTAAGCTTATTAAGCTTGAACTAGTTGACGACATATTATGGATAGGATATTAAGAGCTCGTTTGAATTGACTTAAAAAATAATTTTAAGTCAAAAATAAAAAGTCAAACTAAAATACTTTTACGTCAAAAATAAAAAGTAGGGGAGATCTACTTTTAGTTTCTGACTTATTTTATGTCATGTTTGACTTATTTTAAGTCATTTTTTACCTTGTCAAACATTTCGTAACTTATTTTAAGTTATTTTTTATATTTGCCAAATACTTTCAGAAGTAAAAAATTAACTTAAAAGTAGGTTTGACCGATTTTTATATAATAATAAAATAAAATATATATATATATATATATATATATATATAAAACCATAATTTTAACGGTCATATTAAGTGGGGGGTGAACAAAATGCTCAAAATGGGTATCTTTAACATTTTTTTAATAAAAATTTAGCTTAAAAGAAAATTTAGATTTCAATAAAATTTAGTGAAAATTGTTTAAATTGGTTAAGTGATTTTCTAGGTGAAATATCAATAGTTGAGTGATTTTCTAAGTAAACTATCCTAAATTAAGTGACTTTCGAGTTAGAAAATAAAGTTGGGTGACTTTATAATTAGTAAACTATCCTAAGTTGAGTGACAATATGAGATATTATTAAGCTTATTAAGCTTGAACTAGTTGACGACATATTATGGATAGGATATTAAGAGCTCGTTTGAATTGACTTAAAAAATAATTTTAAGTCAAAAATAAAAAGTCAAACTAAAATACTTTTACGTCAAAATAAAAAGTAGGGGATCTACTTTTAGTTTCTGACTTATTTTATGTCATGTTTGACTTATTTTAAGTCATTTTTTACCTTGTCAAACACTTCGTATCTTATTTTAAGTTATTTTTTATATTTGCCAAATACTTTCAGAAGTAAAAAATTAACTTAAAAGTAGGTTTGACCGATTTTTATATCAAAAATAAAAAGTCAAACTATAATAACTTTTAAGTAAAAAATGAAAAGTAAAACTGCAATAACTTTTAAGTCAAAAATTTAAAAGTAAGGGGAGACCTACTTTTGGTTGATATATTTTAAGTTATTATAAAGTTATTTTAAGTCATTTTTTTATCTTGTCAAAGGCTTCCTAACTTGTTTTAAGTCACGTAGGACTTATTTTAAGTTATTTTTTATATTAGTCAAAATACTTTAAAAAATTGAAAACTGACTTAAAAATAGGTTTGACCAACTTTTAAGTCAATTTAAACACCCTCTAAATATTTATCTTTAAATATTTATTTAAATTTTACCATGAAATTTGATCAGATTTTAAAAATTTAATCTTTAAATATTTTCAAGTTCCCTTTCATTCTTAATCCTTTAAATTTTTGAGTGAATAGTTAAACCCCCGTTAACTTGGCACGTGTTATTGCACACTTAAATGATGACTTCACTTGCATATGGGCGCCTAAACTTTTAAAAAGAAAACCAATCGAAATTTCAATAGTTTTGGAATTAATTATTTATATATATGTAAGTTTGTAATATTACTTATCGAATTTGATTTGTTGAGATACATGTGTCTCGAAATATATAAGATCAAAATTATATGTTATTTATTCTAGATATATCATATCCAAACCGATTCTCATTTAAATGTGCCAGATAAACAAATCTAACTTGTCTTCCTCCCATATTGCTCTTCATTTCATTCCTCATTCATGTATTTAGTACACCAAATATATGCATATCACACCATATACATATATTTAATGTAATTCACAAGTATATAAAATTTATAGATAAATTTTAATCGCTTCCCTCATCTTCCCGCCTATTTTTCTCCTTATTTCAGTATATTGCATTATAAGTCTCAAAAAAAACTTCTAACATGAATATTGTATAAATAAAATATGAATATTGGTGAAATTGGCCGCTTTCAAAATA
This sequence comes from Solanum lycopersicoides, assembly GCA_022817965.1. Classification (NCBI taxonomy): domain Eukaryota; kingdom Viridiplantae; phylum Streptophyta; class Magnoliopsida; order Solanales; family Solanaceae; genus Solanum; species Solanum lycopersicoides. The sequence goes on along the minus strand of CM040623.1, from coordinate 75,805,995 downwards.
ATAATAGAGACATAATACATAAAACACTAAAAGAGGCAAATAATTAAATATAAATTAAATGTATTAAATTCATTAACGAAAAATTTATTAATGTTAAGTGGAATATAATAATATACTTTACTAATATTCATACTCTATACAACATTAATATTATGAGTACTTTTTATATTGATTTTTTTGTTATATGTTAAAAGTGAAAAGTAGAAGGAAAATATATTTTCACTATAATGGACAAAAGAAAGTAAGCAGCGTGAGTATTTGACAATTTTCTATTGTTTTTCAATGGTTGTTATCTATCATTTCATAATATATTGTATTAAATTGATCGTTATATAAATTATGTTTTTTTTTAGTTATTATCTAGTGATAGAGTTAAACGATATGATACAATACAATACAATTTAAATAACAATCAAATTAAACATTATATTTAGACTTAGGGCATCTCCAATTCTAAATTTTATTTTACTCTCTAAATATATGATTCTTTATTTTTCCAGATAACTAAATCCAACTCAATTCTTCTACTCTCTACAAAAATTTATTTTTCTCTCTCATTAATATTATATTATTAATTATATTTCATTCTTATGTTTTGATTTCATAATATAAACCCTCTCTTTCTTTTTTCCAAATAATTACTTTATATAATTGTAATGTGATATAAAAAATTTAAATTTAATTTTAAATTATATTTTATTTTAAATTTCTAGATAACATAAATTGCAAGAAAATATTATAAAATATATAAATTAATGAACAAATTCAATTAAAAGTGAAATACAATTAAATAAGCACTCCAAAATTATTACGTTGCTCTCATAAATGTTTTTTTTGTTTGTTTTTTTCACCTCGTATCTGGAGCCCATATTGGAGCTTTGACTAAATTCGAATTGCGCTCCCAACATGATTTTATTCATACATAGGGCTTGAACCCGAGACCTCTGGTTAACGGTGAAGTACCTAGCTAAAAATTGTTTAGATCGAAATTTTTGATCTACCATCATATCCTAATTTTTTTCGAATAGAGCTAAATTTGAAAACGACCTATCGAATTAATAAATTATTGTTGTGATAAAGTAATTATTATGTTATGTATTGTATTGTATTTTATCTTGCATTTAAGTTATTATGTTATGTATTGTATCTTTAAATTAAAATTTTCATCTTATCATTTTAATTTTGTGCATTTTTTATAGTGAAAATTAATAATTAAATGATATTGTACTATTGACTAAAATTATAAAAAAAGTAAGATATTTTATTTCCGAATGAAAGTAGTATATATTAAATAGTAATAGATTTAAAAAAATATTATATTATATTTAAAAAGAATTATGAATATTAGATATTTAATTACCCTCCAAATATAGAGTTTTCTATTTTTTCAAACAACAAATTCCAACTCAATTTTGTATTTTATTCTATAACAAAAAACTTTTTCTCTCTCCTCAATATTATATTATTATTTTTTTTCATTTTATTTTCTTATTTCTTAATATAAATCCTCTATTTTTCACAATATTTGCTTTATATAATTTTCATGTGATATAATTTTTTTTTTTCAAAATTTATATTATATTTATTGTAAATTTTTAAATAACACAAATTGCAAGAAAATATTACATAATATACAAATTAATGGACAAATTCAAATAAAAGTGAAACACAATTACATAAACACTCAATTTTTTAAAATAACTACGTTGCTCCCATAAATGCTCTATTAATGCATTAAGGAATTCAAAATGAGCATCTTTGGCCTTCATTTTTATGTCTAGCTAAAAATTGTTCAAACTAGAGATTCACATTTACCATAATTTTTGTCGTTGGAGTTGGAGCCTCTACGACATCTTGAATTGGTGCATTAAGATCACGTTCATCCTCAATTATCATCTTATGCAATATAATACATGTAGTCATTATATCACGTAGCACTTCCTTTTTCCAAAAACATGACGGTCCTGCAATAATTGCAAAACGTGATTACAAAACTCCGAATGCACGTTAAACTTCTTTTCAACATGATTCTTGTTTAATCGCGAATTAATTATTATGTTATGTATTGTATTTTATCTTGTAATTAAGTTATTATGTTATGTATTATATTGTCATCTTGTATTTGAATTATTATATTTTCAAATTAAATTTCATCTCATCATTTTAATTTTGTGAATTCTTTATAGTGAAAATTAATAATGAAATCATATTATATTACTGTCGAAAAATAGAAAAAAAATAAAATATATTAGTTCGGGATGAAAGTTGTGTGTATCAAATAATATATTTTTAAAAATATCATATTACATTTAAAAATAATTATGAATATCTAAATATTTAATTAATGACATTATATGTAAAATAATATGTTAATTAGAAAGTAATAGAAATAATAATAAAATGATTAAAATGTGAAATAGAGAGTGTGAATAGCCGTTCTCCAAATTTGGAGAGCTACTATTCATCTCTCTAAGCTAGCGTTTGGCCGTAGTTTTCCAAATATTCTTGACAAATATTATTTGAATGAAAATTTGTGTGAAATTTTATCATGTATTAGGCCATAGTATTTGGGAAATATATTTAACTTTTTTAGAAAAACTATGATGTATACCCATAAGTTTTAAAAACTATCAAACTAACCATAAATTTATATTACAATTCAATTGAATCTTCGTTGCGACAAATAACAAGTAGTGTCCTGACACTATAGCTATATGGTAGTTTGGAGTGAGTACAACAAACATCATTCCATACATCGTAAAGTAGACAAAGTACATGACTTTGTTACCCTGAGTCGATTGTTCATCATTTTCGACAACCACCATATCATTACTTTCATATTCACTGACTATTTCATCACTACGTTGATGTTCACGTAAAAGAATTATGTAATACAACGCAAATAATTACCATAGATGGTGTTTCTATAAAAGATAAAAGTTTGGTGTAAAATTTTGATTTTCAAAAAAGTCCAAATAATGATATTTGACGCAAATACTAGAAAAACCAGTATTTAGAAATTTGAGATATTTGCAAATAATGATAAATTATAAGGACAAACACTAATTGTATTTTCTCCCAAGTATTATTTGGGAAATTTATTGTCAAACTGGCCCTAAATATGAAGAATAGAGAGTGATACGGAGGTTGGTTGGAGTGCCCATCTCTATTTTACTCTCCAAATATAGATAATGGAGAGTAAAATAGAGATGTGTTAGAGATAGTCTAAATATGAAAAATAGAGTCTAAATGAAGAGATGTTGAAGTGTCAATTCTCTATTTTACCCTTCAAATATAGAGAATATAGAGTAAAATAGAGATGAGTTGGAGATGGTCTTACAATACAGTACGGTCACCAAAAAATGAGAGTAAATTAGAAGAACGAAATTGGAAAAATGTTAACATAACTATATAAACAGAAAAGATTAAAATTGCCCTTAAACTATGCGAAATAGACCACTTATACCCTTTGTTACATTTTGGAATTAAAAATGCCCCGTCGTTATCCTAAGAGACCACAAAGATCCTCAAGAGTTAATTCTTCAAATTTTCATTGACGTAACAAGCCACTTGGGACTAATCCTTCCACCTAAGCGTTGCCAACTAGGATTCACTACAAAAGAACTTAATCTTTAGTGACGATAAAAGTCGCTATAAAATTCCAGAATATCGTCACTAGAGGTTTTTAACATTAAACTCTGATTTTGTATTTTTTTCGTCAATGTTTTTTTTTTTTTAAAAAAAAATTAGATCGATTAAGGAGGAGTTTGAAGATAATGTGTGTTTTATTTTTATGTCATATGTAAATGTATAAAATGTATGATGATGCTTTATGTAGTAGGAGATTTGAATCGAAAAATAATTTTGATGATTTTCTTAATAATATTGGACGTTTATAATATTGATAGTATAAGTTATTTATTTTAGGAAATTAGATTGCAACTGAAAATTAAATATCATATTTCTTTGTTGAAAAAATAGCTTTTACTAGCGAATGGTTGTTGCAACCTTAGTCGGCACTAAAAATCACTCATAACTTTTAATGGCAATATTTCGACATTTTGTGGCGACCTTGTCGCCGCTAAAGGTAAAGTTCTTTTGTAGTGAATTATAGTTGACAATGCTTGTGTGGAGAAACCAGTCCCATGTGGCTTGTTATATCACTAAAAATTTAAGTGGTTAACTCTTGAAGGTATTTGTGGTCCCTTAGAATAATAACTGAGATATTTTTAATCCCAAAATATAATAAAACATATAAGTGATTTATTTAACACACTTTAGAAATATTTTTGATCCTTTTTCGCTATATAAATGATGAAAAAGGGATTAATATATATTAAATATGTAGGTCAGCTGCCTTTTTAAAGGGGAAGGCGCATGACGCCGTAAGCCTACTAACGACATCGTTGTTATAGTGTTGTCCTTTTGGTTTCATGACCATCCTTAAATAATTTACTCTTTTGGAATTTTTAATCAACTTTATTATACTTTTAACTTTGGACTCAACTGTATAAGATATAACTTCATTTATCTAGGTAACAAAATAAAATATTATCAAATTACTTTTTTCTATTCATTGTTACATTCTGATCTCTAGGTTATGACGATGATTTGTAATCATGTCAATGATGTTTAGACATTTGAAAAAGATAACAAGATCATTCGAGCCGCAATAGTTAAAGATATGATATGCTAACGTGATCTTCAAATCCCAATAACAAATTCTTGGCGAACATTTTGACCAATAAGAGATGAAGAAACATTGTTGAGTTGTGGAAAACACAGTTGTAAGAAGAGAAAACCATGTCGCATCAGGAGGGCAATAGAGATAGAGAAGCGGCTCGCATTGCTATCGTGAACAGTACAATTGACATTGACGATGATATTCAAGCCGAAAGATATTTCCTGGCCATCATTGGTGCTAAGAATCCTCAGTAAAAGAGTTCATATATTTTATGTAGACAAAACCAATAAGCTCATATCGTGTAAAAAAAGAAATAATTGATACAATCGAGCTATGTAATTATTTAGCATAGTGATAATTATTCATCTATGAAAATATTTATTTCGTTGTGAGTTTACAACTTTGACTTTTCAGAGATACAATATGCTTGGATAAGATTAAAAGATAACTTAGCTACTTATTTATATTTATCATTTATTTACTAGATTCTAGATAGGATGGCATACCACATACACAAAATATTACTTAAGTACATGCTTATGTTGTTGTTGTGTATAAAAATATCCTTTGATTTATTTTATGTGACGATATTTGATTTGATATAAAATTTAGAAATAATGCACAAGTACCTTCTTAACTTATGCCCGAAATCTCAGTGACACACTTATACTATACTAAGGTCCTATTACCCCCTGAATTTATTTTATTAATAATTTTCTACCCTTTATCGGCCTACGTGGTACTATCTTGTGGGCCTAACGCTGGTTGGATTTTTTTTCAAGCTAGTGCCACGTAGACCGAAAAAGGGTAGAAAATTACTTATAAAATAACTTCAGGGGGTAATAGGACCTTAGTATAGTACAAGTGTGTCTCTGAGATTTCGGACATAGGTTGAGGAGGTACTTATACATTTTCCCTAAAATTTATAACAAAAACCAATTCAAGAAAAGGCAAAAATTGGAAATTGTTCCGAGGCATAACGGTACATAAAGCTGAGGTAGTGTCGCAAATTAAAAAGGAGGGCTAGATTTAATCAAGACTTCAAAAAAGCATATAGATATATAAGCTTAGTTCAACAATTACTATGTATGTAATTGGATTTTCTATTTCTTGAATTAGGTGTTTTTTTAAATAGTATTTCATCATAAACTTTTAAGTATTTTGAAAAATTATATTTGAATGAAGTTTTAGTATGTGTTTGATCATAGTTTTTAAAAATATATTTCATTTTTTTACAAAAATAAAACATAAAACAATACTTTATGCATATAAGCTCTAGAAACCATAACCTTTATCTTCTTTTTTTTTTTTAAAAAAAATAAATTGAAACGTACTAAGAACACAATTATTAACAAGCTCAATATGTCAAATTATAATTAGTTATGAAAATTCACTGGTACAAAAAACAACAACAACCAACTATCCTCTCCGTTCATTTTTACTTATAATATTTTCGTTCATTTTTACTTATCATATTTGAAGTAGACAAATCCATTAAAAAAATTGTGATTGACACAATCATTTACCCACACTATTCCTATTAATTGATATTTAGTATTAAATCTAGAAAATAATTTAAAAATAAGTAATTGATACTAGAGGTAAAATATGAGTGGGAGGGGGATAATAATTATCTTTCCTTAATATGTTAAATATGTCAAATAAAAGTAAAAATGTTCTTTTGAAATAGTAGACAAGTAAAAATAAAAATAAATAAATATTTTTTAATAAGAAAATTTTATCAAACTTAAGCTAGTATTTGACAACAAATTTTGGATAAGATTTTAAATATTTATTTGACTTTGACCATAAAATTTGATATATTTAAATTTAAAGTTCCTCTCCATTCACAAACCTTTATATTTTTTCCAAATAAAATGTATATCAAATAATATTGAGCATGCATGTTTAGGAATGCATTTAATTAATGAGTGGAAAGGGCAAACATAATTAATTGGAGTGCATAATAGATATTTTTTTAAAACAAAATAAAATACAAAAGCTTAGAATAAGTTTTAAAATTTTAACTCGACTTAACAATTATATTTTAGCCCCAAAACAATTTGTTTGTAGATTGAGATTTTAGTTTTTTTTTTTTTTTTTTTGCCTTTTTCTCTTTCTTTCAAAACTAGATAGGAGTATTTTTTTATGGCCAAATAAATTCTGCCAAAAAGCAATATAAATGGCCTAATAGGTATGAAGTTGTATTTGAACCTGTATTTTATACTTGGAATTTTTTTTTAAAGATTTGTGAATGGAAAGAATTTTAAAAATATTTGAAGATTAGATTTTAAAATCTAGTCAAATTTTATTGTCATACTCAAACAATAAATTGAAGATAAACTCTCCAAATCTTATCCAAGTCAAAGCTTAGGACCTGTTTGTTCCCAAGAATACTTGGAGAAAATTTGGAAAAACTTGAAAACTGGTGTTTGGTCATATAATTTGATAATTATATTAGCCATGCATTCCAAGTTCCCAAATGGCAAATACCAGGGGCGCATTTGGTCATAGATTTTTCAAATAATATTTTAGAAAAATTTTGGCAATTAGTATTTGTCCATATAAATTGTCATTATTTGACAAATATTTTTGGCAAATATCCTAAATTTTCAAATACTAGTTTTTTCTAGTATTTGGACCAAAATCTCGTTATTTGTGATCTTTTGAAAATTAGAATTTTACACTAAACTTTATCTTTTACAAAAACACCCTCTATAGTAGTTGTGCGATGTATTACATACTTTTTTACGTGAACACCAAAGTAGTGATGAAATATTCAGTGAATATAAAAGTGATGATATGGTTGTTGATGAAAATGATAATCAATCGGCACATGGTAACAAAGTCATGTGCTTTGTCTACTTCATGGTGTATGGAATGATGATTGTTGCACTCACACCAAACTACCACATTGCTCTGGTGTCATGGACACATATTGTTATTTGTTGCAATGAGATCAAATTGACTTATAATACAAACTTAAAGTTAGTTTTGATAGTTTTTAAAATTATGGGTATAAATCATATTTTTCTAAAAAAGTGAAATATATTTTCCAAATAACTATGGTCAAACACATAGTCAAATTTCACCCAAATAATATTTGTCAAGAATATTGGAAAATCTATGCCCAAACGCTAGCTAGATAAAACTAGTATTTGGGCGAGTTCTAATATTTGAGAATTTTTTTAAAATTCAAAAACTACCCCAAACTTTGTACTTTATAAAAAAAAATACTTATTATTTATTAATTCCAACTAATATTTGTTACTACCTTCTCTGAAAAAGTTTGAGTTCTAATTTGAGTAATAAAATTTAGAAAAAAGAACATTTATGTTCAATGAGTTATAATTATAACTGAATCAGTAACACATTTGAGTATATGATTAATGTATTTTCTTGCCTATATTGTTATTTTGTTATCAATTATATTACAAGGTTATTTCTAATGGAATATATTCATTATAAAAATGATGATATACATTTATGGACATTTTAAATATTTTTTAGAACTTATGAATATAAATCAAATATTTTAAAATAGTCAAATATTTTTAGAAAAAATTGAGAACGAACAAATGTGAAACTTCACCCAATATTTTTGTCAAGAATATTTGGAAACTTGAGGCCAAATACAAGCTTAATAAGATTAGAGTATGTTTGGTACAAATGAAATTTTTATTGAAAAAATAAGTGAGCATCTTACTTATTTTCTAAAATATTTATGTGTAATCTAGCTAAAGACATTATATAAGATAGGGGTGGGGGGATCAAATTTAATACGTCACTTACAATTTATTTTTTTAATTCCATTCGAAAAGTCATTTAACTCTTATTTTAAAGATTTTTTAAATATCAATTATAAATATAACCATTAACATAATTATAAAAACAATACAATTAATAAAAAATTAATTTTCAAATTTCTACTTCAAAATTGAATCGAATTAAAAAAAGCCCTCAAATGAAGAAAAGGGGTAGTGTATTTGAGCGGATCTTGTAATTGAAGGAACTTAAAGTATAGAGAGGAAGCGTAGAAGTTCAGGCACACATTATCTGTCAGGTTTCCTATGCACCAAATTATTAAATTTACACTAACAACAAGATTAGTTTAACGGAAAAGGGTAACATCCCTCAATTTTGTTATTTGAAATTGATATATTCTTTAACGAAAATGATACATATATATACATATTGTTACACAAATCGCTTATATATATTAGCTCTAAATAACAAAATTATCTCTTTGTTTTATTCACATTTTTTTTTTATTTCTTTAATTTTTATTCTAAAAAATGCAAGAAAAAAATGAAATAAGAATAACAAACTAAAATGATAATAATAATAATAATAACCAAAGAAGTGAAAATAATAATTTATGTGCAAAAAAGTTCATATACATAATTTCTTTTTTAAAATTAAAATAAAAAATTAATTTTATCAGTTTTGTAATGATAGCAATATATGTGAATCACTTTTGCAACGGTAAAGAATATATGTGAAGTCAATTTTGCAAGGATACTTGTATATAATATATATGAGCTAATTTTATGACATTAGGGGTATATATGAAATATTTTTGTAATGAGATACATCAACTCTAAATCAAAAAGTTAAAGGTATTTTCCTTTTGTGTAATTAAAATACACTTGGAGTGATTTTTATAATTTTGATTTTTCACCTGTGTTCAGTACCCACATTGAAATTTCATACTCTCATGGTTTCATTCTTTCATTTTACTCCAACCTCTTTAACAATTTTATGCTAAAGATTCAATCTTTATCTACTTGGAGTTTTTCATCTATATATATATTTACTTTGAATTTTTTGTTTTTACTCGATGTTTAGTACCTATATTAAAGTTGTTGGTGCAGTTTCAAATACAGTAGATTTTAATATAAACATCAAATAACGGACCAAAAAAAAAAACCACTTGGTTAGTAGAAGGCGGGAATAATTCTCATATTAATTTCAAATAAACAAAACGAAAGCTTAAAAAAAGTTGCTGTGAAAAAAGTGCAATGTCTGCAGGTTTCCATTCTGCATCACATGCGCTCTGCGTCCTTTTCGTTATTCCAAAACCTTAGCTTCAATAAAAACCATTTTAAAAATGGCGAAAAAAATAAAAGAACCCTTTTCTCTTTAATGCATTAGAGTATTGTTTCCTCTGTATTTGGAGTTATTTTTATGTATACATTTCCACTGACATTCCACACATCTTTTGACTTCACCTTCATTGCTTCTGCATTCTGATTTTCTCATCACCCATTAACGCCCATCTCTTGTTTCTTTCACATTTATTATTCATTTTATTCGTCTTCTTCATTCAGGTGTGTGTTTTCTTCGTCTTTGTTTTTTTCCCCTAACTAATGGATTCTTATGATCAGACCTGGATCTGTTTTTGTATATTTTGATACATTTTATCTAATTTTTGTTTATGATCATACTATTCAAAAATATTAATGCACTTGGATTTTTTAATTTTTCGAGTCAAATCAAAGCCAGACAAACGATTTGAAACAGAAGTATGGAGTATTTTTTTTTCCAGGTCATTTAGTCAATACATTATTGTTAATCTGGAGGAGTTTTTTTTAGATTTTGGTACTTATGGAGGATTTGATGGATTCTGTTAGATGGGTATTTTTTATTTTGTAGTTTGAGTAATGGGGTCTTTTTGTTTTGTTGAGATGTATATATTTTTGGTTCTGTTTTGGTATGTTTGGTGTCAATACACACTTGTGCTGTTAGTGGAGTGGATTTGAAGGAAAGTATAAAAAATGTGAAGCCATGTTATCTTTGTTGTTGAATAACTGTAGGCATAAAGATATTGATTGCATAGCTTTTCGTCTACGTAAATCTGGATGGACCACTTGTTAAAGATTATCTGTTTGGTTACTGATTCGTTTGGTTACTGTTGATTAATGGTGTCATTTATATGTAGGTGGACATTGAGCAATGAGCTTGTAGGAGATTTAGTTGGTTATTGAGATGGACAAGAGGAATTGGTTGTGGAAAAGGCGATCTTCCGAGAAGAGCATGGGTGAAACTGAGAGTTCTGGTTCATTATCTTCACATTCAGAGAGACATTCTGATGAGCAGGTATGATGCAATAAATAAATGTTTTCTGTTTCAAGGTTGTTTTGATAATCTCCTTTTCGGACTTTTAGTTAGTTTTGCTGATATGAAGAAGCTAAGCTTGTTTGACATTTGGTAAAACACATTGATGATTATTCATATCCACATACTTAAATCTTCATAGGCATCGTTTATTTCAAGCTGATAGTACAACAACAATAGTTTTGCATCAGTTCCAAACAACTTGGGGTCCGCTATATTTCAAGCTGATAGTGTTTGAGCTAAATATGCAGCTCAGGTTTTCTAAGTTAGGAAAATATTACATCACAAATGCTCATATTCCGTGCAACGTTTGTTCTCTACCTTGCCTTCTGCAAATGCTTTAGTTTTGTGACTCTGGTTGTCTTTTATGGATGAGATTTTCATTCTCCTCCTGCCTCTTTCTCCCTGAATTGTGTCTACCAGTTTATGGAACTCTCGGGTTCAAATTTTATCCAAGAATGTTTCAGGATCCTTCATTTTTCAATGAACCGTTGACAGTTTTTGCCATGTGTTAAGTATGCCTAATGGAAAATCACTGCTAATTATTCTATAAGGATTTGTAAGGTTCTATCTAGGCTCACAGAGTTGAGGTTAAGTCCTTATCCTTGAAAGCTTCAAGCCTTCAACTTTATATTGATCCAAGCTATTAATGACTTAATCATAAAATGGAAGTATGGAAACAACATTTAGTGTTGGAGCCAGCTATCCACCTTGTAAAAGGGTTCTCAAATGACATTTATCATATGCAAATTTCGTATTTACGATATCTACTGAAAGGAACTCTATCAAAGTGATGGATAGTGAGAAATTTTAAGTTTTAATTAACTCAAGCTTCATATTCAAAGATTCTAGTTCTGAAGCCATGAGTCTCATATCTGCAAAGCCAAAAGCCAATGAGGGTGTGAAAGAGTTCAGCATGTAGTTGATTATGTCAGTCCCACTCCCACATTGGTTTAGCAGCCAGACATCTTTCATTATCTGTGAAGAGTAACTAGAGAAAATAATGATTTCCAATTGACTCAATATGCATTTTACATTGTATTAGCTAATATAACAATGAAGTCTTATCCCAAACCTGCTATTGCTGTGTGCCTCACTGTCAGTCTAGAGATCCAATGCACAAAAAGATTTTACATGAAAGCCAAAACTTTTAGCATTGAATGGTTCTGCTTTTGACAGGCAAGGTAATACTAATGCAAAACCGAAAAGAACACTTAAAAGGGGCAAACTGATTATACAATAATATATATGTGCTTTCATAAAATGAGAAAAGACATAGGACAAAAGAATCAAAACAAATCAACATATTGTTAAGAGTAGTGCCTTTAAGTCCTCAAAAGAAAACTATCCTGAAGTAAATTTCTTCCTGTTTTGGCCTCCGTTTACCTGTTATCATCTACGCTGCTCAGACTCTTCAAAAGTGTGATTGGATGTGTGTCAGATCCTCTAAAAGTAGTGCAATTTTTGAGGATCTGACATGGGTGGCAGAATTTTTGGAGAGTCTGAGTAATATAGGTTATCATATATATGGCACGCTCCGGGGCCCATGACTCCAGTTTTTCTTTCTCCTTGCCATTTCTTTCCTGATAATTCCTTATCAGTGGTTGATAACTTAGGCTTTCTCACTTCAACACTTGCAATTTCTGCTACTTGGAGCAGGATCCGTTAAAAGAAACTCCAGAAAATGACAACCAATCACTGGAAGTAACCTCAAAAGCTGTAACTATTGATCATGAAGCCAAGGAAAGTCCAAAGAAGTTGATAGAAAAGCTATCAGCTGCTCTAGTTAATGTTAGTGCAAAAGAAGACTTAGTTAAGCAGCATGCTAAAGTGGCAGAAGAAGCTGTTGCAGGTATCTTTCACTATTTCCTTTTTTCCACAGTTTTGAATTCAATCTTAGAAATAATACTGTCTAGACTATTTCCAGCCCTTTTGCTGTACATGAATCACATGCGTAAATAGTTTTTAGAACTTGTTCAATCATGCAATTTTTATCTTGATCAGTTCCATCTTTTTGTAATATTTGGTAGGTTGGGAAAAGGCAGAAAATGAGGTTGCAGTTCTAAAGCAGCAACTTGAGGCAGCTGTGCAGCAGAACTCGACTTTGGATGTTCGTGTCAACCATCTTAATGGTGCTCTCAAGGAATGTGTCAGACAGCTGAGACAAGCTAGAGATGAGCAGGAGCAAAGTATTCAATATGCTGTGGTAGAGAAGGAAAAGGAATGGGCGTCTGAAAAAGCTGCACTTGAATATCAGCTACTTGAGCTTCAGACACAAACAGAGGCGAGTAGAACTGGTTCTCTTGTTTCTACTGATCCAAATGTTCTGGTCAGGCTCGAGTGTCTAGAGAAGGAGAGCACAGCTCTCAAACTTGACCTTTCATCTTGTTCAGAAGAGTTGCAAATTAGGACCATAGAGAGGGACTTGAGCAACCAAGCAGCAGAAACTGCTAGTAAGCAGCAGTTAGAGAGCATAAAGAAGGTGACCAAGCTTGAAGCTGAGTGTCGAAGACTACAAGTCTTGGTTCGCAAATCATCCCTACTCAGTGACCAAAGATCTTATGCTATTTCATCTTTCTCTGTTGAGTCCTTCACCAATAGCCAATCCAGTAGTGGAGATCGACTGAAGACAGTCGACACTGATAGCCACATGATGCGCAGACTGGAAAAAAGTGAATGTGATCAAAGTTGCTCTGATTCGTGGGCATCAGGACTAATTGCTCAGCTCGATCAATTTCAGCACGAAAAGGCTATGCCTAAAACTCTTGCTGCACGGTCATTGGAAATTGACATGATGGATGACTTCTTGGAGATGGAGAGACTCGCAGCAGTATCTGAAACTGAGAATAAAGCCTCTTCACTTACATCTGATGCTGTTGCCGATGACTCATCAAGTGAAGAGAATCCTGTGTCAGCAGAATATGAGACCCTTTCACAAAGGGTGGTTGAATTAGAGCAGAAGCTGGAGAAGATTGAAGCAGATAAAGCTGAACTGGAAAATGCTTTAAGTGAGAGCCAAGATGCCCTCAAGGTGTCCGATTTGCAGCTTAAGGATGCTCAAATCAAGTTAGAAGAGCTGCTGAAGGAGCTAGATGCAGTGAATGAGTCAAAAGAGTTGCTTGAGTTTCAACTCTTTGGCATGGAAGTAGAAGCACGGACAATGTCTGCAAACATTGATTCTTTAAAGACAGAAGTCGAAAAAGAACGATCATTGTCAACTGATAAGGAAACTAAGTGCCAGGAACTGGAAAATGAACTAAGAAGGAAATCCGAGGAATTTGAACTTCAGCAAGCTTCTAGTTCAAATGGGGAATCGAAAATAAAGCAGGTAACACTTGTCTCAACGGATTCTTTTTCTGTTGTTCAAAAGTCTTGAAGCTCTTAAAATTCTAAGCTTTTCTATTTGCAGGAAGATTTAGCTGTAGCTGCTGACAAGCTTGCAGAATGCCAGAAAACAATTGCATCTCTTGGTAAGCAGCTTCATTCACTAGCTACTTTAGAAGATTTCTTGATAGACACCGCAAATCTTCCTGGATTTTCTGGGGAAGGATCAGTTGTAGCTGGAGCTAGTGGAGAGGAATGGAAGTTACATGTAAACGAAACATTTACCCGAAACAGCAATTCAGACATTCCAAAGATTGAGAATTCTAGTTATTCTATGAACGGTAATGAAGGAGAATCATCCTCTTCTTCGTCATCATCATCATCAGCTACTCAAGTGACAACATCCAAAAGTAGAAATGGTTTTGGAAAGTTGTTTTCTCGAAGCAAGAGTGGAATTCAGCTCTAAAATGTAACAGTTGACAAAATCAAAAGGGATATGACTAGAAGAAAGTCGAAATGTAGATGTCAGTGAGCATTCATATAGCCGAATTGTAATTTTCTTGAGATTGAGCCGTCATTGTTGCCATCATATTTTCATATGGTTATAAGTAGGATGGCTGATTATTATTTTTTTAATTAGCATCATATGTGCTTTTATTGTTAAGAGAATGTTCATATCTTTTAAAATACAAACAGAACCAAATATGTCATATTATAAATCTGTGCGTGCAAGATAACTTAAAGATTGTGAATATTGGTTATTCAAGGAAGATTGGTCATGGGGTTCAATAAACATGCAACAAACACCTTACTCAGATTAATGGCTCTTTTTCATGATCTCAAACTTGTCATGAATTTTGGATTCAAGCCCTATTTGACATTTTTTAGAAACTCAAAAAGAGGTAATTTATGTTATTATAGTTAAGAAAAAGGGCTATATTTGTCCTTGTATTCTTAGAAAAAGGTTATATTTACCCTTTGTTATACTTTTTGGTTATATTTGCCCTTACCATCCAACTTTAAGTTTATATTTACCCTTTGAATTGTTAAGTTCCACATCAGTTCTTTTTATTATCCTAGGTAGCTCATATCTGGATATAATTTTCTCTAATTTTATTTACACATCACCCCAAAAAAATTGGAAGTAAGCAAAGTAAAAAATATATTTTCCAATTGTGTTTAAACACTTGAATGGCCAAATTCTTGAAAAATAAAAAATAAATACAATATTTTTTCATCCAGCCACTCCAAAAGCTTTAATTAATCTGCTATTCCTCCAATTTCACTGTATTAAAGCTGCAACACTTCCTCTAATTATATAACATCAGTCTGATATATAGTTGAAAAACTTCTAAAATCAGTTTATTTTAATATTTTTGTGAGAAGTATTTTTGAGAAAAAAATGCATTGTGTTTGATATACCAATTTGCAGAAGACTTCAATTTAATCAATACTAGACCAATAATTTATGATTGGCTAAGATTTCAGAAATGCTTCCATGAAGAAGCTACTACTTTGTTTTCGAACTTTTGCCACTACTCAAAATGAATTATGAAGTCCCACCACTCCCTCCCCTCCCACACCCAAAACGATCTACTAAATTCAACGAGTTGTTCCAAAGGATCAAAATGACTAGTTATTTATGAAATTCCCTGTCAGATCTCGGTAAAATAATGGATTTTTTAAAGAAAAAAGAACAACATTTTCAACTACTCCAAAACTTAACAACATTCTACTAGGGGTGAAGCTACCTTGTATGAAGGCGGTTCATCACCCCCTTTGGCAGAAATTTATATTATATATATGGTTAAAATAAGTTTATATGCATACATAGTAAATGTAAAACCCTTTTTGGTTATCTATTTCTAGAGATTTTGAATCTCTTATCAAAAATCTTAGGTCCGCCTCTGCATTCTCCTTTCATCTCAATTAATAAGACATCGTTTGATTTGATATAAAATTTTAAAAAGAAAAACGAAATCATGGTATAAAATAAAATTTTACACATTTATATAACTATAAACTATGAGTATTTCATTAGGATAAGCGAAGAACTTCAAAAATTTGAATCTTTTTAAAATAATAATTTTCAAACAATTACAAACACTCATTAATATTAAGAATTTAGGCAACAAACGAGTACTACAACACTCTTTCTAAGGTGACAATGACAGAGTTATAAAGAGGATATGCTATTAAACAATCTCACATTTAATGATGAAGAAGGGATTTTCTACAAAAATATAGCCAATGAGAATTGAAAGCAAATAAAAGAAGATATAATTCCACCATCCACGCTGGCAAATGGCATATGTAGGTCCTACAAGAAAACAAGCATGTGGAGATTGAAGACGCCACGTGTGAAAGGAAGAAATCCACGTGGCGAAGTGTGGGAGGAAGGTCGAGATCGCGCTTCACGTTTTACACCAACCTCTTATCAACAAAACCAAATCCCTCTTCTTTCCCTCAAAATTGAACCCTCAATTTCTCTCTCTATCTTTCTCTCTCTAATTTTACTTGGACAAGAGAAAATCGCCGTCTCTTTCATCTTTTTTTTTTTCGAAAAACAAAAAAAAATAGCAGCAGCTGCTGCTCTATCCCCGCCATGTCCGCTATTGCTACTTCTGCTGCTCTATTTTTTCCTCTCTCTTTTTGCCGCTCAACTAAGACTTATACTAGAAAGGTAACTCTTTATCTTATTGCTCGAATAAATATCTATAGCTTATGTTAAGAAGACTACAATTGCATGAATTGGGATGGAGAGATTATTTACATTTTTCTAGAAAAAATGTTAAAATGAGTCAATTTACATGTTGGAGAAGACGAAATTTTATGGGCAAATTACGCTGTGGTGTGCCTTTTTGATGATTGTATTTAAATACTTGGTTTAGTTAGCTTCCATGAGTGATAAGAATGTAAGTGCATTTATGAAATTTGTTGATACTTCAGTTATGGTTTTGACCATTTAATAATATGTACCAAGTGTTAGTTGGATCAAGTAATGAAGTTACTACCATTAAGATAGTTGTAACTTGTAAAGCAAAATGATTTCTGCCCATAAGTCAGGGGAGTTTATTTATTCCTTTTGCTGGAAAATGTTTTCTAACTAAAAACAAAACCACATTGTTTTTGTCATTCTTTAACACTCCACCTCTATCGCTTAGACCTCACGTCCAGTGCTTAGCATGGGCGTGGACAATTTTAATTTTGGAACTTAGCATGGGCGTGGACAATTTTAATTTTGGGGAAGACGGGTGCGTGGATAATTTTAATTTTGGGAAACACGGGTCCTGCTCAATTTTGATTTTGGGTGATTTTGGGGAAGACGGGTCCTGCATACAATGTGAAATTAAGTTTTAGGCGTAACTCACATTTCAAAATCTAGCTCAGAGGGAGGAGAATTGCCCAAGCTTTATAAAGAGTCCAGTTATCTCATTAACCACCGATGTGAGACTTTTGTTACTCTTTAACATCTTCTTCGTCGACTCTGTGGGGTAACTTATTTGTGGCATGCTTTTAATTTTTATGCTCTAATGTATGTGTATCGGGTAGAAAGTAGTAGTTCATGTAGTAATCGATTGGGAAGTTATCTCAATCTAAATCTAAATATAGAGAACTGTACACAACTTGCATTTTGTCTATCATATGAATTATTTAGTGGATGATAATTATGCTTGTTCATTGTCAGTGTTTCAAAGGTGGATTTGGAGTGTTTGCAGTGTATGAGGAGGCAGCGGGTACTGAGTTATCAAACAAGAAAAGCTCCTGGTTGACAATCTTTGATGTCGAAGATCCAAGGTCAAAATTCCCTCAGTCTAAAGGGAAGTTCCTGGATGCAAATCAAGCTTTAGAAGTTGCTAGATTTGATATACAGTATTGTGATTGGCGAGCTCGTCAAGACGTGCTTACAATAATGCTCCTGCACGAAAAGGTTGATTCCCTTGGCTTAATTTCTGCTAATTAGTGACTGATCCTTCTTTGATTTTGTTTCAATTTTTTCTCGTCATAGTTTTCTTCTTTTTCATCCTTGTACTAAGTCGTGTGACTGGTGGATACTGTGTGAGTAGGTTGTGGAAGTATTGAATCCTCTAGCACGGGAGTATAAATCTATTGGAACGGTGAAGAAGGAACTCGCGGATTTACAAGAAGCACTTTCTCAAGCCCATAAAGAGGTATATGCTACTTTGATCCCATTGAACAAAATTATGCTATTGGATACTACAAGTTTTTCCTTTCTAGATTTTTGGGTAAATATGTAACACATCAAATTTTTTTCCTTTATTAATGGTTGTTCAGGTTTAGTTTCCTTTTATCTCTAAAATCTTTGAAGCAAAACAGATTTTCTTAAGAAAAAAACGGCTAATTTCATAGATAAACTGGTTCAAGAATCTTACTAGTGAAAACTCAAAAAGAAAAATGAAAAAACAACA
Organism: Solanum lycopersicoides; assembly: GCA_022817965.1. Classification (NCBI taxonomy): domain Eukaryota; kingdom Viridiplantae; phylum Streptophyta; class Magnoliopsida; order Solanales; family Solanaceae; genus Solanum; species Solanum lycopersicoides. The sequence goes on along the minus strand of CM040623.1, from coordinate 75,787,440 downwards.
CAAAAAGCAAGTTTGGGATTTCGTGTACTTCCATATAAGCCAAGATTTGTATCTAAAGTAGTGATAGCAACAGGTACATATATCTGAGGTGCGGGTTTCTGCTGCTTTAGATAAGCTAGCTTACATGGAAGCGTTGGTTAATGATAGGCTTCTACCAGAGAGGAGTACAGAAGAATCAGATTCTCCGTCTTCATCCCCCGGTACATCTACAGTATCTAGAGATAATGTTAAAAGCAAGCAGCCTAGAAGATCCCTCAATGTGTCAGGTCCTGTTCAGGAATACAGCCCCCATTTGAAGAACTTCTGGTATCCTGTTGCTTTCTCCGCGGATATTAAGGATGACACCATGGTAAGTCAATTACCTGATTTATGTAATAATCTTATTTGCAGAACTGCAGACAGCATGTTACCAATTTCTATGTTACCAATTGACTAAAATGAACAGATTCAATACTCTGATGCGAACCAATAGCATGTTGTACCATCTCCTTTCTAACTTACTGAGAGAGAAGAGAACGCAATTTTTTTGCCTTTTGCTGTATTCTAGTGTCTCGTGTGTTGATGGTTATTTGACTATAATGTATCAGATACCAATTGAATGCTTTGAGGAACCATGGGTGATTTTTCGTGGGAAAGATGGAAAACCTGGATGTGTCCGGAACACATGTGCACATAGAGCCTGCCCCCTTCATTTGGGTTCAGTGAAAGAGGGTCGAATCCAATGTCCTTATCATGGTGAGAATAGACGAATCTAAGCATTCTTCAGTGCATATTTCCTATCTAGGATATAATAAAACACTTGATCAATTTGGTGTGTGATACGTGGGGAGTGCATGCAATAACTGACATTTACGTTTATGTTTGTTTGATGATCGACCTTAGGGTGGGAATATTCAACAGATGGAAAATGTGAGAAAATGCCATCAACAAAATTTCTGAATGTCAAGATCAAATCTCTGCCATGCTTTGAGCAAGAAGGAATGATATGGATGTGGCCTGGAAATGATCCTCCTACAGCCACTCTTCCTTCTCTACTTCCACCTTCTGGATTTCAAATCCATGCAGAGGTTTGAATCACTGAAACAACATTTTAATTGTTAATAGGAAAACCATCTAACAACAGTAAGTTAACTCTTTCTGCTCCATTCTTGTTGTTCTTTAAACTGGCAGATAGTGATGGAACTTCCCGTGGAACATGGGTTGCTTTTAGACAATCTGTTGGATCTTGCCCATGCGCCTTTCACCCATACATCTACGTTTGCTAAAGGATGGAGTGTCCCAAGGTTTGTTGTTATTATAATGATTTAAAATAGTTTAGAAGTTAGAGCAACACTAGTTTACTAATCTTCAGTTTAAAATTAAACAAAATGCCAACCTGTAACTGTCTGACGAATTAACAGTAATAACCCGAAGATGTGAACACTTACTTGATACCTCTCTTTTTCAGCTTTGTAAATTTTTTGACTCCGGCATCTGGTCTGCAAGGATATTGGGATCCTTATCCAATAGATATGGAATTTCGACCACCTTGTATGGTTCTATCAACCATTGGAATCTCAAAGCCAGGCAAATTGGAGGGGCAGAGCACCAGAGAGTGCTCTACACATCTTCACCAACTTCATGTATGTTTACCTGCATCTCGACAGAAGACAAGGTTGCTATATAGGATGTCACTGGATTTTGCTCCCATATTAAAACACATGCCTTTCATGCAATATGTGTGGAGGCATTTTGCTGAACAGGTTAGATTATATCCTTAACATTGGTAGTGTCTGTGATTACATAAAACTCGTAATGGTGTGAATCGGTGTCATTGACTTCTTCAAAATGCATCACCTGCACAAATCACAATACCTATAATGACGAATTCTCCTGCATAAACGTTCTCAGGTTTTAAATGAAGACCTACGGCTTGTGATTGGTCAACAAGACCGGATGCTCAAGGGTGCTAACATTTGGAACCTGCCTGTATCATACGATAAGCTAGGAGTAAGGTATAGGATATGGAGAGATGCTGTAGAGAGTGGAGCAAAGCAATTGCCATTCAGCAAATGAAACATGGAACTAATCCATGGATAGATTTTTTACATCTCAAGATAATTGATCGTACACTCTAAACAACCTGAGCTCTTTGAAGAACTTCAGTTGCTGAGAATCTTAGTTGGTATATAACACGATTGCCCCACTTGTTGCTCTGAGGATATACCAGAGCATCCTGAAAATGAGATGATCTCAGTATAGCTTCCCTTGTAAAAAATAAACTGTACACTAATTGTTTTTAGGTTCATGTACAGTTTAAACAACCTTGACCCCCGCCCATCAATTCTTTCATGTTTTCCCTAGCATGCCTCCTAGAAAATGTGCAGCCTCTATAGTAAGTCATGGAAATGGTCCTCCAACTTGTATCATAGAATCAATCTTATTGAATTTTTGAATTGTATACACAATTTTTTCGCCAAAATGAAGCAAGAGGAAGATCTGATTGTATAGCTGTTTTGCCTCAAAGTGTATTTTTGTCCTCCAAATTTGTGTTCTTTCAGTGACGAGTCCATGGATGGAATTGCTTAAAGCAAAATTTTGATATCTTTTTATTCAACAACACGATATATACCAACTAAGATTCTCAGGTTGGCAAGGGTAAGGATGAAACTATATGGCGCCAGGTTTGATTCCTAAAGCTCAAATTTATTCCACAAACTTGATTACAAGACAAGAAGAGGAACATAATTACAAAGTATTTTAAACCCAGAAGTGTCTGTAATTATCTATAGAATATTCATTCAGAGTGTATTACCACAGAAGGGACAGAATCGGAAATCGCCGTCCACTTCCCGGCGACAGAACTGACACCTAAGTACGTCCGCCGTAGACGACGTCGGAGGAGTTAGAGATTGAGGGAAGAAGAGCTTGCAGTCGTTGCAGTACATCACCGGCTCTTTTCCCGGCCATCTCCACACCGGAACAAAGAAGAGCTTGAGAACCTTTTCATAGTCGACGAGGTCGGCGCGTGATCCGCAAGCAATGCACCTCCCTGCCCTGCTCTTCAATACCTGCCTCGCCTGCTGCTCTAAGCCTCCTACGAAGAAGAAGAACATTGTTTATGATACTTTGATTCGTTGATTAGGTTACTGCAAAGTGGAGTTTTTGAAGAGATGGAGAAGAAAATTTCTAGAGGATTCGTGGGTATTATGGTAGACCGCTTGAGAATCAAGTTATTCGGGTATTGTTCGTTGGGCCACTGATGTCCCAGGTCATTAGTGTTATTGGCCCGTTTAGCTAACTATATACAAATTCAAGATTTTGCACGGATAGTCAGGTGATCTTTAATTTTTATCTTTTATTTAATTATAAATTACGCAAAACATAAATTTAGAGAGCTATTATCTTATATGGCAAGATTAAAAATCTGTAATAATAAGTAAGCTTGGAAGATATAACTTCATGGGTTTTGTAGGAACTAAAATTATGTCTTCCATTTGTTACATGTCTTGTATTCTTCTAATACACAAGTTATGAGAAAGTAAGCGGCACAACTTATTTTTCCTTATCACTTAAAAATAGAAATATTTGTTATGGAACGGTTTACTCTCAACTCAAATCTAAATTTTGTTCGATTTTATTGTCAGTACCGAATATCAAGTTAATTTTTTTAAAAAAAAATCACAAAAAAGATATATTTATTGATTATTATTTTTAATTTGGAGGGTGGTTATTTACACGGATGATCCGTAACGGATTTTCCTCAATACAATTTTGAGTCGAGCATGTCGCATAAGGCTTGTCTAGTACTATTTACATTTTCTGTGTGGTTTGCATGTTATTATCTTAAGATTTTTTTTAAAAAAAACAACTATATAATGTAAAATATTGTATATGGTGATATCTATATGAGTCAATTTATTAGATTTTTATCAAAATCAATCCAAACCAACTATAGTTTAATTTCTTAATCACATAAATACTATTTCAATCTTGTTTATTTTGTTTGAAATGTAGATGATAATAAATTGTATAATTTTAAGCCTTCAAGTCTTTTGGGTCTTTGTAGCCAATTAAAAATGTTTTAAACAATTTGATTTTATGTACTAGCTAGTGATGCCGAATCCTAAGAAAATAGGTGTTTGATTGTCTGCTATTTTGATTTTTTTTTAATCTCAATTTGAGTTAAAATCAAATATTTGTTTTCTTACATTATCAAGCAAGTAGTGTCTATTTAATTTCTTTTTAACTCAAAGTACTTTTACTAATTAAGATAATGGATGATCGACAAAGCAAAACGCAAAAGGTGAAAGAGTGAATGCATTATAATTTATAACTAGGTTCTTTGGTTTAAGAATATGAGCTGCTAAATATTTTGCAAAATTTCCAGACAACATACTCCATTTTTCAATAGTGACTATCAAAAGCTTTTTATATTATAAAATATTGAATATCACCTATTAACAGAGACGGATCTAGGATTTAGAGTCACCGGGTGCCAAGCAGAGACGGACACACATGGTGTCAAGCAAAGGCGGACCCACATAATTTGATAGGCGCGCACGTTTATCCGTTAACTTAAAAAAGAAATCATGTGTATATATGCATATCTATCGTGAAAAACTGATATAAAGTAGGATATAATTAACAGTGCACACATAAGAAGCGTAGAGGTGCACTTGTTTAGTTGGTACAAGTCAGAGGAACCACTCGCGAGAATACGGTTTAGTCTTATTTCATTATTTTTTATTCAAGTTTAGCTTATAAATCATATTTGAGTCATTAGTTACTAATCAAATACTACATCATTCGTTTTGTTGTAAAAATTTCAATTACCTAAATTAAGATAGTATCGGTGCATCAAAACTTCAAATTTGGATTCGTTTCTAATGCTCAATAGACTCATTGATTAAATTAATTTTATATTCAGATAAAATTATTCGTTTTGTGGCTTAATGAAAGAGCAGGATTGGGCGAAGGACGAAAGACTGAAGCTTTAATTAATGATAATTTTTTGTTGTTTAAAAGTTTAAAGGAAAAGCCAGGTTTCAACGTTGAAGATAATTTTTTTATTATATATTTAATCATATAAAAGAGAAGTCAAAAAATTAAATTAAATTAATTAAAAATTATTATTGATTAATACTAAATAATAAGTAGGAAAAAAAATGTTCGTTGTCTAAAGAAAATTTAAATGCCTGCAGTTGAAAACAATAAAAAAAGAATCGATCCCACAAAATAAGACTCATTAAGTGGATGGTCTACCACTGTGCCAAAGATTACTTTCATGCACTAGGTGGCACGTTTATTATTTATACATATGTTGTATATAAATACTTATATATAAATAGAGTTTTCATCGAAGCTCGTAGATGTCTGGCACCCCCACGGGCCTTAATAGATCCGCCCCTGTACCTATATCTAATTGACGGACTAATGTACGTTTTATAAGTTTGAAAAATGATTAATCATGAGTTATGTGTGTAACTAAGTTGAATAATATTTCATTTTTGACATTTGTTCGTTATTAGAGAAAGGATAGAGAGGAAGGTGATTTTCATTTTTCTAATACACAATATTTCATAGTCTAACTAGTAGTAATAGTTATAGTAATAATTTAACTTTTTTCTAACTGTAGGATCTATAAAAAGAAGTTGAAGAATTGTGTACTTTATGTTTTGCAGCTGAAAAATCGACATTATCTCTTTCTTTGAAGTTTGCTCCAAGCCAAACTTGAATTTCAAGGAAAGAAAATAGATGATTCACAAACTAAATATCTTTTTGGTTAGTATATTTTTCTTAGAAAAATGTTTTATTTAGAGTTTAACTTTTCTCTGTTTCTCTTCATCTGTTTTCTGAGCGTAAGATTTCACTATGTAAATGTTCCCACCCTTATTTTAAATTAAGACTTGTCTATTTTTACCTGATGACATTTTGGGTCGGGTCGATCCATGACCCAAAAACTTACATCTCCCACTTCTTATAACCAGCCAGTTCAGTCCATTTTATTTCAAAAAGATGAATAAAATCAACATATTAGTGGACATCTTCAAAACTGCAACTATTTAAAAAAAAATTCTTTTTTCCCTTTCGAATGGCCTTTTGGTTCCTTGACAAATTTTATGTCGCCCTTGGGACACTAGTCTGTACGATTTCACGCCCTCTGAAGCATGTCTTACGGCTTACTCTTTTTGTGTCCCTTTGTTCGACTTTGAGAACTCTCACTTGGAGTAATTTGCGCATGTCCCGTTCTGTCATGTCTGAAATGAGAACAAAATTTTCGTAAAAGGCAAGGAACTGCTCAAGGAACATAAGAATCAAACTAATTTTTTGAGACCAATTTTAATGCATATCAAAATTATAATCTAATCAAAACTAGTGATCTCCAAAGTAAAGAAGATAACTCATGGTCCCTAAAAAAAATCAAAGGCGATCCACAATCTAATTTGACCATTTGAAAATAAACTTGTGTTAAAATAAATATTTTGTTAACATAAAAAAATACTTCAAAAGCATTGACTATTTTTCATTTTAAAAAAACAATAGTAGTTTATGATTTCAAAGAAAATGATATAAATATTTTATTAAAAAAATTGGACAATAATCTTTTCTTTTTTCAAATTTTTTTTAAAAAAATTGAGTTTTTAAAAAACAAAAACAATGGAGTCCACACGTCCAACTGGGGAAGTGTAGACCATTTTACTTTGTCTTGTCTTTTTTTATTATTATTATTATTTTTAATTTTTAACAAAAAAGAATGTGATTTGTATAAGATTCTATCTTCAAATCTCTTTTGATCATTATTTTTTTATTAACAAAAAATAAAATTTGACTTTTTCAAGTTCTTATCCAACTCTAAGTCTATTTTTTATCAACATACAAAAATAACTCTTTATAAATATTTCTCTCGTTACTTTCATGAAAAAAAGAAAAAAAAAGCTTCAACAGATTTCCATGAAAGAATCACAAGGAAGATAAAAATACTCAGGTCAGTGAATAGTAACTAAAAAAACAGATAGATAATGGACAAGAATAAACATGTATATCATCAGATTTCAAATTTCTTGCTTCATTCAATCAGAGAATTTCAATCATTATATCATAAAACGATTAAACCTTGCTCTGATACCATTTGTAGGATCTATGGAAAGAAGATCTTATGTTTTGCAGAGAAAAAATTGACGAAATTTCTTTCTTTGAAGAGTACTCCCAGCCAAATTGAATCTCAAGGAAACAAGATAGATGATTCACAAACTAAATATCTTTTTGGTTAGTGTCCTTTTCTTAAAAATATGTTGTGTTTAGAGTTTTCACTTTTCTCTGTTTTTTTTAATCTGTTTTCTGAGCGTAAGATTTCTTTATTTAAAATAATTATAGGTTTGTGCACGTTAGAGGAGTTGCTTAGTAACTTTTTCCACCCCTATTTTAAATTAAGACTTATCTTCTTCCAGATAACATTTGGGTCGAGTCGATCCATGAACAAAAAACTTACACTAACAAACAAGGACCTACAAGGTCTAAAAGATAAAAAGAATAAACTAAAAGGACTTCAGTGCAAATATTACTATAAAACATACACAAAGGTAGAAAATGCGTTCTTAATATACAGAAATTTGTTTAACAGATTTAAGTTGAAGAAGGTAGTCATTTCACGTAAGCATTCTCTTTCTCATTTGGATAAGCTTCAAATCCTTGTATTTTTCTCATTTCTTAGCTAAAAATTGATGTTTTTGTTGTGTTAAAAGATGAAGAGTAGGTTCTGGACTTAGCTAAAAAGTTGATATTTTGTGGTAAAAAGGGAAGAGTAGGTTCTAGGTATGTATGCTTCAAATTTATTTTTTTCTCATTTCTTGTGTTAAAAAAATGATCTTTTTAATATAAGATAATCAGTAGCTTTTAGCTTCATAGCATGTATTTCTTGTTATTTTGTTATGTGTAGTTGAACTTGAAAAATGAAATGTTAGACTTCATGAGTTAATCTGGTAATTATTTTATTTTCATTTGTGTTCTGAAATCTCTCTAATGTCGTAATCGTAACACTTCATTTACTTTTTCCTGTCATAAAATTATAAATGAACTCGACTTACAGAAAAGGAAGAGACAATATTCAGATGATGTCATTATTATTTTGTACATGTATGTGTTCTTGAACTGTAAAAAGAAATATTATGATTCTTCATATTTAATTTGGTGAGGTGCACTCATTTTCATTTGCTGGTTGTTTTCTAGTGCGGAAGATTGATTTTCACGATGTTTATCTAGTGGCAAGAAATTCATTCAAGAGATGACTGTTGTCTATTGATGTTTTAGGGTTAATCAATCCCCCTAAGTGGATTCTATTGTCTAGTGATATATATGGAATAATATAGAGGAGTCAAAATGGGCTAGATCCGTGGGTCGGCCTGTCCTAATTCGGGATTTAATAGGGTTGGTCTAAGATTTTTGCAGCCCATTAGAAAAGAGTTTTTTAGCCCGGCTGAATAAGTTGCTGATTTGTGGGGCTTGAGAAATATCAGAATGGCTAGCCCGTGGGTTAATAAAAATTAATTAAAAATATAATATTAAAATTTAAAATTAGAGAGTCTAAATTCAAAATAATTAGATTAATATTTTATTAAATATTTATACTTTTACTTAAAAAAAACTTAATAAATATTATAAAGATAATTTTATATGTTGATTTGATTAACAAATAGTAACATTAACATCATGTTATGTTGTTTGTCATAGTTATGATAATAAATATAAATTATAATTTATAATTTAATTTAAAAATTATAAAAAAATATAATTTTAAAAAGTGGGTTGGCCCGGCAAGCCTATAACCCACGTACTTATGGGTTAAAACGACGTTTTTTGGCCATACAAAAAATGGGCTAGCCCAACCTGACTCGTAAAATGTCAAAACTTATATGAGTTAACCCGGATGGGGTGGGTTAGCCATATTGACAGCTCTAGAATAATATTATGATCTTATTAGAATTTTTTGTTTTGTCTAGCGATAGATATGGAATAATAAGATGATCGAATTTTTTGTTTCCTGCTGATTGTATTTATGTTCTGAAGAATGTATTGGTCTAATGACATCGCACATTTAATACTCTAAATCATTTGTAAATTGATATGTGGTAGGTATTCATTCAAGAGATAATTGTTGTGTATTGATATTTATTAGGGATAATGAACCTCCTTGGATTCCTTTGTCTAGAGATAGATATGGAATAATAAGATGATCTTATTAGAATTTTTTATTTTTGTTTCGTGCTGATTGTATTCATGTTATGAAGATTGTGTTCTTCTAATATCGTCGCACATATGAATATTATCTAATTTGAATTAATTTTCTCCTGATTGTTTTCCTCTAAATGATATGTAAACTGATATATGGTGGATAGATATTTAGTCAGGTTGCACTTGCATGAAATTCATTCAAGAGATAATTGTTGTTTATTGATGTTTATTTGGGATAATGGAACCTCTGTGAATTCCTTTGTATACAAATAGATATGAAATCTATAAAAGATTTGTTGGAGCCGATGTTGGACCAAGTTCAACATCAATATACTGGGGAATCCACAGAAGTATAAACAATGATTGAAAAGCTAGAGCAGATTAAGGCATATCTATTATGAGAAGGTAATAATCAAACTATGTTTATAATTTAGTATTTTTTTTGTTTTTATGCTTTTTTTACTGATCAAATTTTAATAATTTTTTTATAAACCAATGCATATAGTTGTATTTTTTGTAGCAGGAGTAGGTCCATGTGGAGCTGGAGCATCAAAACGTCTTAACTAGGTGACGTTTGAAGAGACTACGAATTTCTGTATCACAAATGTAATTTTTATTTTGTCCGAACTTCATTTTGTCTGTCTGTCATATTGTAAGCACTATATCCAATATGTCTACATGTTGTAAGCATTATATCCATTCTGTTTACATGTTATATGGGAAGCACTACATCCATTCTATCGACATGTTATACGGTAAGCACTAGAATATATCAAACATAAAAAAAAAGGTTTTATGTGACGTCAACCTACATGTACACTGCAGAGTATTCACATAGTCATTTCATAAAGAGTTTCAGTATTTATCGAGCAAAGATCATACATAGTATTTCACAATTACCATTTTTAAAAATGTTTGCACGTCTACCTTTTTTTATGGCTTAAAGTTGATGCTTTTTCGAACCTATTTAAGGTAAAAATAGTTGAACTTCAACTTTAAGTGAATGAAGTTTTTCGAACCTATATATATTCTTATATGAAAGTCTTTAAGAGAATAAATGTGGCAATGCTAGTTTTTAAGCTATTAATTAAAATTTAGTCGCCATTTCTTCTTTTTTTTTTTCCTGGTAACTAACATGATTTTTATTAATTACCAGTGAAAACATTACAAAATCATAGCTTAGTCAAATTCAGTTAAATACCTTTATTTTTAATGCTGGTATGATATTTGAATATAAATAGGATGGATTAACCATGGCCAATGCATTTAATTATATGTCAAATCAATCGGCGCCCACTAAAGTTGGCACCAGGTTTCACTTAGACATCTCAACTAGTCGATGTTCATTTTAGACATCTCATGTAGAGTTTTGTTGCGTTATTTTTACACTTTTTGCTGACATGTCAAAGTGAATGTGATACACTCAACAATAGCGCTTGAAAGACTTATTTTAGCCATTTTAATTTTATTTTCTCTTCCTCTTCTCCATTTTTCAAGTCACCACTCCCTGTTCAAGCCTAAACTCCTTTAATGGAGGTCAAAATTTTTATTAAAATTTATTTTTAACTATTTTTCTTCTTTTATATTACTTTTCTAAATCTACCATCACCTCACTCCACTTTTTGCTGGAAATATTGATACCCATATTTCATATTTATTCTCTCTTTCTTTCTCTTTCTCCCTCTTTTCTTCCCAAAAAAACAATACTAAAAAAAATATGAAAATAGTAAAAAAAAGAATAATTTTTTTAAAAGAGCACAAAAGAGATTTTGAGTTTATAGAAAAAAGAGATTCTTTTTATTTTATTTGCTAAGTATATTTAATAATTATCAACTAAAATAATATATTATTTAATTAATTGTTTGTCACATTATCAATAAGTGTATTACACTCTCCTTTAATTTTTATTCATTGTCAAAATAATATAACGAAATTCTACCTAAAATGTCTAAAATAAATATTACTTAATTAAAATATCTAAATGAAATCTATCGCCAACTTTAAAATGTCACCAATAAATAGAACTATATATTTAAATAGCCTCCATTAGTAATTTGTGTCAGAGTTCCAGATATTGGCTAGAAGAAATGCATAACAAAGAGAAGAAAAGAAAAAACTTAAAAGACCACCGAGGAGTTTCCGGTGAGGATTTTAATTTTGAAATTTTTATTATGGTATCTAAAAATACTTTATTGTTATCATATTTAATTAATACACCTCAGATCGTCATAAACACTAGTTGTTCATACTCCTGCTTGCGATGAAGATACCACTTCGACTTGTCACATCCAAATTCCTTACATTGATTCGTACGTTGCATAGTTTTTAACAATTTAAATGAGTATATCCATAATTCTTCTTCTTAAAAAGTAAAATATGTTTCATCAGATACTATGGAACAAAACAATGGTGAAAATTTCTACCCACAACTTTTCACCCAAATAATATTTGCCAGAATATTTGAAAATTTTAATGATTCAAATGATAGCTTAATTTTTCTCTCA
>CM040623.1:75597694-75775017 GCA_022817965.1 Solanum lycopersicoides | reverse complement strand
AAGAGCGGAGCTTGAATCTCAGGTGCTGAAGTTAGTAATTTTTGCTTAAATATTATATTTTGTATCAAAAAATTTATTAATATGTGTATAAATTGAAGTTTAGAACCCAACGAGTAACATGTAATGTTAAAATTATAGCTTCGCCACTGTCCACTCGGCTCCTTACTAATAAAAATAAATAACAATTAATGCAAATTATAATCCCTATGTGTATCATCATAATTAAATCAAACACGAGATCATAGCCCCTTCTTTCCCAAATAGTTAATCAAAATTAAATGTCTAATTAATTTTATGCTATTGGATTTAAGAATTAATGACAAATTTTACTTCAAAAAATAAAATCTTCTTCTTTTTCAAAATGGAAAAGGGTCTGATATACCCCTCAACTTTGTCATTTGGAGCTGATATACGCTTGTTATGAAAGTGACTCATATATACCCCTACTTATATACAAATGGCTCATATATACCCTTTTCCTCTAACGGGAATGAAAAAATAATAATTTTGATCTATTTTTTAATTATTTTTTCTAAAAAATATAATCTCTTTTGAGCAAATTTAATCCTCGTCAAATATATTTTTTTTGATATTTTTTTGTTTCAATGACTAATTTAGAATTATTATTTTGATAATCAAATTTATTTATGTTTCACTAATATTCTTGTAAAACTTATTGTAGATGACCAAATATTTTTCTTCAATACAAAAATTAAATTACAATATAGACAAAAACTAGTTAAATTTTTTTCCTTTACACTGAGGAATGAAAGAAAAAAAAATAAGAATAAGAATAAGAAACTCAAATAATTATAATAAAAGAAGTCAAAAAATAGTTTATGTATGAAAAAAATTAAAATATGCTTTGAGCTTTGATAGAAAAATCATATATACCCCTAAATGATTTTTAAAAAAATAAAAAACAAAAAATATAAATTTAAGATTAATTTTTTAACTTCCGTTAAATAAAGGGTATATGTGAGCTCATTTCATAACGGTAGGGGTATATGTGAGCCGTTTGTATAACGGTAAGGGTATATATGTGCCACTTTCATAACAAGGGGTATATCAGCTCCAAATGACAAAGTTGAGGGGTATATCAGACCCTTTTTCCTTTTAAAAAAATTCTAAAAAAACAAAATGAAGAGGAAGTACAGATTTGTTCTTATTTACAAATCCAAAAATAATTCTTTTCTTTTTTTGTTTGTTTGTTCCTTTTTATTTTCTTGTTGTGATAATGATTATCTTAGACTATATTCTGATTAGACTTGTCCAAATATCTTTTTCCATGTTATCAAATCTGAATATAAGTAGAATTCTAGTAGTAGATTGCAGCCTTTGCTAATTGTGAACTGAGAAAGTTACATACATAATTAAGCATAGTACAACTTTTTGTATCAAATCTCAAAACGTAATCATTTCAATAAATGGGAAAAAGATTATTGAAATTAATTTTGATCTTTCTAATAATTTTTTTTAAAAAAAAATTACATAAAAATTAGGGTCAGGGCTAACTAGTTTGTGGGAATCATATTGAGTTTTTTAACGATAGTCGATAAATATATATTTAATTAAAGAACACAATAAAAGATAAAGTTTACGTACTTTGAATAGTTTTGAAATATTTTCCTCTTTTCTATTAAACAAATATATGTTAATAATAGATTTTAAACTTTATAAACCAAATGAACTATGATAAATTTTCAAAATCAAACATTTTATGTTCAAATGTTGAATTTGATTCTAATAGCATGTTATGAGCTACATGAATGATAGTCCATCAAAAAGAAAATTTAACAAGTCATTTGTTTAATTATCTAAAAGATAAGTAGTTTGATAGCAGGGGCGGATCCACCTTATGTCGTGGGGATAAATGATTTTTTTTGTGTGTTTAATTTTATGGATCACCATAAAGTTATTAAATTTCATTTTGCAATGCAAAATCATTTAATTTTGTTTTGTAACAGAAAATTATTCTACCAAAATGCAATCATATTTCGTAGATATTGTTGATGTGAAAAACAAAATTAAAGCATTTTTTAAGTAATTATTTTTTGTTAAAAAAAAAAAACTATAGTTATTTCATTACTTCGATGTTCATACGTTCATACTTATAACATAGGCTTTAATGATTTAATTGCAAATTACAAATGTAATTAAATTTTAATTGTATATTATTAATACCTATAATACCATAGGTACCTCATTTATGCATACATAATATGCGTAAATCATGTTCTACTGCTTCGTTTTTGTCTTTGCATTGGTAATTGTCATTAATTAACATTAGTATTAATCATGTAAGTGTTTGTTTTATAATCTAGTCTATTATTGCAACCTTTGCATTAAATTATCCTCTAATTTAGTTTCAAAAACAATTATATCATTTAAATTTGGATATGCACAAGTAGATACTTAAAATTGTATATAATTGGATGAGTAGGCACATATCCTATATAATGTCCTATATGACGTTCTATGTCTATTATGTGAAGTAGACCGTATGCGTTTATTTGTTCAATTACATATAAATTTAAATATCAATTTATTTATACACATTCAAAGTTGAAGAATACGGCAAATTTATATGTTATGCGTATTTTATACGCACTCGTTGGATTAATATCAGCTAAATGACTTTATTCTTAGCCAAGAGGTCTTGCGTACGAGCTCCCTCATATACGAAATCACTTTTGCTAGAAAATACTTTACTCTTAATATAAGACTTTCTAACATATATTTAAATTTAATCGAACTCTAATATAAATATTAAGCACAAAAATTAGCTGAAATGGGAGGAGAGAATCTAATTATAAAGCATAGAGGAATTTTCAGAAAATAAAAGAGCTTTTTCTCACCAACCGAGGCTAATATAATATTTAAAAAAAGGTAGAGAATCTTAGGGAAGACATTTAATATAGTTAGTCCCCAACATATGTTCTTGTATTTCTTACTATCCCTTTTTCATGCTGCGTTTGAAATTTATATTAGAATTTAATTGAATTTAAATTTATTTTTTATATAATTATCATTCAACATATGTTCTTGCATTTCTTATTATCCTTTTTTCACGCAACATATGATATTTATATGAGAAAATTTGATTGAATTTGAATTCGTTCATTATAGAGTTCATGTTGAATTTTAAAAACTGGCACTTCTAGCAAAAATTTCTTATTTTTCAAAAATTCTAACTGGTAATCTCAATCATCTCACCCTAATTCATGTGTAATTTTATTTTACTTTTAGGGTTTGAAAAAGTAGATAAACAAATATTCTTTCAATGTTTTATCATTTTGGTTTTCATAAAAAGGATAATAATTAAAAAATAATGATTTTGATTTTAGGAAAAATGAAAAATATATCCACGAATTATAGTAAATGATATACAAATATTCTTCGTCTTATTTTTGGGACATTGGTTCCTCTACCGTCCAAAAACTAGAGCATATATATCTTTTATATACTAACGGAAATACATGTGTCATAATCTTGTCTATCGACTTGACATTTATTAAATATCGAATCGACGGATAAGATTGCGCCACGTGTCCGTATTTAGTGTTTCGTTAGAGTGAAGGACATACATGCTCTAGTTTTTAGACGGCAGGGATACCAATATCTCAAAAGTATGACGGAAGATATCTGCATATCATTTACGATAGTTCGAGTATATATTTATCCTTTTTTCCTTTTATTTTGAGACTCCAAAAGGGCAAAAGTGTCAATTAGCAAACAACAAGTTGCAGGATCTGATGTGTCATTGATGATTTAGGTTATAACTTGTTCATTCATTGAGTCAGACATTTGAGTGTGGAAGCTGCCATGCCAGCCTTTACTAAATATACATAAATAAAACAAATTAACTCACTAAAATTACTCACGGAATTTAATTTTAGAAATAATCCAATTAATTTCACAATCACAAATGTGGTCGAGAAAGATGAAGTGTACGCAAATATTTTGTATAAAAAATATCTTTGAAATTAGTATTAGTTTTATTCATGAATTATTAGTAATATTAAAAATATTTTTTAATTAATTAACTAAATGTAGATACATTCCTAATATGTCACACGACATAGCAATGATTTTCAACTTTTGTAGGAGCATGATATTTTTAAGAAAAAAGTTTTAAATCGTATTTAAAATACTCCTAAATTTTATGAGAATTTAGGGTTATATTATACTCATGTTATAAGATTGTAGGGTATTTAAGTTCAACCAGTAAAACTAAGAGTATTTTTAAAGCGGTCAATAATTCAAAGATAAAACTAATAATTCACGTAAAACTTGAAATGTTTCAATACATTGCTTTTATTTTTTTTAGAGACTAATTCTGATAAATTTCTGGCTCAATTTAAATAAAGTATGTAAACGTAAAATAATGAATTGTAATTTGAGGAAGGTTAATGCTATATGATCAAAAAATTTGATCAAAAATTAAAAAAGTCTATAATATTATTTTTATTTTAAGATAAATTGACTTTTAACTAAATATATTAAAATAAAAATAATAAACATATTTAAAAAGATAAAATAACTTAATATAAAATATATTCTTTTATTTTTTTACTTATTTTCTGATCAAATTTTGTGGCTATTTTTTCATGTCTTTATTATCTCCTTGGTAAAATCTGAAAAGGACGATGGAGTATTTACTCATTAACCCAAATTCTCAGAAGTGGGCCCTCGTGAATTTGGCCATTATCAAACTGAGAAATTAATGAGTGAACAATAAATTTTGATTGTACATTGAAATTAAATATAATTTTGTAAAAGTCACTGCTGTGATTATCTTTTTGTTCTTGGCCTAAAATTTGACAGGGAAATTCAGTTTTAGTTAAGAAATTAAACAAAATTTTTGTAAAACTTACTGCTGTAATTATCCTAATTGCTTGTTTAGTTTTTATTTTTTTATTTGTCTCTGTCGACAAATAAAAAAAAAAAAATTTAATATATTTTTAATTATTTTGAAAAAGATGAAGAAAATAAAAAAAATTAAACTTTTAATTCATCAATTTTATTATTAATACTAAAACTAAAATTATAAATTTACTATGTCAATCTTTATTTTCTTAATATGTATGTCTATTCAAAGTGGACAAGTAATTAAACCAGTAAATGCAATTTATTTCTTCACTACTCCCTTTGTTCGCTTCCAAAAATACATTATTAATTAAGAAACTTAAGATTGAACGCAATTACTCCTCTATCCCTATTTACTTGTTCATATTTCCTTTTATATCTATTTCTATTTATTTATTCATTTTAATAAATCAAGAAAGGATAAAAAATCTTTTCCTAATATGTCCTTATTTAATTTTAGAAAATTTCTAGTATTACTAAGTTGTAAATTGTAATGCATGCTTTTTGGAACCAGAAAATACATTTATTATACTTGGGGAGTTGCATATCTTTTAAGTTAAGGGTAAATTGTAACTAACCTACGATAATAATTGGTGCCTTAATATGTGTGTCACTTCTAAAGTTGACAACTAAATAGGGACAGAGGGAGTATTTCTAACTATATATACTCTCTCTATTTCTATTTACTTGGTTATTTTCACAAATTAAGAAACCAAATTTTTTTTTCTACTATACCTTTATTTAAACTTCTAAAAAAATTTCAAGTTTTAATTCATCTTTTATGAAATCAGAATTAATAAGGGTAAAATTATAATTTTACTGTGCTAATTATTATATTTTAATATGTGTATCGTTTCTAAAGTGAATAACTAAATAGGAACAAAGGGAATACCTTTTATATTAAAGAGGTGATTTTTTTAGGTTATGCTAAATAGCCAGAATTTGACGAGAAATTTAAAGAATTCGTAGTATTTTTTTTATTTTAAAATAAAATAATAGGGGACGTAGAAATAAAAATAGAAAGATAGGAGACGTACATTAATAGTACTAGTAATTAGTATATTTATTTTTACTTTTTACTTTAGAAAAAGTGTTCCCTCGTGAATTGAGCAGTTACAAATAATTGCTCCCGCTGAACTCGCTGGGTCTACTCCTTCCTCTTACTATTGGAGTACTTTTTATTATCTATTCGTTTATT
This sequence comes from Solanum lycopersicoides, assembly GCA_022817965.1. Taxonomy (NCBI): domain Eukaryota; kingdom Viridiplantae; phylum Streptophyta; class Magnoliopsida; order Solanales; family Solanaceae; genus Solanum; species Solanum lycopersicoides. The sequence continues at coordinate 75,768,950 of CM040623.1, read as the reverse complement.
TTTACTTGTTACGATTTAATTTAATATATTTATATAAAATACAATTATTATTTTCTTAAATTATTTTTATTAAAATAATATTTTGAAAAAATATTAATTCTGAAATTAATGAAGAAAAAAATAGTTATCTACTTTTGACATGTAAAAAGTCACAAAAACATTAAAATCTATTTGAAAAATTCTTAATAAAAATGAACGGATGAGTATTTTTCTATGTTAAATTCTTTTATTACTATTCCTCCGTTTAGAAAAGAATGACCCTATTTTTTTTTAGTCTGTTTAAAAAAGAATGATCTCTTTTCTTTTTAGCAACACTTTAACTTTAACTTTCCACGTGCCATGTTTAAGATACAAAATTAAAATATTTTGGTATTTGACATAACTTTAATTTAAAACTACAAGATTAAAAAAATTTCTTTTTTAACTTAAATTTCATTTCAAGTTAAACTAGATTATCCTTTTTTAAACGGAGAAATTACTATATTACACATAAAAATAAATTACCATTTTTGTCATTTTCCCCAATTTTCCTTTTTCTTCATTTTCTCTACTTTCATCTCTGTTGAGTCTTGTTCCAATCCAACCAACTTCCAATTTCTTTCCCTCTTTTTTTTTTTTAAAAAAAGTAATCTCTGTCAAATAATATTTGTCTATTATATTAAAAAAAAAATTTATTTGACTATTATATTAAAAAAATAAATATCTAATAGTATTACTTGTTTACTTTATCAAATTCATAGATAATTCACACTTATTATTAATCATAGTTATTTTTCTATTACATTTTTTAAGAAATTGTTTTTATTATATTCAAAGGATGATATCGTAAATTACTCTCTATTTATAATTTATTAAGGGGTGTGCCAAGTCGTTAGTGGACAATTATTATTAGACAGAGAAAATATGATACGTTCTTGTCGGTATTCATGGATCGATTTGAATTATTATCGGTTGAAATTAAAATTAAAATCAAATCAATTTAATTGATTTTATTATAATTAAGATTAAATTATATCAAATATAATATATATTTTTATCAATTTAGTTATTGTCAATTTCAGTTTGAATTGGTTCATTTATTAATCATATATAAATAAAAATAAATTATTTATTCAAGAGGAAAAATATAACAATTCATCATTCATAAAGAAAATAATTAGAACGGCCAATGACGTGACATAATTTTTTATCACTAAATTTACTCAATATAATGAAGTTTTAAAATTTACTACTCTGGTCTAGACAAGGACATTCTTAATTTCACCAAAAATTGTCATAAACTAAGATAAATATTTTCATTATGAATGTTTTAACATGTGTCTTAAACCCTTGATCACTAAAGCAATCGCTTGTGGCCCTATTTTTTGAGAGATCTCATTTTTTTTTAGAAAAAGTACTAATACTTTAAAAATAAAATTATATTTATCTCTAAATTTCTTTTCTTTTTTTTAAAATAAAAATAAATAAATAGGTGAGAAGTAATTATTCAAAGTGGTTAATTTCCACTTCCCTAAGAGAATGGAATAATTTTTTGGAATTACTTCCTTATGTGGGAAAATTGTACTTCCTTATTTATTTCCTATTAAGATGATTACTTACCATGCCTTCATCTTTTTATTCTCATTTTTATTTTTAATATTGAACTCTCTTCCAAAATAACTTATTGAGTTATGGTTGATTACATGTGATAAAAAATTAAAATCTATTTTTAGTATCTTCTTCAAAATTTTAAGAAGTGCAACAATTATTGTGTTGAAGGAATACAACATTATCTTGATATTCTTACATGAACTTATCAAATTTTTGAGCGATATTATTATTCTAACTTTATTTTATAGTTTTTCTTAAAAATTTGTAATTGTTGGTATTCTTAGTCATAAGTATATACATTTTTATGTCATAAGTATATGTATTCTTGTTTGAGTTATTATTAGAACTTATTGAATTTAAATGTCAAATAGAAAAATATGATATCCATCTTACATAAAAGAGAAAGAAAAAACTTAAAAACTTAAATAAAATCCCAAAATGGGCACCTCATAGGTTTCTAATAAATAATAAATCTTGAATCGAAAAATATGGGAATGTTCTTGAAATGAACAAGTTACTAATAGGGCACCTCATAGGTTTTTAATAAATATTTAAAAATGTTCATAAAAATTAATGTATTATGCATGTATAATTATAAAATATATGTATATAATTTATCGATTTAATTCAATTATTCCTACAAATTTTTTAATGAAATTAAAAACGAACTAAATATTGTCGACTTTAGAAAATATAAAACCAAATCATAATGATTTTTTATTTTCCAATTTTAATTGATTTTTGTCCAAATTAACATGTCAACTTAATTTAGTTTACTCTTAAAATAATAATTGATATTTTGTCTCATGAAAATCAAAGGGATTACAATATACAAGAGTGTAGGATATAGTTTCATTCGACTTGGAACAGTAGTAAAATGAATTTGAAGGGAGTACATACAAAGCAATTAAAGAAGCGTTTTAGCATAAAGTTAATTAATCTGAAGAGGCATAATAATCCTATAATGAAAGAGACCAACCAACCAGAGTTGTGGTAGAATGATAAATACTTCTTCATTCTTAATAAAGAGGTCTCGAGTTTGAGCGCTTTTGAATACGGAATCGTCTTTATTAGAAAATGCTTTGCATCAGTGGCGTAGCCAAAATTTTCACGAAGGGTGTCCAGAAATTGTATGAGTACATTTTTTCATTTGGATGAATCAGTACACCAGAAATTTTAAAAATAAAACTACATAATATACACGAAAAAAAGTATGTAATATACCTGAAAAAAATTGAAACAAAAAAAATATGAAAGAGTGCACTAGAAGTTTTAAAATTAAACTACGTAATATATATGAAATTTTTTGGAAAAAAAAAGTACGTAATATACATGAAAATTTTGAAAAAAAAGGTACGTAATATGCATGAATTTTTTTGAAAAAAAGAGTTAAAAATTTGATTTTTTTAAAAATAAGAGGCTTAATAAAGTTGTTGCTAACGAAATTTGAACTCACAAATGCTTAAAAACTTGGTTTTTTTAAGACACCTTAAACCACTAGGCTACAACACCTGGTTATGTTATGGGTGTCCAAAATATGTTATTAAATCATTTTATATATTATTTTACTTATACATACGATGTAATTTTCCGACAAAGGGTGTCCAATTGGACACCCTGTACCATACGTAGCTACGCCCCTGCTTTGCACCCCAATGTGAAATTTTCTAGCGTGAATTTAAATTTAATCAAACTTTAATGTAAATATCAGACACCGAACAGAAAAAAAAAAAAAAAACTATAATGAAAGAGACAAAATAGTGTTCAGAAACAGTAATCTTGCTTCTCGTGAACTTTACACTGATTTCTAGGAAACCATTCACTATTGAGTCTTTGTGTTGTGTTGTGTTGTTCTTGCCATGCAACCAAAGCCTAGCTACGCTTTGGGAATGACATTTCATGTTTTCTTCGGTCCCCACCAACTAAATTCAAATGTTTTCTCTTGTTTTTATTTTTTTATTTTGAATGTCGAATGCATTTGAATCTCTATATTTCATTTAACAAAACTTTATTATAGTAATGCTTAATAATTATCCAGACAAACAATATTATTATAAAGAGATTTTGACGGGGTCGTTTGATGAAGTGTACAAAAGTAATGATAAATAAAATGCAGTATAAATGCTTGCATTAAAAATGCATGTATTAATAATACTTATATTAGTTATACATAGATTATTTTTATACATTATTTGGTTTGATGTATAAAAAAAATAGTATGCATTGCATAAAAAATTAATATACAACGATACCCTTCGTTACTATGGTAGAAAATATGTAAAAAAGGTTTTTAGAGGTAGTTAAGTCTTTAATCATTCTAATGCATGTATTAAAATTATTGCATTGCTAATACCTAAAAAATTTTAATATTAGCAATACAAACCTTAATACACAACAGAGTATATAACTAATGTACGTAGATTGAAAAAAAAAAAAATACCAGTAATACACAAACGCTGAAACGACTACATACATTATACCCTCTAAACTACCCTAACGCTAGTAAATAGCCCGTGAGTACTACTTTTGTAGAAGAGACTCATGTGAGTGTAGTGTCAAGTAATTAAAGACTCCCCATGCAATCATTAACACTAGTTGCTTGCTTTTTCTGGTCACCAATTCAATGGTATAAATAATGTTGGTAAATATGGCAGTGAGAATTGACAGGCTGATTAAAATTTTTTTATACTTTTTTGTTTTGTTGAATTTTAGATAAATGATTATCCATTTTTTTTAAATATAAATAGTATAAAGTTTAAATCGAAACTATTGAATTTTATTGAATCTATAACTATAACAGTAAACCCGCCTCGAGGCTCGATTGAGATGAGAGCCGGAGTCAAAGTTTGTTCTGTCGATTTTGTTAAATGAAAATGTTAGTTATACACTTTTAAAAAAGGCACTGCTCAAATGGTGTTGGTCTCGTTAAGAGTAACAATATTTGTCACTACATTAAAGACTCTTCCTCGAGAGAATAATATAAATGTCTCCTCATGAATTATCATATAGTAAGTCATGATGCAATTTCAAATGTGCAAATATTGGGACCTTAATAATGTTTGTTCTTTACAAAAAACTGAAACAAAAGAAACACCTAAATGTGCATTCTTTTGTCCCATCTCACTGGCTTGATGGTGCTTTACTTGCTGTTTTAAATTATGATAAGAATGTCAAACTTGTTAAATATGTACTCAATTTAAACCTTTTTTTCCCAACATTTTATTTTGAATTTACCAACTGTAAAACTGTGTAGTTTTGACAGGGTACATGACTACGTATGACTTCAAATGAAGGAATGATTGAACTACATCTCCAGTAAAGTTAGTGTGCCTATTCCTAATCGTTATCTTTGTCGTCCACAGATTCAGGCAAACTAACTACTGCCTGGCCGTGGCTATTACCATAAACAACAATTGATTATACATTGCCTCCCTCTCCCATTTCATTTGGTGGTGGAGGGTCCATCTCTAAATTATATACATCAAGTCTCTGACCCTGGTAAATCTTTCTGGTAGCAATTATATTGGCCCAGTAATGAGATATCATCTTGAGACAAACCTAATCTACCAGAACTAAGGTAGTGTTGACCAGCACGTGCCCTGCAATTTTCGATTTGGATAGAATATAAGCATATCAATTCCACTGCTGCCAATCTGTAAAGTTCTTTCGAGAAATGCACAAACTGTTTTTTTTTTGTGGGCTATGAAACGTACCTTCTCTGTCTTCTCCTATCAATGCTTTCTGATAACCAAGTGGTTCCAAATCTTGAGATTTGGCTCAATGAAGACAGATATTCATGAAATGAATCACCTTTCATTGCAATGTGTGAGCGCAATGGAACAACAGACTGAAGTAAGTTGTATGCATCAGGGTCCACTTTGCTGAAACACAGGAACAATACAAGGCAACTTAGCAATATCACAGTAATTCTCAACTGAACATAATAGCTAAACTAAAAATATAGTCCTCAAAGGAAGTCAGATCAGTTACATGTGTTTGAGCAATCTTGGACATTTCAGATAAATAATAGAAATGGACAAATTCAAATCATGGATAGGGAACAATTAGTAGTGGTTAAAAGTTAAAATCAACAATTTTAAAACTGTACAAAAACCCTACTGAAAGTGGAAATTCTTCACTAACCACGCTACAAAATTCCCTCGAAAATGGCCAATCTTCTGTGAAAGAGAAGATTTGGAGTTTAATATAATACCGAACCTATAGAGATTCAATTTCCCTCAAAGAAACCCCCTCCGTTCTTCTGAGGTTCATCATCCATGACCTTTCACTCTATGCAGTTCTCTAATTCTTGTCCTCTTCTAGTGGTTTCTACATGTTTCTTCCTGCACTCTTTTTTTAAACAGCATATAACTCTACGGTAACAGATTGAACATCTGTGGGTATAACCCCAAGCAGAACATATCTAAGCAGTGACAAGCAATAGATACATCTAAAGTTAGAGAGCTCTTTCAATTTAATATGCAATTTACTTGGAAGATACACACTACTTAGGACAAGCAATTTATAAGCAAAAATACAAGGGAAGAGGGGCATATGGTCCTATACCTCCTGAAGGAATGACAAATTCTCGGTAGCCTTGAATGCAAGCCCTCATGTTCTCCCCTACTCTGTCCAACCATCTTTCCCAGAGCCATTGTACTGTTTGTGGATGTCAACATCTCCCAGGTCAAGTCCACCTCATGTACAGATGAGGTGCTCGGTCTGAGAGAAGTAATTTCTTTCACAAAACAGCAAACTCCATGTTGAGCGAAAATTGAGAACATCTTCAACTGGTCATCATGCCAATTGTACGAATGAGATACTTTGACAGGGATCATTGAAGCCTCCAGAGAATCCTGGATGAGCACTTACAATCATCAAAAACTGCACTTGCAGTAACACAAAGGCAACATCTGTGTCTAATAAACTACTTACAGGTAGGAGGTGTTTGCAATCAGTAAGCAATAAGTCAGCCACTGAAATCAAATCACTCATTTCATGAGCAACATTAAGAATCTGAGAAGATTCTTTCTGCTCTGGGGTGATGTACTGTTTCAGGTCTAGGCAACCTTCACGAAGTCTTCTCCATGTTTCCTGAACAGAAGTATTCAGGTTAAGCTGCACAGAAGTCTTAGAGGATGTAGAATTTTTATTGAAGTCCATGCGGCTACACTCATCCAACACCCGATATCCACTTGGAACATCCTCCATGCATTGTCCATTGAAATGCTCCATGACCTCTCCAGGAATTGATTTTGTTTTTCTATCAGAACTACCAACCTCACCAGGAATTGATTTTGCTATTCTATCAGAACTACCAACCTCACCAGGAATTGATTTTGATATTCTATCAGAATTACCAATCTCACCAGGAATTGATTTTGTTATTCTATCGGAACTACAACCCTGCAACTCCTGATACTTGGAAGATAGAAGAACAGTATCATCAAGTTTCTCAACCTTGAGTGAATACATACTTGTAAGGGACAGATTGCTACAATAATCAGCCTCAACTTTGACATCAATGTCATTATATGACTCCGTATTTGAAATTAATTCTGAACCAGTAGTAAGCAGAGTCTCAGGGATGAATGATGACTCTGGCACACATGAAACGTTTACAGACTTGCTTACGGCATTCACAGTAGAATAATCATCTGTCTCCAAATAATTTCTTTTCAACCTTTTAGCTTTGAAATGATGATTCTCTGTCAATAAACTGCAGGAGATTTCAGTAGCAGAAAAATGGGAGGGAGAACTGCAAGCTATTTCAATCTCTTCATTTATGGTATCAGGTTGATCTAAAGACAAGGGAACTCTGCTGCATTCCTCCTCAGAATCTGAAGACATGACTCTATCAAGTTTTCTCAGCGTATTTCTTCGAGTGAATGCAATTGGTGATTCAGAGGCATCAGAAAATTCTGAGTTAGTACCAAACACAGTACACTCATTGTGATCCTGAAATGAGTAGAGCAAGCTCAACATGGCATCCTTTTTTCCGTTAACATTGTTTGCACCCATATCGTGATTCCTAGAATTGTTTTTTCCTGTAATATTGTATAGCTCATCTTCCTCAGCTATCTCGTTAATCAAGTAGCTATCGTCTTCTACTCTCATCGACTTAGTTATCTCCTCATCCACAAGTTCTGATAGTGGAGTTGGGAAATCATCACAAGGGATAATTTTTGGTAGTAGCAGATGACCAGCGTCTAGATCAAACTGAAGAGGACAATATCTTAGCTTCAGGTCATCACCTGGTCGTAGCAAAAACACATCATGGAATTAAATGAAACTTTAGGATGAAGAAAACATAGGTTGTAGATTCAGTGTAGTCATAATTTCATCAGCACCTATTGAAGAACGAGAACTGTTCAGATATGGAGAGAGATTGTTCCGACATACTTAATTTCTTTCTACCTTCCCTTAATGTGTGTACCATTAGATTTTGACTACTACTGATTAATGAACATCCCTTCAGAGGATTTAAGAGTTGATATTCCCCATGGTCACTCAACTAAGGAGTTCTAAAATAGAAAGTCACTCAACTTTGATTTTTACTTCAAAAGTCACTCAATTATAAGTGTTTACTTAAAAAGTCACTTAACTTTAAATGTTTGACTTACAAAGTCACTCAACCTATTTAATTATTTTCCATTGAATATGGAACTTTTATTTAAAATCAAATTCTAAAAAATAAAATAATATCCATTTAAAGTCATTTGGTTGATTATCATTTGTTAACACTTTAAAATAACTAAATAGCATATTTTATTATTAGGTAATTTTCTTCAAATAAAAGCCAATATTTTCTAGTGATCAAAACTCAAATGTTTTTAAAGAAGAAAACTGACAAGTAATTTTTTTTTAAGAGGTTTAAATGGATTATTTTATAAAATAACTACACTACCGTATTGCAAACATTTTAAAAGAAGTTTATGTGTTTTTTTCCTTAGAATTTGATTTTAAATACAAATTTCATGTCAGGAAATTTCAACCAAAAAAACAACTAAATAAATTGAGTGACTTTGTAAGTAAAACATTTATAGTTGAGTGACTTTTGAAGTAAAAATCAAAGTTGAGTGACTTTGAAAGTAAAATATATGTACTTGAGTGACTTTCTGTGATAAAACTCCTTTAGCTGAGTGACAATAGGGCATATTAACTCTAGGATTTAAACTAATCTTATCTCTTCTAGTTAACTTGTCTTCAATCAGTAGAGGATGTTTCTTTACGGGTTGATACTTAGTTTGATAATCTAGGTTGTTCATTGGTCTCCAAGAATGAAGCAAAAAATTGGGTCCGACTCTCAAAATTGTGTTTAAGATTCTTAAAAAGGTCCAACTTCGGTTCTCTTTCAAGATTTTATCTCTATCTTTCTTTCTTGTTTTTGCCCCCTTGTATCAACATAGGATTTAACTAATCTTATCTCTTCTAGTTAACTTGTCTTCAATCAGTAGAGGTATGTTTCTTTACGGGTTGACACTTAGTTTGATAATCTAGTTGTTCATGGTCTCCAAGGTTCAAGCAAAGATTTGGGTCCGACACTCAAAATTGTGTTTAAGATTCTTAAAAAAGTTTAACTTTGGTTCTCTTTCAAGATTTTATCTCTATCTTTCTTTCTTGTTTTTGCCCCTTTGTATCAACATCATTTCCTTTCCACTTGTCATTGCATTCAAGATATGTAAGGTTTCATCAATAATAAAAGGCTTGAGTTTTGATTGACCAAAATTTAGTCTTAAGCAAGATCCTAAACAGATCACATAATAATTTCTATGTCAGCATGCTATATGCATAATGTGGTTATCAGTGATTTCGTTATTAGTAAGATGAAATAAATGAATGCATTTGTTTTAGAAGATTCACTTTACAAAAAAACATGAAAGCTTAAAAAATTTTGCTTAACAAGAACTTTTTCAGTTAGCATTCTCTTTTGCTATGGAAAAAATTATTCACGCAATCAACTATTCTAAAGCATGCATTAACTTGTTGATAGGTGGTGAATTACCTTTCTCCAAAGTTTGGCCTTGACACCAGAACTGGAGATACATAATAGTTTTACGAATATCTCCATGACAATGATCTACAAACCGCTCTACTAGCATCGGGTGAATTTTAACTTGTTCTCCAGCACATACCTAGAAAGGAATTTATTTGATTAGCCAGATTAAGACAGATTTCAGTGAGAAACTAACAAAACAAGCTGTACCATGTGCACAAGTCCAAGGAGCTCCTCCAAAGATGGCCTCATAAAGCACACGTGTAGCCTATCTAAATTATTTGGGAGCACTGGATTGTCACCTATCACATCAAGGAATAATGCTTAACTTGTGAAACATAATCTTGACAAATTATTGTATTTCAACCTTTTACCCCCTTACTGTTGCTAGTTAATATCATGGGCCGCTTTGCAGTCTCCGCAAGCTGTTGAATGGTAGAGACAAAACCACGGTCTTCACAAAGAGTGGTATCCACATCCTCAAAAAGAATTAGAGTCTTAGTTTCACCCTGATAATTAGCAGTTATCTCCTCCCTGAAGACTTCTTTTCTTTGTACTCCAGTGGCATTTTGAGCATTTTCCTCATCAGACAAAGGTATCGGTTCAATAACTCCACCGCCAGACAATAGTTTGTCCTCCGAATACACTGGATCCTTTTGCATCCTGAAACAAGAATCGAACAGACAAAGGGAAGTATTGTGAGTCAACTCATTTAAGATTTCAAGATATACTGTAGCCATAATTTGGTGCTTACATGAAGTAAAATCCCATCACAGAGAAAAGAAACAAAAAAAAGAGAGGCTATTTTGTACTTTTTCACTCAATTCTTCTGCGAGCAGCGAATTTCTATACGAAAATTGGTGACAAATATAAACATTCATGTAGTAATTCAGCTAACTTTTCTCGGAACAAGTATGAGACACCGAGAAATGGTCAACGTACAATGTTAAGAGGCCACTATAAGGCCTAAGGTCTTCCCTCCCTGATCACTAACTAATGAAATGCATTTCCTAAAGGAAGACCAATCTCAGAAGTGTGTGCCAGAATGCATGACTTGGAGGTTTAAGAATTCTAGATGAATGTTAAATTAGTCCTTTAATTTATGTGTAGTACAAATTTAAGAAAGCCAGAATTAAATGTGAAAAATCATATGATAAGGGAACCCAAAAGTAAAACCACGATCCATCACAAGAGAAATGTTATTTTTCTTTAAATGGAAATGCAAATACTTGAATTGTATACCAAACAACAAGGTACACTAACCCCAAAAAGGAAAAGAAAACAGCAACTGCTCTAAGTATTTAGATTTTATATCTTATTAAAATTTAATAATAATAAGTCAAAATAGAAGAACACTCGTATAATAAAATTTTATCACAAGCAAGTCCAAGAAACAAAAGAATACTAGCATCCAGACATAGACAAACCGTTGAAGCCAGTGGGATTCTACAGCCTCCCCAAATCTCTGTTTTACAAGAGCTCCGTTTCGCCAATCTGATGCATTAACCTAACAAGACAACAAACCAAAAAATAAGTTATATAGATTCTTGATAATTTGAAGAGTTCTTTTTAAGAGTTTGGTCTGAACATGTCTGAAATCGAATCTTAAAATGCTCCAAGACTCATACTGTAACACATGTATCTATGTTGTGCAAGTGCAACATAACATCCATAAAATAGCGAATTTTTAAAGCCTTACCTCAATCACTTGAAATCCCTGTTCTTTGGCACAGGCGTAAATTGCAGCCGACTTCCCGCTCTGCATAATAACAGTTAGTACAATAAAAATCACCAATAAGAGATACTTCAACATATACTGAAGCAAGCCTGATTAAGCCTAGTCAAGACAGCACTAATAGAACCATGGCAGAAGAAACTGCAAAACTTATTTGTGTGTAGTTTCTTGGGATAAGTATCTATTTCCTACTGAAATGACTACGAAACTAAATGCCGAAATAACCCGTTTGACCATGAAAATTCCAAATCCAACTTGAAATTGTATTTCAAATTTAGAAAAAACTTGTAACCCGTTTTCCAACTTACTTTTCTCTTTTGAAGTTGTACTTAAATACATTCAAGCATGAACATTATTTCAAAGATTCTTTACAAAAAGTATAGCCAAACAACACTCTATATTCAATTCCAACCCGGACATTCCAAAGGAAGTAAAAAATGTTTGGATCTATGGCCAAACGCCTACTTAGAAAGTCTAACTGAATGATTTGACCCTAATATTATTGGGAAGTACTCCACCTCTAATCACCAGGTTTTCTACTTACCTCCACTTAGGGGTGGCAAATGGTTGGATAGAATTAGATTTCGATGGAGTCAAAATTGAATGAATTACAATCCACCCATATAAAATATCGGTAAATATGAATTTGGTCAAATATGGTTTGGGTAAAATGGTTCTTTAATCTCTCTTACAACAACAAAAAAATTAAATCAAAGCTAAATTGTTAATAACCCAACCTCTACCACCCCCACCCCACCCCTAAATTATTATTATTTTAAAAAACAATTTTTCATACAAAAAAGAACATAATTTTTTTTTCAACCCCGTACTTCCATCCTCCACCCCCACCCACACATCTCCACCACCCCCAATTCTTTTATGAAAAAGATAATTCAAAAAAATTCGCCCACCCTCCCCACCCACCACCAATTTTTTTTTAAAAACAATTAAAAAAATTAATAAATTAAATTTGTACAAGAGTAGAAACAAGCTACATACCCCAACTGGTCCAGATACCAGCAGGACATTCTTCAGCCGCTCTTCATTTAAAGAGTCAGCTTCACTTTCATAAAGGCTGTCGGAGAAGTCTTGAAGAGTATCGCTATCACTCTGAATGCTTGACTTGCTTGTGCGAGAAGCTTTTTCATGCCAAAGATGCAGCCAATCACTTAAAAGTTTCACTGGCTTGCTATTACCACACACCTGCATACAAAATGTTGAAGAACATTTATCATACTGCACATGGAAAATGTCAACATATGAATGAATAACCCTCTTTTAAGACTTGTCTTCACATAAATATTGACAGTCCTGGTATCCGAAATGAGATATTCACCTGAAAAGCTTTCTCCGGCTGATATTTGTTAGTCCACAGACAACTTTTAGGCTGACTGGGACAGTTCTGGTAGTCAAACACTATCCTAAACATGAAAAAATAGTTGGGAGTAAATCAGCATTACAAAAAAAGGAACACCCATAGTGATAACGGAAAATTCAGACAGCAGGCAAGAAGCAACATATATTTCAAATCAAAAATCAAAAAGTTTCTTTTATCCTGGATTCAGGCAAAGAACTATGATGTGCAACCATGTACAATTTCAGAATGTGATGGAAACGACTTGGATTGCACACCGCATACCAGCACTGCGATATAAGAAAGTCCATTTTATCAACTCCCAGAGTTTTTGTCAAAGAGTAAAAGGACGGATCGAAGTTACTATAGCATATGCCGTGCAAAAGTAATTGCCAAGGAGACCAAAAAGGTAGGCAGGTTCAGCTCCATCAGCATCATGTATGGTTTTCTTCTCATTCTTTATATTGGGGTTCCTATCCCATATCCGTGAATTACAGTCACAACTGCAGTTTGTTAGTCAATTAGTTTCTCACTATGTATTGTTTGATGTATCTCACTGTTTTCCCCAGTGCAAAATTTTCAATAATATTAAATGGCTCTCTAGAAGGGTTTTTAGTCCTCAAACAAGATTGAAACAGATCCCTGTCTCCCTTCCTATCTTTGCTAGTGATGGAAGTTCTCAGTCTAATTTTAAGGACATCAAAACTGGGATGAATTAAAGTATTCAAACTGGAAACAAAGAGAGGAATGATACTGAAATTTCACACCTATTATATGCTGATGATACCTAAGTACTATATGAAAGTTGTTGAGGAAAAATTGCTACATTGAAACTACTAGCCTAAATCTGACCAAAAGCAACACTTGAAGGCAAAATGAATCTGACCAAAAGCAGTTTATATTTTTGGCAAATGCTGACATCCACCTACTTGATGTTTTTTGTTATCCATCCCTTCTGAAGTTGAAGAAAATAACAAGTGGCTTGTGGGAAGGAAAGTGAACATGTTTCATGAGATGGACCACAATTGTTGAGGAAAATCGAAAGGTGGGCATCGGAGTCAAAGTGCAGAGGCTCCATAACAAGAATTTGTTCTTCAAAAGTTGGGGGTACAATAAGAATAGGAATGAATAATTTTTTTTTTTGATCAAGTAAACGTATTTCCATCCACCAAAAAACTAGCCATATACAAGGGGTATACCAAAATGGCAGAGAATCTACAAAAAGAGATGTTTCTCTACAAACTCCACCCCATCTTCTATACAATTGGGAACTCTAAGGGTGCACCGAAATAAAATAAGTGATGGGAGGCTACTCCTCAATTGAAAAAAAAAAGCTCTCTTGTTTCTCTCTCTCTCTGCACCACCCACATTAATGCGAGTGGAACCAGGTTCCATGACCTGCATCTTCTCCTCCTTCTCCCGCTCCTCCAACTGAATATCAACTCTTTCACAGTTCTTGACATTGCCCATGAGGTACCAAACCACCATCCCACCATATAGGAATGAATAATGAAGAGTGGTAACAGTTAAATGTTGAAAAACTAATCACAGATAAAATAAAATAGTGATTAATTTGTATGGGGATGGTTGATCAAAAAAACATAAGGGATTGCCAGTAGTTATATAGAAGGAATTGCTGGATAAAATAAGACTGAGGCTGAGCAATGGCAGAAAAATTTACAGCTGTAGATAGACGAATGGTTTAGATCTGTGTCGAAAGAGATGTTGCTAATTTACATAATACTGACATTGACAAAAAAATGCATAAATAAAGAATGTTGTTGGAAATGGTTGGCAACTACAATTTAGGAGAAGCTTCAACAATTGAGGAAAAAGAGTTGATGTGTAGCTGCAGAAGCCGGAAACAATAATTGTAACACCCCGAAAATTTCTAAGCCAAGGCCCGAGCCATTCTTTATTTGCATGTAAAATCGTAACGGGTGATTCTTAAATTGCTCATATGTGTAAAGGTCAATTCTTTAGTGTTGAAATGGATTTGGATATGACTTAATATTACAAGAACCCCCTAGCACAAATTGGAGTTGAAAGGTTCCTTACCGATTAAGTTTTGACATAAGATTCTACTTAGGTCAACTTCAAACGATCATATCTCCTAGCACATAATCAATTAAGTGGTCCATGACCTACAAAATTGAAGGTATTTGAGTCCTCTTTCCAATGCCACCAAATTTACCTCATCTCGAGTTTAGAGTAAAATGTTATAGCCATTTTACAAGAGACTGTCACATCAGAGTTGCTTGAGTCGGTTCCTACGACTAGTTTCTACGGGCCGTCAAAATTTTGATGATCCGTACTAAATGAGATGGGGAATGTTCTGCACTTGATAGTCTCCTTAGCATATAGTATGAGCTAAGTCCAGCTTTTAGTACATACTCGGTATGTGTACCTCCTGGATACTATCTATTAACTTAAATTATATCAATTATCAAACAAAAAAAGAATGGCTTTCATTTACACTACTTACCCCCTCAACCATCTTGTCACTTCAGAAAAAACGGTCCAAGTCCAAAGAAGTTAGAGCTGTCTCGTCTTAATAATATGGAAGTTGAAACAGTAAACTATATTTGCCCAGAAGAATCTTAACATAATAATTTGAGAAAAGTAAAGTTGTGATATTGCATGTAACAAAACAAGTTGGCAAAACCAAAAGTCACCAGACAGGAGCATAATTTTAACAAGCTTCACAACTGTTTGCTCCATCAATATCATAAACATCCTCACCTTTCTTGAAGAAATTGACCTTGCTTCTTGGTATCTGAACTGCTAAGATTATTTTGGAGGGAGTCCACTACATTTGCCTACAATGATCCAAACCACAGGTATCACTGATGATCAGACAAAAAAGATAGGAAACATACGGTCACTTATCAACTAGAACATAAAGCCTTTTACTTTTTACGTATCTCTAAAAGCAGGATTGTAGCATGACACAATAAGTCAAACCAACATACCCACTTATAAATAATTGCCAACTCAAACTTATAATGCTCACTGGAAAGAGATATATTTTCCACACTTCGGGTCATAATCAATATGGGCATCAAACAGTAAAATTTCAAAACAAGGCTATGCCAGAGCGTACCACACCCACATTCTTTAGCTGCTCAGAGTGGCTGACTTGTTCCTCAGCAACTACAGATAATGCTGAATGATATAATTTTGTTTCTCTAGACGAATGATCAGAGACCACTTCATCTTGTGGAATAGCATGTTGATTCAGTTCCATCTTGTTTAGTTGTGACAATGTTCTCTTCGGATAAGAGATGCAAGAAAAGTTATCAAATTGTAGAGAGGTGGCGGAACCTTCAGAGAGTGAAGAGCTTCCACATTCTAGCACACCATCAGCATCGAGAAAACAAGCTTCAGAAAAGATCAAGTGACCCCAATCAAAGGCAGTTTCATCCTCCTGCAAAGGGAAGTCTTATATATCATCATCCAAGCAAGAGAACTGGACAAAACTATTAGAAGAGTAGTTTAAGAGAGCCATGTTAATACAATGTATAATTGAGAATGAAGAACATCATACCGTAACTATTTCAAATACATGAATAGGGCTGAAAGTAAGGCTTTTTCCCTCTCCCTCAGAAGAGTACCAGTTACTCTCCACATCAACCACTTCTTGGCTCTTCTTACCCATTTTCAAGGATTGAAAAAAAGGATGTATTTGTTTTCCTGCATATCTGCGGGAATCCTCCTGTTGAAAGTAAAGAAAGTTATAAAGAACCAAACAAAACTGTGGCTTCAGTTGTGTGATTCTATGAAAATGAAAAGGAACCTGATTCTGCAAAATCTGGAAGAAAGCAACATCAAGGAAAACTATGCTAATACCACAGAAAGTAAAAGAAAAACATTTACAAGAAGCATAACAGGATCCAGCATTAAGTGCTAAAGAAATGAAGAATCTTAAGGATCAGAATCATCATAACTCAACCACATAAAACATCATGCTTTTGTTTTTTCGAGAAGCAATTTTTTTTCAAGAAGGATCATGCTTTTTGTGTCGCAGAAGAAACGAAGAAAAAAAATTTCTAACTTAATCAAGGTAATGCACACTTTGTAAGTAAACTGAATAGAAAAACTTCAACTAACCTCAGCTGTCTTTTTAGCCTCCATTCGGAGATCAGGAATTGAGTGTAACATTGATTCATCCTCCATAAGGTTGCGTGGAACCAAACATGCTTCCGTCGATCCACTGATCAGCATGTTTTTTCTTGCTTTACTATCCAGTTGGCGTTTCTCTGGTGTTGATCTAGCAAGCTTCTTCTTCGACCGAGGAGTCCTCTTATCTTCCAAACAGTGTTCAATTAAATGCAATAAATTTCCAGTAACATTTAAAGCATACAAATTAGTAGGCGTTTGGCCATAGATTCCAAATATGTTTCACTTTATTTGGAACTTTTGAAGTTGGAGTTGATGATGGAGTTCTGTCTGGTTATATTTTTTGCAAAGAAGAGAAGAGAGCACTTTATTTGGAATTTATGAAGATATAGTTGGAAATCAAACACTGATTTTGAAATAAAATAAAAAATTATCCAGAAAAAGAAGTGAATTAATTCTCATGGCCAAACGGCCATCTTCACATCTGAGGACAAAACCTCTGAAAACAGAAAAGTTTATAGCACAAGTGTCTCATGGAAGGACCAGATCCTTAATCCTTCTGTTTATTGAGTTTAGACCTAGAACTTCAAAGTACATTCACATGGAAAACATGAATTTACTGATCTAAATAGCACATAATATCAGATATGATTAGGAATTTCTTCAGAAACAGACTGTATATTAAGAAGTTCCCGAACTTTATAATGTTGAAGATGGGTTTCGAGGATAGGCGGCAGAAGTGGATCAAGTTCGAATATTAAGAGTCAAATTCTCAGTCCTAGTGAATGGCAGTCTGTGGTTCGTTTGCAACTCGAGGGGCTTGAGATAGAGCAACCCAATGCTATTCGCTTTCTTTTAGTAATGGCCGGGTGGAGCAGAATAATGGATAAATCTGAGGCATGCTAATACTTGACGGACTTTTTTTGCAACAAAGCAACATATAGTGAGGGTTTCAGGTTTCTTGTTCCCAAACAGTACTTTAATTATCTGTATGCGGATATTAGTTATTACCTATTGAATTAACTGAGACAAGTTCTTACATGGCTCCAAGCAGTGTCAAGCCTCAAAATAAATCTCAGGAAGTGTGAGACCATTTTGTTGGGTGAAGTGGATAACAATAAGGATTTGGACAAGTATTACAGGGTATCAAGTTGATAAGCCATACTATAGAATTTTGGGAGAGAGCGATGGAGTTGAGAGTGGGAGGAGTTTTTCTCCATTTACAAGAATCCGTTTGGATTCATGCCAGGGCAATCGACTACAAAAGCCATCTATCTTGTGAGGAACTGGTGGAGAGATACCAGGAATGGAAAAGGGACCTACATATGGTGTTCATCGACCTAAAAAAGGCCTACGACAAAGTCCCAAGGGAAGTCCTCTAGAGATGCCAGAAGGCGAGATGGGTACAATAGCTTTCACTAGAGGGATAAAAGACATGTATGATGGATCTAAGAAACGGGTGCAAATAGTGGGAGGAGACTCTGAGCACTTCACAGTTGAGATGGAAGTGCACCAAAGGTTAGCTCTTAGCCCATTCCTATTTGCCTTGGTGATGGATGAATTGATGCAGTCCATTCAGAATGAGGTGCTTTGTTATATGTTATTTGTTGATGACATAATACTGATTGATGATCCGTGCAACGGTGTAAATACTAGGTTGAGGTGTGGAGACAAACTTGCGAGTCTAAAGAATTCAGGTAAAGCAGGCCAAATAGAGTATTTGGAGTGCAAATTTAGTGATTTAATGCAAGAGGCAAGTGTGGAAGTGAAGGTTGGCACTCAGGCTATCCTATAGTTTCAAGACCTGGGTCTATAATACGGAAAGTGGGGACATCGATGATGACATCACACACACGGTATTGGTGCAACGTGGATAAAGTGGAGGCTTGCATCCGGAGCCTTATGTGACAAAAAGAAACCAACAAAACTTAAAGGTAAATTTTATAAAATGGTGGTTAGACAAACTTTATTGTATGGGGCGGAGTGTTGTATAGTCAAGAACTCCCGTGTTCAAAATATGTGTGTCACGAAAATGAGGATTTTAAGGTGGATGTGTGAGCATACAAGGAGCGATAAGATTAGGATTGAGGAAACTAATCTTTTGGACTGTCACATGTATAAACCCTTTGGTCCTTCCTGTCTTGTGCAGATGATATTATTAGTGGATAATTTTTTATCTTTTACTATTCAGAGAAACAAAAAAAGAAAAAGACAGGAGGAAAGAAAATTCCAGATATTTGGCAGAAGTGGGTGTTCCAGCCTTCTAGGAGGCCAAAGAATGAGAAACAAAGAGAAGGTTGTGGAATCATTATCTTGTATTCTCTCGTATAAGACATGGAAGGGGCTTAATTATCGATTAGGGGTATCAAATGATTTAAGCTTCTACAATATAGAAAAACTATTAACTACACATTAGAAGTCAATGCAAAGAACTTTATCATATCCTAACAGAAGCTGGGAGCTTGCAGAACTGTTTGCACTAGTTATGGAAGGTTAAAAGAATTCATACTAAACTAGCGGTTTCTTTTTTCCATTTATGAATAAACTTATAGCAATCTGTAGAATGATCTGTTGCAGACAATATAAGATTTTATGAATCGGTAAAAGCATACTTCAAACTTCCCTTATTGCCCCTTGTTTTCTTGTCATACAGCGTCCGACTATGTCTTCAGTCTTCTATACAAGATTTTAAAATGGTATTTGATGCATCTACAGTCCGGTATCATCTTTATATGCTAAGGCAAAACTCATTCCAAATTATTACATGATGTTAAATGTACTCTTATGCACTTCATTTGAATTTTACAGGAACAATGAGAATTGAAGCATAAAGAGTGCATGCAACTATATAAAGGACTTCCTTTTCATAATCTATCTCATACCTAAAAATAAAAACATACCCAGTGAAAAGCCACAAGTGGTGTTTGGGGAGCACACGATGTACGCACGCCTTAGCCCTAATTATACCTCTTTTTAAAAAATTATAGACACAAGATTATGCTAGAGTTTCTTTTTCTTTTTCGTAATCAATATATGACGACTTAGTTGACTGAAAAATAATTATAAACGACATGATTGAAGGAAAAAAGAATAATGCATACTTGCAGCAAACTCAGGAGGTGAGCAAGATGTTTGGATCTTTTCAGGTGATTCGGTGTATAGAAGCTCATTTTGCTGTCTTTTCTGATTCTTTCTCTCTGAAAGCTTTACAAAGAAATCATTTTCTGTAGAAAAAAAGAAGTATAAATAAGTAAGAAAATGATCATTTTTCCATTAATTAGCAAGAAAACTCTCATTCTTTCGCTTTCAGCATTCAAGAATTCTGCAAAGGAGAAAGAATTGACTTTTTCTTTATTTCTCCATATATTATCTATAATCCTCTCTCCCCCTTCCAGCCCCACTTTATTGTAGTACAGACAAGATAAAGAACATATTTTTAAGCAATTTACTTACTGACAACAACTGAAGTGTCTCCATCAGGCATTTCCTTGCTTGAAATTTCTCTATTGTTTAGAGCAACCTGAATTATAAAGTAGACAGATAAAATCAAAGCTTAAGTATCATACATCCCTTCCTATGTTATTCCTATGCCAGATTTTACTCTTCTCTATACTTAGTTGGATAAATAAGTAGACTGATATTTGAGAGGTAGATGCAGAGAGGGGATGAGACCAGTATATGCAACAAAAATGGACAACACAGGCATATATCACTGAGAAGGAGGACACACACAACTACTAGGGAAGATTTATTTTTTTTGCGATCATGTTGCAGAGATGTAGAAGAAATACAAATTCTTTATGTGGCCAAGGGTGTGACCTAACAATTGATGAAGCTGGAATGAATATATGCAGGACAGAGTAGCGGTAAAAAAATTCAAGTAATTTCATCGCATCTGCTTAGTTTATGAAGTACACCAATACACATATCGGTGGTATGATGTAGGTACCCAGTGGAATGGTCAATATGTTAACAAGCTAGCTCGAACACTACCATGGGTATCTTTACAATAATACAGAATTATACGGTTTTCAATGTAAAAATGGTGGATTGAAGGACTTGGAACAGGTCTTCATTACTTAAGAGCCACATTCAAGCTAGAAAACTAACTTCTAAAGCGATTTCACCTTTCTTAAACCTAGCACTTGCAAAATCCTAATTCAAATCCGATCACATTGGTGCAATTCTCGTAAGCACTGTAGGTAATAAACTGGCAACAAAATTCACCTTCTTAGTAGCTCTTGAGTTAGTCTGTGGCGTTGTTGCCTTGGAATTTCTCTTCTTTATCGGTTTTCCTTTCGTCTTATTCCCATTTTCTTGGCTCGCACACCACTCTTCCTCCTCATCCTCTTCTTCTTCATCTACTCTCTTTTCTTCAGCTTCTTCAGCTCCTCCTTCAACTGGAATCTGCTTCGCACTGTTCGGAAACAGCGTCGACTGAACAAACTTTCGCTTGCTACGAAGTCCTTCCTCCACTGCTTCAACATCCTCCATTGGATCAGCTTTGGTTAGGGTTTCTTTTTTGCAATTTGGGAATTTCAATTCAATGAAGAAGGCTACCCAGAATTTCCCCTTTGCTTTTTTTTTTTCTTTTTTTCCTTTTTACCTTTTGTTGCTAGGCTGTGGGGCCCCACTTGGTTATATGAAAACAAAGGATTAGGTAACCGCTATAGCCGGTAACAGGTTACCTGTGGTTGCTATTTCCCGCGATTTTATTCGGCATTCCGTTTAGATTTCCCGCGCTAAGTTGAAATGCATTAATTAATTAATCTTAATTAATTATGTTATGTATTCAGCACTGTTTTTTTTTTAAAAAAATGGACAGTATTTACTTTTAACAAAGCTATCTACTTTGCTACAATTAACTTAATGGTATTAAAAAAAGTAAATTTTAGATTTAGCAAATATAAAAATAATATTGTATATTATAGATATAGTTTGTATAATTGTGTTTTATGGAGCATCAAATTTGTATAAATCGCTGGCAGACTTTTGTTTGTATAACTCGCTAGCAACCTCTCAATTCAATTATATATCTGCATAAAAGTTGAATTTGTATAAAATCCAATCGAAATAAAACATTTGTAAATATTTCTCGCTTTATATGACACAAATTATACGTTGTAATTTGTATAATTTGTGTTTGTATAACGCAAGAAAGACAAAAGATAGCTTATAGGGAAAGATTTGTGTTTGTATAACTATAAGTGTATAGGGTGAAAATATATGTATATGTATTTGTATTTGCATATACAGATTTTTCTCGCTTTATAGAAACACAACGCAATTTATACATTTGTATTTGTATCAAATGAGAAAAGCGAGAGAGTGACGAGCGAAATTTGTTGGGGAGAGAGGCGAACGAAAAGATATGTATATATATATAGTTTTCTCTAGTTTTACACAAAGAAAAACATAAGATATGCATTTGTGTTTGTATAAAGTAAGAGACGCGAGCGAGAGACTGTCGAGCGAGATCAGGAGAGGGCGAGTGAGAAATCTGGGGAGAGAGACGATGACAAAGTGTTTGCTACAAATTAAAATTAAATAAAATTATAGCTATAACACTTAATTTAAATTAATAATTTACTACTTTATACGATTTTCCTTTTTAAAAAAATACTATTATGTACCGATCAGGCGATAATGGACTGGTGCATTTTGGTCACCTCACATATGATATACAAAGAGTAAAAGATAATTAATTCTACGTGATTAATATATTCACTCCAAATATGCAATACAAAAGCTAACTTAGCAGTTATATATTGTAGCCCAATACAACTAAACTTACGAATTTCAATTGAAGTTTTTTTCTTTTTTCAATTTAACGGTACATGATATATATATATATATATATACATACATATACAAACGTGATATACATAGAATTGTTAATGTCTCAAGTTTTGTGTATAGCCTCGTTCAAGTGTTTTCAAAGAATTTACGCCATATAAAAGTTTTTATGTCCTCCCATAAAGGACTTTATTTCATGGCTCAAATTGCGAGTAAGGTAAACTGTTACCATTTTATCACGTCCTTTATCGGAAACTACGAAATGAATTAAATAGAAAATCACGAAGAAGAGTGCAAACAACTTTGAATGAATTTAAAGGAAGTTTGAATTCTTATTAGAAGAAACTACACATAAGTAATACACACAAAAAGTACTAGTACTCTACATCTAATCTTCTTCTTCATCAGTGATAAATTTGCCAGTACCAGGATTAATAGCAGCAAAGAAGAAGAAGGCAATGTTAAACAACAAAAGAGGCTCAATCTCATTGATTGGAACACCTGTCTCAAAGTTCAATTGTGCCAATGCTCCTTTCCCTGTAATAATTTCACCTATAATGGAAAATGCAATTCCCAATTGTGCCAATCTTCCTACAAACAACTCATTTGCCTTTGTGAATCCAAACAATGGACCTGCAATTTTTTAAATTCAATATCCAATCAAACAACGTCACATGCAATGTTTATTCTTTTATACCGTCAGTCACTACATTCAATATGTATTTTTAGCGGCAATTAACACTCTTTGTATATGTCTCTAAAACCTTTAGCGATATTGGTTTTAATGACACTTAACTAATGTCGATAAAGACTTTAGCATTCGTTATTAATATTAATATTTAATACCGCTAAAAGTTATTTTTATTGTAGTGAGAGTATAAAGTTATAATACCTCCTTCACTGAGTCCCAAAGCAGATTTGAAGGATTTTCCAGGAGGGATAACAGCCTTTTCAAGGCCAGTAGGAGGGGTAGGGTCATCAACAAATTTGCCTCTGTCTCCCAAAGCTCCAATGGCTCCAAGAAGATTGAATAGAATGAAGAACAATAGAAGTGGCTCTGCTTCATAAATTGGAATTCCAGTTTCAAGATTTAATTGTGCCAAAATACCCTTTCCTGTTATTGCTTCTCCCAATAAAGATGCCTAAACATCAAAATTAACATCATCATCGAACGAAGTCTTGACATAACTGATAAAATTATTAATCATATAAGAAGCTCAGGTTTATTTATTTATGGTTTTAATTAAATAATTATACATATTTACTAAATTCTCTAATATGAATAGAGTATCTACATAAAAACTATTGATTTCGTTTGATCATATACTCACTTCGTACACTTTTAATCGTCATGGTTTTTATTTTTAGAGTCAAACTCTAAGAATTTTGACTATTTAAGATATATTTTTTCATCATAGATATGCAAAAAATTGCAATTTATAGTACTTTTCACAGAGTTTTTGAAAGTCTAAATTTTTGTTTAAAATATCGAATTAATGTAATCTAATTTTAACTTTGAAAATTAGTCAAATTGACTTTTGAAAAGCACAACATAACAAATAAAGGTGGACGAAAGGAGTAACTAATAGTCTCACTATGCCGCATTATCTAATACATTGACCTTGGAATGTGATTCAGTTTATGTATTTGTATTTCAAAATGTATCTGGTATCAATGAAACAAATATCTAAGTGTAATTAATGTTAATACTCACAGCAAAACCAATCATAGCAACACGGCCAACAAATAGCTCATTTTGCTTAGTGAAACCAACTCCTCCTGAGGTACCAAAAATCCCATCCTCCACCTTTTGTTTTTCCTTTGGTGGTGCAACCTGTCAGATATTTAACAACACTATCAACATTTTATTCATGTTGAGTCGCACTTATTTGATAATTTTAAAACACGCATTTATTCAGTCAAAAACTACATTAAATAAATTGGAACAGAGCGAGTATTACCTTTTTGGGAGGAGCTTTAGCTTTTGACTTGAATAGAGCAACAGTAGTAGTAGTGAATTTTGAAGAAGAAACATTAGTAGTAGAAGAAGAAAATCTCCAAGGAAGAGAAGGTAAGAATAAAGAAGACAAAGGCTTAGGCTTTAGTCTTTCAACTAAAGATTCTTTACTCCTTAAATCAACTTTGGCATTGGCTGTTAACAACATTGTTTGAGCCATTTGCTTATTCTTTAACAACCTCAAAATTCCCCTCTTGAGTTTTTTTATGAGAAAAAAAAGAAGAAATGTACGAGAATTCCACTTCAATTAATTTCTTAAAAGATATGGTGGTATTATATAGAAAATGAATGGTGTCCATTAATTTAAAGGCTAGGGATTTTTTGTATTATCATCACTGATCGTGGATAGAAAGTGAGAGTCTATAGAGCAACCACGTCTACCTATGTACTTTATGCGTTTGTGAAGAAAAATGTCCCCTATTCTTATAGTGGTTTTTGGTTGGTCCTTGGTCCTCAAAGCATGTCAACTTAGATTAGCTCGCACCTTAATTAATTCTATGAGTATTTTTACTTTTCACTAGGATAAATATATCAAGAAACTCTATACGTCCACTAATGCTAGGATAAATATAAAAAAAATCACCTAATATTTTTTTGAAAAAAATACCTAATTGCATAAATATTAATTCACTCTATAATTTGAAATAATTACATATTATCTTGTTGATTAATAGTTTCGTAACAGAATTCAAGTGAGACACACCAGTCTTTAAAGATACTAGATATATGTATCATTGATAACAGATACATTATGAAATACAAATACATAGAGAGAGGGGCGAGTGAGAGAATCAACATGTATCCTTTTTATACTCGATATATGTACCTTTGATATAAGATATATTGTTAAATACAGATACATGACAATTGAGAGAAGGAGAGAGGTTAGAGACAGATTAGTGTATCTCATATACATATGGATCATGATAAGATACAATGTATATAGAATAAATTAAGGGGGAAAAATTCCTAAATACACAACTTATTTTACTATAAATTCTAAAATCTCTACCATATAAAAATTTACAAAAATCCCTACTCTTTCCTATTCTCATATACATCATTTTACGCGATATATCGATCGGATACAATATTTTGCACGACGTATCAAAAACCGAAACATAATATATCAAAACGTTGAGGTTGTATACGAAATCAAAACGCAATGTATCAAGACGTTTTAGGAAGTATCCAGACTCTGTCAAATTTAAAGAATTTTTATAATTTATGGAAAAGTAAAAGATATTAGTAATTAACTCTTTAACACTAATGAATTTTTTATAAAATTCCCATAAAGTAAACCTAATTTAACTCACATATATCTTAAAGTTTGTGACAAAATAAATATAATACGAAAGGTAAATTCAAATTAAAAATGAAGGCGCGTAGTCACATCCTAACAAAAATGGGCATTAAACATATGGTAAAAATAATGTAATGAATTTTATGTAGAAATATTTGCAATCACTAACTAGAACTAAAAAGAAAAAAACTAGACAAGAAGATGATGACACGTGTCTAATGACATGTGGAAGGTCCAACGATTGTGGGAATATCTAGAACTGAGAACCACAGCTTGCCGGAAGAAATTGTGAGGACCAAATGTTTCCACTTGCCAACGCACAGTCATATATATATATATATATATATTATTTTCTAATTATTAATATTTTTTTTGTGTAATAAAGGGATAAGCTATGATCGAAATTTCATAAATATATCTTAACTAAACTAAGGTCCTATTGATGCTTCCAAGTCTTAGAGTAAGGATCTAAGAGGAGAAATCTAGGATTTCGAGTGTTCATTGAGTTTTCACTGATTTCGTCAAACACTTTGTTCTTCCAGGTTAGGTATGAAGGGTTATCATAGTGATGAGATGAGTTCATCCTCACATCCTACATCTATTTTATATCAATAAAGAATAATCAAAGGTTACGTTCTTAGTTTTGATCATTCTTGGGATGAGTTTCGCTGTTGAATTTTGAATTCTAGTTTTTAATTGTTGAGGTACTATATCTTGAATTGAAATTCTTGAGTTAATTGTTCATGTCTATTTTTAGCATGAACCCTATTGTTGAGTTATTACTGAGTTAGTATTGAAAATCTCTTGAAGTAAAAATGAGATTTGAGAAAAAGTCTTAAACATGATTTGAGTAAAAGTATATGGGGACCAAGTATTTCTAAATGTATCACATTTTACATTGAGAAAAGAGAATTCTCATTTCTTAGAGAGTTAATGAGTTCAAAGATATTTTAGAGCAGTTACCTATTTTAAGAGGATATTTTGAGTAATTACCTCAAATTGAGAAAAAGTATGTTTTATACATTTGAGCATAAGTATATATTTTTTGGGAGTAGTTTGAGCACCAACATGAGAATGCGTTTAGAAAACTCACAATTCTTATAAATCATGTAGCCAACATAGGTAAATTAAATTATCGTACTTTTTAGACGACTCATTATTGGCTTTGAGCAAAGCTTTAATGGATCTACTTAGTTGAGATGTCTTATATCTTGATAAGTTATGAGATAGTTCTAGTAGCACGGGCGAGACGTTGTATCCTTACGTTGTTCATAGTGATGGTTGTCGGTTAGAGAATCTTTCAAATAGAGTTAAAAGTGTATTTTATCATATCACTTAAAAGACATTGAGTTCAGAGATGAGTAACTACTTGTAAAGTTTAAATGATTTCACTCATTTATCTCTTTACATTCGTTTGAGTATTTTGCTTCAGCTTCTTCAATTCAATTATTTATTTTCCACAACTATATTACATACTCATACATTCAGTGTGATGTCATTCGAAAGTGTTCATGATCATCAATAGACGTTCTGTTGATATCACTTTGCACTTCTTGCAAGCTAATTTGGTGAGCCTTTCTTCCATTTGGGAGGACTTCACTCTTGTCTGTTAGTTAGTAATTTACAGGCATTGTGGATCTTGTCCCGAAATCTATGTTGAGCTATAAAGGTTTCATAGATAATTAGTGTTGAGTTCTTTCAGTATTTCCTTTGAACTATTTTGGCAAACTATTATTGTTTTTGGGGTATTTTCAGATAGCTTTGAGTTTACTATTTTGAGATAGTTTGAGTTTTGAGAAGTTCTCAGACTTTTGAATTTAAATTCTGTTTTAGAGCTTAAATATGTTTGAGTTAGTCTTCGCTAAGTAGTCAACCAAGCTAAGGGTTCGCTTGGAGATCAACAATGATTCTCGAGTGTCGATCGCGTTCAGGGTGTAGGCTCGAGACATGACACTTCAATTGAGCTCAATTTAATCTTCAATTTCAACATGTTTCAAGATTTTTTATTTGCAGTAGATTAATGTATATTTCCTGTTTGAATGTATAAATTTAAATCGAGACATGACACTTCAATTGAGACTTTTGAATTTAAATTCTGTTTTAGAGCTTAAATATGTTTGAGTTAGTCTTCGCTAAGTAGTCAACCAAGCTAAGGGTTCGTTTGGAGATCAACAATGATTCTCGAGTGTCGATCGCGTTCAGGGTTTAGGCTCGAGACATGACACTTCAATTGAGCTCAATTTAATCTTCAATTTCAACATGTTTCAAGATTTTTTATTTGCAGTAGATTAATGTATATTTCCTGTTTGAATGTATAAATTTAAATCGATACATGACACTTGAATTGAGACTTTTGAATTTAAATTCTGTTTTAGAGCTTAAATATGTTTGAGTTAGTCTTCGCTAAGTAGTCAACCAAGCTAAGGGTTCGCTTGGAGATCAACAATGATTCTCGAGTGTCGATCGCGTTCAGGGTGTAGGCTCGAGACATGACACTTCAATTGAGCTCAATTTAATCTTCAATTTCAACATGTTTCAAGATTTTTTATTTGCAGTAGATTAATGTATATTTCCTGTTTGAATGTATAAATTTAAATCGAGACATGACACTTCAATTGAGACTTTTGAATTTAAATTCTGTTTTAGAGCTTAAATATGTTTGAGTTAGTCTTCGCTAAGTAGTCAACCAAGCTAAGGGTTCGTTTGGAGATCAACAATGATTCTCGAGTGTCGATCGCGTTCAGGGTTTAGGCTCGAGACATGACACTTCAATTGAGCTCAATTTAATCTTCAATTTCAACATGTTTCAAGATTTTTTATTTGCAGTAGATTAATGTATATTTCCTGTTTGAATGTATAAATTTAAATCGATACATGACACTTGAATTGAGACTTTTGAATTTAAATTCTGTTTTAGAGCTTAAATATGTTTGAGTTAGTCTTCGCTAAGTAGTCAACCAAGCTAAGGGTTCGCTTGGAGATCAACAATGATTCTCGAGTGTCGATCGCGTTCAGGGTGTAGGCTCGAGACATGACACTTCAATTGAGCTCAATTTAATCTTCAATTTCAACATGTTTCAAGATTTTTTATTTGCAGTAGATTAATGTATATTTTCTGTTTGAATGTATAAATTATGATTTATCTTATATCCACTAGGATTATCTATCTATTTGTAACTTACTTTCTTATTTGTTAGAGTTCAAATTCAATTTTGTTTGTTATCATAATAACAATATGTTAAAATTATTGAAATCAACGGGGTCAAATTAAGCAGGTCTTGACCCAACCCAACTTTAAGCTCATTTGAGCCTTAAGTAAATTTGAATGAGTTATGACTCAATTCGTTTTTTATTTCAACTCATTATAATCTCCTCAATTTCAAATTGATCCGCCCATTTAACACCCCTTAATGTAACATTAAAATACAAATTAGATTTTACAATAGATTCATAAAAGTACTTTATTTATGCTTCGAATTTACTTAATTATAATTTAAAGCAACAAAATAAGATATAACTTAATTTATCTAGGTAATAAAATAAAATACTATTGTAATGACCCTCATGTCATTTGCTTGTGTATTTGTGAAATTATTATTTTGCCAACTTTTGTGTAGTGTATGTGTTGTGTTGGAATGGGTAATACGTTTTTCGAGATGGTCGGAAAAGTTTTGATTGAGTCCCCCCCTCCCTCCCTCAACCTTTTAGGCAACTTTTAAGTTGAAAGAGTTGACTTTGGTCAACATACGAAGAATATGTAATTAATATGAGATTTTTGTCAGTTTCGAAAAGGTTCATTTTGAGCTAGTGGCATAATTGGTTTGGGTGTCGAGGCCCTTGGTGTGAGTTCGAGCCGTTGAGCGAGATATTTGTGAAAGTTTGACAAATGTTTGATTTCAATCAATATTCTTAATAAACGTTCTCATATGAGAATCATTAACATGGTTAACTCCGAAATGTCGAATTTGATCTAGAACGATTTTTGATTCGGATCTCAAGGTGATCATGTGGATTTGGTGATGTTTTGTGTTATGTCGTTTTAATAGCTTTATGTATGTGTTGACTCGTGTCAATATTTTATTGAGACGACCTCCATGGGTTGTTTCGTTGCTTCTATTGAGTCCTAGTACGAGCCATCCTCATTGAGTTTCGAATATCCCGTGCCCGTTGCAGACTTTGGATCATAGTGAGATCTTAGTGTTCGGAGATTTTTTGCTTTCCTTCTTTTATATTTTGATTAGATAATTTTGTTGTATATACTCCTCTCTGTACTTTAGGCGCTCTTGCACAATTCAGTTGTTAGATAGTTTTGTACAATTTTATCTTTCTCGATCACTTTTGAGCCCATTTTGTACATTTTATATTGTATCTACATATTTATGCTATGAATCCTATTATATGTCTATTTTTACTTTCCCATATTTATTTTCTAGTCCTTTTTTGCTTTGTGTTTGAAATTTTGACTTGTCTACATGAGATTTATAGTAGGCGATTTCATGACTGATTTCGGATTACAACTATTAAATGACTTTCCTACATATCAATATATTTGTTCAATTTTTAAATAATTAATTATTAATTCAAGAAAGTTCTATCAACATTTTCTTCTATATAACACATCTAATTTTGTACTTATTTATCACTTTTCTTTCATCAACACATTAGATCTCTAAGTATATTGATGATTTCTAGTCATATCATTGATGTTAAGATGTTGGAAAAAGATAACAAGTTGATTCGTGCAGCGATGTTGAAAATACGCTATGCTGATTTGATCTTTAAGGCCGAACAACAAATTTTTGGCAAATCAATTGACAAAAAAGAGATGGAGATGAAGGTTAAGTTGTGGGAGGCCCAGTTGCAAGAAGAGAAAGCCAAGTCGCATCGGGAGAAGGTTAGAGAGGAGGCTCGAACTTCCACTGCAAACATCAGAAAGACAGTTGAATTTGGCGATTCTATTCAAGTTGAAAAGGATTATTTGGCTTTGATTGGTGCTACAAATCATTGATAAAAATGA
This sequence comes from Solanum lycopersicoides, assembly GCA_022817965.1. Lineage (NCBI taxonomy): Eukaryota > Viridiplantae > Streptophyta > Magnoliopsida > Solanales > Solanaceae > Solanum > Solanum lycopersicoides. The sequence goes on along the minus strand of CM040623.1, from coordinate 75,738,023 downwards.
TAATACATTTCATGTTGAATGCTTTTCATTTAGTAGTTTATTTTTCGTGTTTGATGATGGTTATGTCTGAGAAGTCATTACTATTTTTTTCCCGTATAATGCATGGTGTAAAAAAAAAAATTACGAATTTATATTTATAGGTTTGTTGCTTGATGAACTTGTCTACTCCTATATCATATGAATAAAAATATATTTGAGACAAAATCAATAAGTTGATATCTTATAAACTAATAAACATTCAAAATAATTGATAAAATCAAGTTATATGATCATTTAACTTTATGAAAATTACCTATATATGAAAAAAGAAATATTTGGAATTTGCAAATTTCACTTTTCAGGGGTAAAATGTGAAAAAATAATTTAACAAATTATATTAAATATTTATTTTCATTGTAGGTTATGCTAGAATGCGATCAAAATATAACTTTATGTTTGTAACTATCATTATTAGCTAGATAGAAAGACACTTCACATGCACAAATATTGCTCAAGTACTTACATTGTGTTGTATAAAGACATCATTTGATTCATCTTATGTGATGATATTTGATTCAATATAAAATTAAAAAATATATCTTTTGATAAGACATCAAATAAATATTGGAAAAAAAATAATATTAGAAGCAATAAATGATGTTTAGTATTAAATCTTAAAAAAATGGCTTGAGAAATAAGTAATAAATGTCAGGGCTAAACTATGATTTATTTTTTCTTGATATATTAAAAGGGACAAGTAAAGTAAAATTATATTTTTGGAATAATAAATAAGTAAAAAAGAAATAAAAGAAGTAAGAATCTCACTTATTTTTCAATATAACATTTTAATTTGTACCAAACACACTCATAATCTCTTGGGGTAGTGTTTGATGAAAATATTTGGACAAGATTTTGAATATTTATCTTTAAATATTTGTTTGACTTTGACCATAAAATTTAATCAGATTTTGAGAATCTATGCTTCAAATATTTTCAAGTTCTCTTCAATTAACAAATTTTGAGTGAGTAATTAAAAACACCCCTAATCTGTACATTATTGATTACATACTTAAACTATGAAGAATCTCTATTAAATAAAATAAGTAAGAAAGTCACTTATTTTTGAATAAAATATTTTTATACCAAACACATTTATTATCTTATTAAGCTTAAGCTACTGTTTAATCACAAAATTTAAAAATACATCTTTAAATATTTGTTTGACCATGAGATTCAATCATATTTTAAAAATCTAATATTCAAATACTTTTAACTTTCCTTTTAATTCACAAACCTTTAAATTTAGAGTGAATAGTTAAAAACACCCCTAAATTTGATACACATTATTGATTGCATAGTAAACTATAAAGAGTCTAATTAATTGAACAAAAGAAGTAGGCAACTCACTTATTTTTCAATAAAACATTTTCATTTTGTACCAAATACAGATATAGTATCTTATATAGTCATTCAACTTATAATAGTTCATTTAAGAAGTTACTAAACTTAGGATAGTTCACTTAGAGTCCGTTTGGATTGACTTAAAAAGTTAAATTTAAATGATTTTTAAGTCAAAAAATAAAAAGTAGAGTAGTCATATTTTTGGTTTTTAGCTTATTTCAAGCCATTTCAAACTTATTTTAAGTTATTTTCAACATTGTCAAACACTTCATAACTTATTTTAAGTTATTTCTTATATATTGACAAACACTTCCAAAGTCAAAATCTGTCTTAAAAGTTGGTCAAACCTACTTTTAACTCAAAAATCACTCAACTTGGATACTTTACTTAGAAAGTCAATCGGCTTATGATATTATACTTTAGAAAGTCACTTAACTATTGGTATTTCACCGAAAATATCACCTAATCAATTTCAATGACTTTTTCATTTTTTATGTATAAATAATTTATTTTAAGCTAAAGTTTTTACGATATAATAAGGTTTGTTTATTTCAGTAAACTAAAAAACAAGTAAATTTAATAATTAATTAAAATAAATAGCTTCACAATCCAATTAATTCAGAATCTCATACATTTTTAAAAATGCATTGTGAAATAAAACATTAGATAACATGTCGATGCATCCTTTGTATGAGAAAGAACACACGGAGAATTTACAAAGGAAATTTTCATAAAGGTTCTTTTAACATAAAGATTAGTAATGTCCAAATATCATAAATTTCACGTAAAATTCTCCAAAATAAAAAGTTCTTGATAAATAATAATAAAATAAAATAATATATATATATATATATATATAACGATATTTAAAACCAAATTTTAACGGGTCCTATTAAGTGGGGCGGGTCAACAAATGCTCAAAATGGGTATCTTACATTTTTTTGATAAAAATTTAGCTTAAAAGAAAATTTAGATTTCAATAAAATTTAGTGAAAATTGTTTAAATTGGTTAAGTGATTTTCTAGGTGAAATATCAATAGTTGAGTGATTTTCTAAGTAAACTATCCTAAATTAAGTGACTTTCGAGTTAGAAAATAAAGTTGAGTGACTTTATAATTAGTAAACTATCCTAAGTTGAGTGACCATATGAGATATTATTAAGCTTATTAAGCTTGAACTAGTTGACGACATATTATGGATAGGATATTAAGAGTTCGTTTGAATTGACTTAAAAAAATAATTTTAAGTCAAAAAAAAAAAGTCAAATTAAAATACTTTTACGTCAAAAATAAAAAGGAGGGAGATCTACTTTTAGTTTCTGACTTATTTTATGTCATGTTTGTTTTATTTTTAAGTTATTTTTTACCTTGTCAAACACTTCGTAACTTATTTTAAGTTATTTTTTATATTTGTCAAATATTTTCAGAAGTCAAAAATTGACTTAAAAGTAGGTTTGACCGATTTTTAAGTCAAAAATAAAAAGGCAAACTGCAATAACTTTAAGTCAAAAATGAAAAGTCAAACTGCAATAACTTTCAAGTCAAAAATTTAAAACTTAGGGGAGACCTATTTTAGTTGATTTATTTTAAGTCATTATAAAGTTATCTTAAGTCATTCTTTTATCTTGTCAAACACTTTCTAATTTATTTTAAGTCACTTAGGATTTATTTTAAGTTATCTTTTATATTAGTCAAAATATTTTCAAAAATTGAAAACTAACTTAAAAGTAGATTTTACCAACTTTTAAATCAATTTAAATACCCCCAAAATATTTATCTTTAAATATTTGTTTGAATTTTACCATGAAATTTGATCAGATTTTAAAAATTTAATCTTTAAATATTTTCAAGTTACCTTTTCATTCCCAATCCTTTAAATTTTTAAGTGAATAGTTAAAACCCCGTTAACTTGGCACGTGTTATTGCACACTTAAATGATGACTTCACTTGCATATGGGCGCCTAAACTTTTAAAAAGAAAACCTATCGAAATTTCATTAGTTTGAGGGGTTGTTTGGTACAAAGATTGATAATGCAGGGATTAGTAATACTGGAATTAGTAATGTAGGGATTAATAGTGCAGGGATTAGTAATACAGGGATTATTTTTATCAAGTGTTTGGTTCATTGTTTACGACCTCATCTTATGTTTGGATTAAAACTTTATAAAAAACTTCTTTCCAATTATACCCTTAAATTCTTATGCAATTGGGTTAAGGTAAATAATTGCCGGATAATATTTTTTTATGACCTTCTAACTAGCTAAGAAAAGTACAATTTTATCGTCATGTTTGCCTTTTTTTTCTTAAATTATTTGAGGATAAATAATTGTCATCTTATTTAATTGATCACTTACAAATGTCAATTTTCAATTTAAAAAAAGATAAACTATCAACTTTTAAAATTGAAAAGACGGTAAACAATAGTAAAATTGAATAAACCATCTACATTTACGAATAAGATTGCAAGTTGTAATTTTTGTATGTATTCAATGTTATAAATTGTTGAAAATACAAAATATTAGAAAACTGCACAAATATTTAATTATTTGTTTATTTTTTTGATTTTATGTTTTATGGTTGTGCTAGTAAATTTATTTAAATAAATTTACTTGCACAACCATAAAATATAAAATCAAAAAAAAAAAAAAATAATAAAATGTTTTGAGGGATATTTTTGTCTTTAGTAGACTTATCCCATGGTATTATATCCCATGTATTGCTAATACCTCCAAATAGAAGGTATTAGTAATACATCATATAATACCATGTAGGAGGCATAACTAATCCATGGATTAGTTATACATCGACCCAATTTTCTACCAAACGTAGTACTAAATAATACCATCTATAATACATGGACTATTTTATTTAATGCGGCCTACCAAACGACCCCTGAGAGTTAATTATTTAAATACATGTAAGTTTGTAATATTACTGATCAATTTTTGATGTGTTGAAATACATGTGTCTCGAATATAAGATCAAAATTATATTTTATTTGTTCTAGATATATTGTATCCAAATCGATTCTCATTTAAATGTGTCAGATAAACAAATCTAGCTTGTCTTCCTCCCATATTGCTCTCCATTTCATTTCTCATTCATGTATTTTATACACCAAATATATACAAATCACACCATATACATATATTTAATGTAATTCACAAATATATAAAATTTAGAGACAAAATTTAATCGCTTCCCACATCTTCTCACCTATCTTTCTCCTTATTTCAGTGTATTGCATTGTAAGTCTCAAAAAAAAACTTCTAATATGAATATTGTATAAATAAATATGAATATTGGTGAAAATTGGCCGCTTTCAAAATAATAATAGAGACATAATACATAAAACACTAAAAGAGATAAATAATTAAATATAAATTAAATGTATTAAGTTTATTAACGAGAAATTTATTAATGTTAAGTGGAATATAATAATATACCTTACTAATATTCATACTCTATACAACATTAATATTACGAGTACTTTTTATATTAATTTTTTGTTATATGTTAAAAGTGAAAAGTAGAGGGATAATATATTTTCACTATAATGGACAAAAGAAAGTAAGCAGCGTGAGTATTTGACAATTTTCTATTGTTTTTCAATGGTTGTTATCTATCATTTCATAATATATTGTATTAAATCGATCGTTATATAAAATATAATTTTTTTTATTATTATCTAGCGATAGAGTTAAACGATATGATACAATACAATACAATTTAAATAATAATAAAAAAAAAAATATATTTAGACTTAGGGCATCTCCAATCCTAAATTTTATTTTACTCTCCAAATATATGATTCTTTATTTTTCGAGATAACTAAATCCAACCCAATTCTTCTACTCTCTACAAAAATTTATTTTTCTCTCTCCTTAATATTATATTATTAATTATATTTCATTCTTATGTTCTGATTTCATAATACAAACCCTCTCTTTCTTTTTTTCCAAATAATTACTTTATATAATTATAATGTGATATAAAAAAAATTTAATTTAATTTTAAATTATATTTTATTTTAAATTCCTATATAACATAAATTGCAAAAAAATATTATAAAATATATAAATTAATGAACAAATTCAAATAAAAGTGAAATACAATTACATAAACACTCAACTTTCAAAATTATTACGTTGCTCTCATAAATGTTTTTTTTTTTGTTTTTTCACCTCGTATCTGGAGCCCATATTGGAGCTTTGACTAAATTCGGGTTGCGCTCCCAACATGATTTTATTCATACATAGGGCTTGAACCCGAGACCTCTGGTTAACGGTGAAGTACCTAGCTAAAAATTGTTTTGATCAAAATTTTTCATCTACCATCATATTCTAATTTTTTTCGAATAGAGCTAAATTTGAAAACGACCTATCGAATTAATAAATTATTGTTGTGATAAAGTAATTATTATGTTATGTATTTTATCTTGCATTTAAGTTATTTAATTTTGTGCATTTTTTATAGTGAAAATTAATAATTAAATGATATTGTACTATTGACTAAAATTAGAAAAAAAAGTAAGATATTTTATTTCCGAATGAAAGTATTATATATTAAATAGTAATAGATTTTAAAAAAATTATATTATATTTAAAAGGAATTATGAATATTAGATATTTAATTACCCTCCAAATATAGAGTTTTCTATTTTTTCAAACAACAAATTTCAACCTAATTTTGTATTTTATTCTATAAAAGAAATCTTTTTCTCTCTCCTCAATATTATATTATTATTTCTTTTCATTTTATCTTATTTCTTAATATAAATCCTCTATTTTTCACAATATTTGTTTTATATAATTTTCATGTGATATAAAATTTTATTTTTTCAAAATTTATATTATATTTATTCTAAATTTTTAAATAACATAAATTGCAAGAAAATATTACATAATATACAAATCAATGGACAAATTCAAATAAAAGTGAAACACAATTACATAAACACTCAATTTTCAAAATAACTACGTTGCTCCCATAAATGCTCTATTAATGCATTAAGGAATTCAAAATGAGCATCTTTGGCCTTCATTTTTATGTCTATCTAAAAATTGTTCAAACTAGAGATTCACATTTACCACAATTTTTGTCGTTGGAGTTGGAGCCTCTATTGAATTGGTCATTAAGATCACGTTCATCCTCAATTATCATCTTGTGCAATATAATACATGTAGTCATTATATCACGTAGCACTTCCTTTTTCCAAAAACATGACGGTCCTGCAATAATTGCAAAACGTGATTACAATACTCCGAATGCACGTTAAACATCTTTTCAACATGATTCTTGTTTAATCGCGAATTAATTATTATGTTATGTATTGTATTTTATCTTGTATTTAAGTTATTATGTTATGTATTATATTGTCATGTTGTATTGAAATTATTATATTTTCAAATTAAATTTTCATCTCATCATTTTAATTTTGTGAATTCTTTTAGTGAAAATTAATAATGAAATCAAATTATATTACTGTCGAAAAATAGAAAAAAAATAAAATATATTAATTCGGGATGAAAGTTGTGTGTATCAAATAATATATTTTAAAAAATATCATATTACATTTAAAAATAATTATGAATATCTAAATATTAAATTAATGATATTATATGTAAAATAATATGTTAATTAGAAAGTAATAGAAATAATAATAAAATAATTAAAATGTGAAATAGAGAGTGTGAATAGTCGTTCTCCAAATTTGGAGAGCTACTATTCATCTCTCTAAGCTAGCGTTTGGCCATAGTTTTCCAAATATTCTTGACAAATATTATTTGAGTGAAAATTTGTGTGAAATTTTATCATGTATTAGGCCATAGTATTTGGGAAATATATTTAATTTGTTTAAAAAAACTATGATGTATACCCATAAGTTTTAAAAACTATCAAAACAAGTAGTGTCTTGACACTATAGCTATATGGTAGTTTGGATTGAGTACAACAAACATCATTCAATACATCGTAAAGTAGACAAAGTACATTACTTTGTTACCCTGAGTCGATTGTTCATCATTTTCAACAACCACCATATCATTACTTTCATATTCACTGACTATTTCATCACTACGTTGATGTTCACGTAAAAGAATTATGTAATACAACACAAATAATTACCATAGATGGTGTTTCTATAAAAGATAAAAGTTTGGTGTAAAATTTTGATTTTCAAAAAAGTCCAAATAATGATATTTGACGCAAATACTAGAAAAACTAGTATTTAGAAATTTGAGATATTTGCAAATAATGATAAATTATAAGGACAAACACTAATTGTATTTTCTCCCAAGTATTATTTGGGAAATATATTGTCAAACTGGCCCTAAATATGAAGAATAGAGAGTGATACGGAGGTTGGTTGGAGTGCCCATCTCTATTTTACTCTCCAAATATAGATAATGGAGAGTAAAATAGAGATGTGTTAGAGATAGTCTAAATATGAAAAATACAGTCTAAATGAAGAGATGTTGAAGTGTCAATTCTCTATTTTACCCTCCAAATATAGTGAATAGAGAGTAAAATAGAGATGAGTAGGAGATGGTCTTACAATACAGTACGGTCACCAAAAAAATAGAGTAAATTAGAAGAATGAAATTGGAAAAATGTTAACATAACTATATAAACAGAAAAGATTAAAATTGCCCTTGAACTATGCGAAATATACCACTTATACCCTTTGTTACATTTTGGAATAAAAAATGCCCCATCGTTATCCTAAGAGACCACAAAGATCCTCAAGAGTTAATTCTCCAAATTTTTATTGACGTAACAAGCCACTTGGGACTAATCATTCCACCTAAGCATTGCCAACTAGGATTCACTACAAAAGAACTAAATCTTTAGTGACGACAAAAGTCGCTATAAAATCCCAGTATATCGTCACTAGAGGTTTTTAACATTAAACTCTGATTTTGTATTTTTTTTCGTCAATGTTTTTTTTAAAAAAAAAAATTAGATCTATTAAGGAGGAGTTTGAAGATAATGTATGTTTTATTTTTATGTCATATGTAAATGTATAAAATGTACAATGATGCTTTATGTAGTAGGAGATTTGAATCGAAAAGTAATTTTGATGATTTTCGTAATAATATTGGATGTTCATAATATTGATAGTGCAAGTTATTTATTTTAGAAAATTAGATTGCAACTGAAAATTAAATATCATATTTCTTTGTTGAAAAAATAACTTTTACTAGCGAATGGTTGTTGCAACTTTAGTCGGCACTAAAAATCACTCATAACTTTTAATGGCAATATTTTGACATTTTGTGGCGACCTTGTCGCCACTAAAAGTAAAGTTTTTTTGTAGTGAATGATAGTTGTCAATGCTTGTGTGGAGAAATCAGTCCCATGTGGCTTGTCATATCACTAAAAATTTAAGTGGTTAACTCTTGAGGGTATTTGTGGTCTCTTGAAATAATAACTGAGATATTTTTAATCCTAAAATGTAATGAAATATATAAGTGATTTATTTCACACACTTTAGAGATATTTTTTATACTTTTTCGCTATATATATTAAATATGTAGGTCAACTGCATTTTCAAAAGGGAAGGCGCATGACGCCGTAAGCCTACTAACGACATCGTTGTTATAGTGTTGTCCTTTTGGTTCCATCCTTAAATAATTTATCCTTTTGGAATTTTTGATCAACTTTATTATAGTTTTAACTTTGGACTCAACTGTATAAGATATAACTTCATTTATCTAGGTAACAAAATAAAATATTATCAAATAACTTTTTTCTATTCATTGTTACATTCTGATCTCTAGGTTATGACGATGATTTGTAATCATGTCAATGATGTTTAGACATTTGAAAAAGATAACAAGATCATTCGAGCCGCAATAATTAAAGATATGATATGATATCCTCAGTAAAAGAGTTCATATATTTTATGTAGACAAAACCAATAAGCTCATATCGTGTAAAAAAAGAAATAATTGATACAATCGAGCTATGTAATTATTTAGCATAGTGATAATTATTCATCTATGAAAATATTTATTTCGTTGTGAGTTTACAACTTTGACTTTTCAGAGATACAATATGCTTGGATAAGATTAAAAGATAACTTAGCTACTTATTTATATTTATCATTTATTAACTAGATTCTAGATAGGATGGCATACCACATACACAAAATATTACTTAAGTACATGCTTATGTTGTTGTTGTGTATAAAAATATCCTTTGATTTATTTTATGTGACGATATTTGATTTGATATAAAATTTAGAAATAATGCACAAGTACCTTCTTAACTTATGCTCGAAATCTCAGAGACACACTTATACTATACTAAGGTCCTATTACCCACTGAATTTATTTTATTAATAATTTTCTACCCTTTATCGGCCTACGTGGTACTATCTTGTGGGCCTAACGCTGGTTGGCTTTTTTTTCAAGCTAGTGCCACGTAGACCGAAAAAGGGTAGAAAATTACTTATAAAATAACTTCAGGGGGTAATAGGACCTTAGTATAGTACAAGTGTGTCTCTGAGATTTCGGACATAGGTTGAGGAGGTACTTATACATTTTCCCTAAAATTTATAACAAAAACCAATTCAAGAAAAGGCAAAAATTGGAAATTGTTCCGAGGCATAACGGTACATAAAGCTGAGGTAGTGTCGCAAATTAAAAAGGAGGGCTAGATTTAATCAAGACTTCAAAAAAGCATATAGATATATAAGCTTAGTTCAACAATTACTATGTATGTAATTGGATTTTCTATTTCTTGAATTAGGTGTTTTTTTAAATAGTATTTCATCATAAACTTTTAAGTATTTTGAAAAATTATATTTGAATGAAGTTTTAGTATGTGTTTGATCATAGTTTTTAAAAATATATTTCATTTTTTTACAAAAATAAAACATAAAACAATACTTTATGCATATAAGCTCTAGAAACCATAACCTTTATCTTCTTTTTTTTTTTAAAAAAAATAAATTGAAACGTACTAAGAACACAATTATTAACAAGCTCAATATGTCAAATTATAATTAGTTATGAAAATTCACTGGTACAAAAAACAACAACAACCAACTATCCTTCCGTTCATTTTTACTTATCATATTTCCGTTCATTTTTACTTATCATATTTGAAGTAGACAAATCCATTAAAAAAATTGTGATTGACACAATCATTTACCCACACTATTCCTATTAATTGATATTTAGTATTAAATCTAGAAAATAATTTAAAAATAAGTAATTGATACTAGAGGTAAAATATGAGTGGGAGGGGGATAATAATTATCTTTCCTTAATATGTTAAATATGTCAAATAAAAGTAAAAATGTTCTTTTGAAATAGTAGACAAGTAAAAATAAAAATAAATAAATATTTTTTAATAAGAAAATTTTATCAAACTTAAGCTAGTATTTGACAACAAATTTTGGATAAGATTTTAAATATTTATTTGACTTTGACCATAAAATTTGATATATTTAAATTTAAAGTTCCTCTCCATTCACAAACCTTTATATTTTTCCCAAATAAAATGTATATCAAATAATATTGAGCATGCATGTTTAGGAATGCATTTAATTAATGAGTGGAAAGGGCAAACATAATTAATTGGAGTGCATAATAGATATTTTTTTAAACAAAATAAAATACAAAAGCTTAGAATAAGTTTTAAAATTTTAACTCGACTTAACAATTATATTTTAGCCCCAAAACAATTTGTTTGTAGATTGAGATTTTAGTTTTTTTTTTTTTTTTTTTGCCTTTTTCTCTTTCTTTCAAAACTAGATAGGAGTATTTTTTTATGGCCAAATAAATTCTGCCAAAAAGCAATATAAATGGCCTAATAGGTATGAAGTTGTATTTGAACCTGTATTTTATACTTGGATTTTTTTTTAAAGATTTGTGAATGGAAAGAATTTTAAAAATATTTGAAGATTAGATTTTAAAATCTAGTCAAATTTTATTGTCATACTCAAACAATAAATTGAAGATAAACTCTCCAAATCTTATCCAAGTCAAAGCTTAGGACCTGTTTGTTCCCAAGAATACTTGGAGAAAATTTGGAAAAACTTGAAAACTGGTGTTTGGTCATATAATTTGATAATTATATTAGCCATGCATTCCAAGTTCCCAAATGGCAAATACCAGGGGCGCATTTGGCCATAGATTTTTCAAATAATATTTTAGAAAAATTTTGGCAATTAGTATTTGTCCATATAAATTGTCATTATTTGACAAATATTTTTGGCAAATATCCTAAATTTTCAAATACTAGTTTTTTCTAGTATTTGGACCAAAATCTCGTTATTTGTGATCTTTTGAAAATTAGAATTTTACACTAAACTTTATCTTTTACAAAAACACCCTCTATAGTAGTTGTGCGATGTATTACATACTTTTTTACGTGAACACCAAAGTAGTGATGAAATATTCAGTGAATATAAAAGTGATGATATGGTTGTTGATGAAAATGATAATCAATCGGCACATGGTAACAAAGTCATGTGCTTTGTCTACTTCATGGTGTATGGAATGATGATTGTTGCACTCACACCAAACTACCACATTGCTCTGGTGTCATGGACACATATTGTTATTTGTTGCAATGAGATCAAATTGACTTATAATACAAACTTAAAGTTAGTTTTGATAGTTTTTAAAATTATGGGTATAAATCATATTTTTCTAAAAAAGTGAAATATATTTTCCAAATAACTATGGTCAAACACATAGTCAAATTTCACCCAAATAATATTTGTCAAGAATATTGGAAAATCTATGCCCAAACGCTAGCTAGATAAAACTAGTATTTGGGCGAGTTCTAATATTTGAGAATTTTTTTAAAATTCAAAAACTACCCAAACTTTGTACTTTATAAAAAAAAATACTTATTATTTATTAATTCCAACTAATATTTGTTACTACCTTCTCTGAAAAAGTTTGAGTTCTAATTTGAGTAATAAAATTTAGAAAAAAGAACATTTATGTTCAATGAGTTATAATTATAACTGAATCAGTAACACATTTGAGTATATGATTAATGTATTTTCTTGCCTATATTGTTATTTTGTTATCAATTATATTACAAGGTTATTTCTAATGGAATATATTCATTATAAAAATGATGATATACATTTATGGACATTTTAAATATTTTTTAGAACTTATGAATATAAATCAAATATTTTAAAATAGTCAAATATTTTTAGAAAAAATTGAGAACGAACAAATGTGAAACTTCACCCAATATTTTTGTCAAGAATATTTGGAAACTTGAGGCCAAATACAAGCTTAATAAGATTAGAGTATGTTTGGTACAAATGAAATTTTTATTGAAAAAATAAGTGAGCATCTTACTTATTTTCTAAAATATTTATGTGTAATCTAGCTAAAGACATTATATAAGATAGGGGTGGGGGGGATCAAATTTAATACGTCACTTACAATTTTTTTTTTTAATTCCATTCGAAAAGTCATTTAACTCTTATTTTAAAGATTTTTTAAATATCAATTATAAATATAACCATTAACATAATTATAAAAACAATACAATTAATAAAAAATTAATTTTCAAATTTCTACTTCAAAATTGAATCGAATTAAAAAAAGCTCTCAAATGAAGAAAAGGGGTAGTGTATTTGAGCGGATCTTGTAATTGAAGGAACTTAAAGTATAGAGAGGAAGCGTAGAAGTTCAGGCACACATTATCTGTCAGGTTTCCTATGCACCAAATTATTAAATTTACACTAACAACAAGATTAGTTTAACGGAAAAGGGTAACATCCCTCAATTTTGTTATTTGAAATTGATATATTCTTTAACGAAAGTGATACATATATATACATATTGTTACACAAATCGCTTATATATATTAGCTCTAAATAATAAAATTATCTCTTTGTTTTATTCACATTTTTTTTATTTCTTTAATTTTTATTCTAAAAAATGCAAGAAAAAAATGAAATAAGAATAACAAACTAAAATGATAATAATAATAATAATAACCAAAGAAGTGAAAATAATAATTTATGTGCAAAAAAGTTCATATACATAATTTTTTTTTTAAAATTAAAATAAAAAATTAATTTTATCATTTTTGTAATGATAGCAATATATGTGAATCACTTTTGCAACGGTAAAGAATATATGTGAGTCAATTTTGCAAGGATACTTGTATATAATATATATGAGCTAATTTTATGACATTAGGGGTATATATGAAATATTTTTGTAATGAGATACATAACTCTAAATCAAAAAGTTAAAGGTATTTTTCTTTTGGTGTAATTAAAATACACTTTGAGTGATTTTTATAATTTTGATTTTTCACCTGTGTTCAGTACCCACATTGAAGTTTCATACTCTCATGGTTTCATTCTTTCATTTTACTCCAACCTCTTTAACAATTTTATGCTAAATATTCAATCTTTATCTACTTGGAGTTTTTCATCTATATATATATTTACTTTGAATTTTTTTGTTTTTACTCGATATTTAGTACCTATATTAAAGTTGTTGGTGCAGTTTCAAATACAGTAGATTTTAATATAAACATCAAATAACGGAAAAAAAAAAAACCACTTGGTTAGTAGAAGGCGGGAATAATTCTCATATTAATTTCAAATAAACAAAACGAAAGCTTAAAAAAAGGTGCTGTGAAAAAAGTGCAAATGTCTGCAGGTTTCCATTCTGCATCACATGCGCTCTGCGTCCTTTTCGTTATTCCAAAACCTTAGCTTCAATAAAAACCATTTTAAAAATGGCGAAAAAAATAAAAGAACCCTTTTCTCTTTAATGCATTAGAGTATTGTTTCCTCTGTATTTGGAGTTATTTTTATGTATACATTTCCACTGACATTCCACACATCTTTTGACTTCACCTTCATTGCTTCTGCATTCTGATTTTCTCATCACCCATTAACGCCAATCTCTTGTTTCTTTCACATTTATTATTCATTTTATTCGTCTTCTTCATTCAGGTGTGTGTTTTCTTCGTCTTTGTTTTTTTTTCCCTAACTAATGTATTGTTATGAACTTATGATCAGACCTGGATCTGTTTTTCGTATATTTTGATACATTTTATCTATTTTTTGTTTATGATCATAATATTCAAAAATATTAATGCACTTGTATTTTTTAGTTTTTTTGGATCAAATCAAAACCGGACAAACGATTTGAAACAGAAGCACGGAAGTTTTTTTTTTCCAGGTCATTTAGTCAAATACATTATTGTTAATCTGAGGAGTTTTTTTTTAGATTTTGGTATTTATGGAGGATTTGATGGATTCTGTTAGATTGGTATTTTTTTTGATTTTGTAGTTTGAGTAATGGGGTCTTTTTGTTTTGTTGAGATGTATATATTTTTGGTTCTGTTTTGGTATGTTTGGTGTCAATACACACTTGTGCTGTTAATGGAGTGGATTTGAAGGAAAGTATAAAAAATGTGAACCCATGTTATCTTTGTTGTTGAATAACTGTAGGCATAAAGATATTGATTGCATAGCTTTTCGTTTACGTAAATTTGGATGGACCACTTGTTAAAGATTATCTGTTTGGTTACTGATTCGTTTGGTTATTGTTGATTAATGGTGTCATTTATATGTAGGTGGACATTGAGCAATGAGCTTGTAGGAGATTTAGTTGGTTATTGAGATGGACAAGAGGAATTGGTTGTGGAAAAGGCGATCTTCCGAGAAGAGCATGGGTGAAACTGAGAGTTCTGGTTCATTATCTTCACATTCAGAGAGACATTCTGATGAGCAGGTATAATGCAATATATAAATGTTTTCTGTTTCAAGGTTGTTTTGATAATCTCCTTTTCGGACTTTTAGTTAGTTTTGCTGATATGAAGAAGCTAAGCTTGTTTGACATTTGGTAAAACACATTGATGATTATTCATATCCACATACTTAAATCTTCGTAGGCATGTTTATTTTGAGCTGATAGTACAACAACAATAGTTTTGCATCAGTTCCAAACAACTTGGGGTCTGCTATATTTCAAGCTGATAGTGTTTGAGCTAAATATGCAGCTCAGGTTTTCTAAGTTAGAAAAATATTACATCACAAATGCTCATATTCCGTGCAACGTTTGTTCTCTACCTTGCCTTCTGCAAATGCTTTAGTTTTGTGACTCTGGTTGTCTTTTATGGATGAGATTTTCATTCTCCTCCTGCCTCTTTCTCCCTGAATTGTGTCTACCAATTTATGGAACTCTGGGGTTCAAATTTTATCCAAGAATGTTTCAGGATCCTTCATTTTTCAATGAACCGTTGACAGTTTTTGCCATGTGTTAAGAGTATGCCTAATGGAAACTCACTGCAAATCTTTCTATAAGGATTTGTAAAGTACTATCTAGGCTCACTGAGTTGAGGTTAATTCCGGATGCTTGAAAGCTTCAAGCCTTCAACTTTATGTTGATCCAAGCTATTAATGACTTAATCATAAAATGGAAGTATGGAAACAACATTTAGTGTTGGAGCCATATCCACCTAGTAAAAGGGTTCTCAAATGACATTTATCATATGCAAATTTCGTATTTACGATATCTACTGAAAGGAACTCTATCAAAGTGATGGATATTGAGAAATTTTAAGTTTTAATTAACTCAAGCTTCATATTCAAAGATTCTAGTTCTGAAGCCATGAGTCTCATATCTGCAAAGCCAAAAGCCAATGAGGGTGTGAGAGTTCAGCATGTAGTTGATTATGTCAGTCCCACTCCCACATTGGTTTAGCAGCCAGACATCTTTCATTATCTGTGAAGAGTAACTAAAGAAAATAATGATTTCCAAATGACTCAATATGCATTTTACATTGTATTAGCTAATATAACGATGAAGTCTTATCCCAAACCTGCTATTGCTGTGTGCCTCACTGTCAGTCTAGAGATCCAATGCACAAAAATATTTTACATGAAAGCCAAAACTTTTAGCATTGAATGGTTCTGCTTTTGACAGGCAAGGTAATACTAATGCAAAACCGAAAAGAACACTTAAAAGGGGCAAACTGATTATACAATAACATACATGTGCTTTCATAAAATGAGAAAAGACATAGGACAAAAGAATCAAAACAAATCAACACATTGTTAAGAGTAGTGCCTTTAAGTCCTCAAAAGAAAACTACCCTGAAGTAAATTTCTTCCTGTTTTGGCCTCCGTTTACCTGTTATCATGTACGCTGCTCAGACTCTTCAAAAGTGTGATTGGATGTGTGTCAGATCCTCTAAAAGTATTGAGGATCTGATATGGGTGGCAGAATTTTGCAGAGTCTGAGTAATATAGGTTATCATATATATGGCACGCTCCGGGGCCCATGACTCCAGTTTTGTTTTCTCCTTGCCATTTCTTTCCTGATAATTCCTTATCAGTGGTTGATAACTTAGGCTTTCTCACTTCAACACTTGCAATTTCTGCTACTTGGAGCAGGATCCGTTAAAAGAAACTCCAGAAAATGACAACCAATCACTGGAAGTAACCTCAAAAGCTGTAACTATTGATCATGAAGCCAAGGAAAGTCCAAAGAAGTTGATAGAAAAGCTATCAGCTGCTCTAGTTAATGTTAGTGCAAAAGAAGACTTAGTTAAGCAGCATGCTAAAGTGGCAGAAGAAGCTGTTGCAGGTATCTTTCACTATTTCCTTTTTTACTCAGTTTTGAATTCAATCTTAGAAATAATACTTTCTAGACAATTTCCAGCCCTTTTGCTGTACATGAATCACATGCGTAAATAGTTTTTAGAACTTGTTCAATCATGCATTTTTTATCTTGATCAGTTCCATCTTTTTGTAATATTTGGTAGGTTGGGAAAAGGCAGAAAATGAGGTTGCAGTTCTAAAGCAGCAACTTGAGGCAGCTGTGCAGCAGAACTCGACTTTGGATGTTCGTGTCAACCATCTTAATGGTGCTCTCAAGGAATGTGTCAGACAGCTGAGACAAGCTAGAGATGAGCAGGAGCAAAGCATTCAATATGCTGTGGTAGAGAAGGAAACGGAATGGGCGTCTGAAAAAGCTGCACTTGAATATCAGCTACTTGAGCTTCAGACACAAACAGAGGCGAGTAGAACTGGTTCTCTTGTTTCTACTGATCCAAATGTTCTGGTCAGGCTCGAGTGTCTAGAGAAGGAGAACACAACTCTCAAACTTGACCTTTCATCTTGTTCAGAGGAGTTGCAAATTAGGACCATAGAGAGGGACTTGAGCAACCAAGCAGCAGAAACTGCTAGTAAGCAGCAGTTAGAGAGCATAAAGAAGGTGACCAAGCTTGAAGCTGAGTGTCGAAGACTACAAGTCTTGGCTCGCAAATCATCCCTACTCAGTGACCAAAGATCTTATGCTTTTTCATCTTTCTCTGTTGAGTCCTTCACCAATAGCCAATCCAGTAGTGGAGATCGACTGAAGACAGTCGACACTGATAGCCACATGATGCGCAGACTGGAAAAAAGTGAATGTGATCAAAGTTGCTCTGATTCGTGGGCATCAGGACTAATTGCTCAGCTCGATCAATTTCAGCACGAAAAAGCTATGCCGAAAACTCTTGCTGCCCGGTCATTGGAAATTGACATGATGGATGACTTCTTGGAGATGGAGAGACTCGCAGCAGTATCTGAAACTGAGAATAAAGCCTCTTCACTTACATCTGATGCTGTTGCCGATGACTCATCAAGTGAAGAGAATCCTCTGTCAGCAGAATATGAGACCCTTTCACAAAGGGTGGTTGAATTAGAGCAACAGCTGGAGAAGATTGAAGCAGATAAAGCTGAACTGGAAAATGCTTTAAGTGAGAGCCAAGATGCCCTCAAGGTGTCCGATTTGCAGCTTAAGGATGCTCAAATCAAGTTAGAAGAGCTGCTGAAGGAGCTAGATGCAGTGAATGAGTCAAAAGAGTTGCTTGAGTTTCAACTCTTTGGCATGGAAGTAGAAGCACGGACAATGTCTGCAAACATTGATTCTTTAAAGACAGAAGTCGAAAAAGAACGATCATTGTCAACTGATAAGGAAACTAAGTGCCAGGAACTGGAAAATGAACTAAGAAGGAAATCCCAGGAATTTGAACTTCAGCAAGCTTGTAGTTCAAATGGTGAATCGAAAATAAAGCAGGTAACACTTGTCTCAACGGATTCTTTTTCTGTTGTTCAAAAGTCTTGAAGCTCTTAAAATTCTAAGCTTTTCTATTTGCAGGAAGATTTAGCTGTAGCTGCTGACAAGCTTGCAGAATGCCAGAAAACAATTGCATCTCTTGGTAAGCAGCTTCATTCACTAGCTACTTTAGAAGATTTCTTGATAGACACTGCAAATCTTCCTGGATTTTCTGGGGAAGGATCAGTTGTAGCTGGAGCTAGTGGAGAGGAATGGAAGTTACATGTAAACGAAACATTTACCCGAAACAGCAATTCAGACATTCCAAAGATTGAGAATTCTAGTTATTCTATGAACGGAAATGAAGGAGAATCATCCTCTTCTTCGTCATCATCATCATCAGCTACTCAAGTGACAACATCCAAAAGTAGAAATGGTTTTGGAAAGTTGTTTTCTCGAAGCAAGAGTGGAATTCAGCTCTAAAATGTAACAGTTGACAAAATCAAAAGGGATATGACTAGAAGAAAGTCGAAATGTAGATGTCAGTGAGCATTCATATAGCCGAATTGTAATTTTCTTGAGATTGAGCCTTCATTGTTGCCATCATATTTTTATATGGTTATAAGTAGGATGGCTGATTTTTATTTTTTTTTAATTAGCATCATATGTGCTTTTATTGTTAAGAGAATGTTCATATCTTTAAAAAAACAAACAGAACCAAATATGTCATATTATAAATCTGTGCGTGCAAGATAACTTAAAGATTGTAAATATTGGTTATTCAAGGAAGATTGGTCATGGGGTTCAATAAACATGCAACAAACACCTTACACAGATTACTGGCTCTTTTTCATGGTGTCAAACTTGTCATAAATTTTGGATTCAAGCCCTATTTGACATTTTTTAGAAACTCAAAAAGAGGTAATTTATGTTATTAATCTGTATTACTAAAATACATAGAATAATAATTTTGGAGAACTTTGTAAGAAACAATAATGTGTAAGGAATACTTTCAAAACTAGTAAAAATATAGAATCTGAAAACGATCGGAAATAATAACGAAAATATTTTTCTCAAACAAAAAAATCGAGCCCACTGGATGCACAATATTTCTTTAAGGAAATTGTTCCCCCAACTACATGAGGTTAATAAAATATATCCTTCTAGGTTAGAGTGATTTAACTCACTGGTGTACTGGTTTAGCGGACCACTCAATGACATTAAAGAACACTATAATTTATTTGTGTGGAAGAAGCAGTTCAGAAACTTCCTAGTGAAAAGTCCGAGGAATCAAAGATATTTATAGCCACAAAGTAACGTTTCTGAAAGTTTGCAACCTTCCATATATAACACTAACTTAGAAATATCTATTTCTGAAAGTTTAAAACCTTTCCCAACAGTCACTTAAGGAACGTTTGTTTATGAAAGTCTGCAATCTTTTAGAATAGTCACTTCATAAACGACATGAATTTTAAAATAAATTCGAAAATAGAAATTGAACAAGATCGCGTATCTTTTGAATGATCATTTTCCGAAGCCAAATTCAAAATTCATCTCTCATTAATTTTTACTATACCCAATAATTTAAATCTAATTAGAGACTCTAACCACATTTTATTAATACTAGTTTCTGGCAACGTGCGTTGCACGTTTATTTTTTACTATTATTATATAATAATTTAAAATTGTGCTATTAAATAGAAAATGTTTAAATCAACAATATTAATTTTACCAATTATATTTCATGTATCAACAAAAATAAATAAAAAGGGATTGCGCATTTGGCATCAAGCAAAAAGTATGTGAAATTAATTAATAAAATATAATCTCCTTTAACTTTGTATAAGTCTTTTTTATGATCTAAATATCAGTGATAACCTTTTATAGCGATAAATGGATATTAAAAATAAATGCACACTTATTGATAAGATTGCCTATTTTATTTTAATGAGAAACGATAGAGTGAAATATTTATATTATTTAAGTAAGGTTCTAAAATTAAAAGACAGTACTATCAAAATTATACAAGATTAAAAGCAATTACATTTAAAATATAAAACTGACAGATATATAATTTAAACACTGAACTTAATACATACATCTATTTCAAAAGCTCATAATAATAGCTAAAAGATTACAACACCACAATGAATTTATTAGAAATGCAAAAGAAATTAGAAACAACAATAATCTTCGTGATGGAGAATATATATCGAAAGAGATATGAGGACTTAGTCTAAAAAGAAGTCTTCAAGTTCTTCTCCTCACCTCATGTATTCTATTTTTTCATGTCTTTTTTGCCTATCATAGATGGAATAGTTTTTTGATTATAAGTTGAATGACAATTTCTTTCATTTTTCAATGGTTATCACCTAGTTCTTAAATAGTACTAAAAATGACTGTTTAAATTCTATATTTTTCAGTTCTAAATAATAGTCTTTAATATATAGATAGATGGAAAGATGAAAAATACAAATCATAATTAGACTTAATAAGAGAATTAACATTACCACTAATAATTATTGCTTTGAACTTGGAATCTAGTCTAGGATATACATGTACAATTAAAATATATCTTTTCACATTCCAAACATTTAATTATTTGCTTATATTTTAATTAAGAATTAATTTAAAGAAATGCAAAAGTCATTTACATTTTTATTAAAATGGTACAATTTAACATTTAAACCAAATAATTAAATGCTTTTATAACATTTTAATTTATAATAAGGATAAAATTATAATTTAACTTTTAACTTTTTTTGTTCCCTCTTATAATAATATATGATAAGGCAAATATGTTTTGCTATTCCTCCAATTTCTCTGTATTAAATGCTGCAACATTTCCTCTAATTATATAACATCAGTCTGATATATAGTTGAAAAACTTCTAAAATCTGTTTATTTTAATATTTTTGAAGAAAAAAAAGCATTGTGTTTGATATACCAATTTGCAGAAGACTTTAATTTAATCAATACTAGACCAATAATTTATGATTGGATAAGATTTCAGAAAATGCTTCCATGAAGAAGCTAATAATTTGTTTTCTAACTTTTGCACTACTCAAAATGAATTATGAAGTCCCACCTCTCCCTCCCCTCCCACCCCCAAAACGATCTACTAAATTCTAACGAATTGTTTCAAAGGATCAAAATAACTAGTTATTTATGAAATTTTCAGTCGGCTCTCGATAAAATACCGAATTTAAAAAAAAAAAAAAAAACATTTTCGACTACTCCAAAACTTGACAACATACTACTCCTTTCATCTCAATTAATAAGACGTCGCTTGACTTGATACAAAATTATGATGTAAAATAAATTTTTACACATTTGTATGACTACAAACTATGAGTATTTCATTAGGATAAACGTAAAACTTTAAAATTTTGAATTTATTTATTTATATATTTTTTAACGAACTAAAAAAAAAATATGACTAATTTCAAACAATTATAAACACTCATTAATAATATTACTCCCTCCGTTTAAAAAAGAATGTCCCTATTTCCTTTTTAGTCTGTTTAAAAAAGAATGATCCCTTTTTTTTTTGGAACACTTTAATTTTAATTTTTCACTTGTCATGTTTAAGACCACAAGATTAAAGGGCATTTTAGTACATTTGACATAACTTTAATTTAGAACCACAAGATTAAAAGTCTTATTTCTTTTCTTAAACTCCATTTCAAGTGAAATTAGGCCATCCTTTTTTAAACTGAGCAAATAATAATTTACGCAACAAACTAGTACTACAACACTGTTTCTAAGGTGATTGACAATGACAGAGTTATAAAGAGGATATGCTATTAAACAATCTTACATTAATGATGAAGAAGGGATTTTCTACAAAAATATAGCCAATGAGAATTGAAAGCAAATAAAAGAAGATATAATTCCACCATCCACGCTGGCAAATGGAAGATGTGGGTCCTACAAGAAAACAAGCATGTGGAGATTGAAGACGCCACGTGTGAAACGAAGAAATCCACGTGGCGAAGTGTGTGAGGAAGGTCGAGATCGCGCTTCACATTTTACACCAACCTCTTATCAACAAAACCAAATCCCTCTTCTTTTCCCTCAAAATTGAACCCTCAATTTCTCTCTCTCTCTCTAGTTTACTTGGACAAGAGAAAATCGCCGTCTCTTTCATCTTTTTAAAAAAATTAAAAAAAATAGCAGCAGCTGCTGCTGTAGCCCCGCCATGTCCGCTATTGCTACTTCTGCTGCTCTCTTTTTTCCTTTCTCTTTTTGCCGCTCAACTAAGACTTATACTAGAAAGGTAACTCTTTATCTTATTGCTCGAATAGATAGATTTATAGTTACGTAAATATCTCTCTGGCTTATGTTAAGAAGACTACAATTGCATGAATTGGGATGGAGAGATTATTTACATTTTTCTAGAAAAAATGTTAAAATGAGTCAATTGACATGTTGAAGAAGGCGAAATTTTATGGCAAATTACGTTGTCGTGTGCCTTTTTGATGATTGTATTTAAATACTTGGTTTAGTTAGCTTCCATGAGTGATAAGAATGTAAGTGCATTTATGAAATTTGTTGATATTTCAGTTATGGTTTTGACCATTTAATAATATGTATGAAGTGTGCTTTGCATGCCGCGATGTGGGACTTTTGTCATTCTTTTAACACTACCTACGTACATTGCTTAGCATGGGCGTGGACAATTTTAGTTTTGGGAAAGACGGGTCCTGCTCAATCTTAATTTGGGTGAAGACGGGTGCGTGGACAATTTTAATTTTGGGAAAGACGGGTCCTGCTCAATTTTGATTTTGGGGAAGACGTGTCCTGCATACAATGTGAAATTAGGTTTTAGACCTAATTTACACTCCAAAAGCTAGCTCAGAGGGAGGAGAATTGCCAAGCTTTATAAAGAGTCCAGTCATCTCATTAACCACCTATGTGGAACTTTTGTTACTCTTTAACATCTTCTTCATCGACTCTATGGCGTAACTTATTTGTGGCATGCTTTTAATTTTTATGCTCTAATGTATGTGTATCGGGTAGAAAGTAGTAGTTCATGTAGTAATCGATTGGGAAGTTATCTCAATCTAAATCTAAATATAGAGAACTGTACACAACTTGCATTTTGTCTATCAGATGAATTATTCAGTGGATGATAATTATGCTTGTTCATTGTCAGTGTTTCAAAGGTGGATTTGGAGTGTTTGCAGTGTATGAGGAGGCAGCGGGTACTGAGTTATCAAACAAAAAAAGCTCCTGGTTGACAATCTTTGATGTCGAAGATCCAAGGTCAAAATTCCCTCAGTCTAAAGGGAAGTTCCTGGATGCAAATCAAGCTTTAGAAGTTGCTAGATTTGATATACAGTATTGTGATTGGCGAGCTCGTCAAGACGTGCTTACAATAATGCTCCTGCACGAAAAGGTTGATTCCCTTGGCTTAATTTCTGCTAATTAGTGACTGATCCTTTGATTTTGTTTCAATTTTTTCTCGTCATAGTTTTCTTCTTTTTCATCCTTGTACTAAGTCGTGTGACTGGTGGATACTGTGTGAGTAGGTTGTGGAAGTATTGAATCCTCTAGCACGGGAGTATAAATCTATTGGAACGGTGAAGAAGGAACTCGCGGATTTACAAGAAGCACTTTCTCAAGCCCATAAAGAGGTATATGCTACTTTGATCCCATTGAACAAAATTATGCTATTGGATACTACAAGTTTTTCCTTTCTAGATTTTTGGGTAGATATGTAACACATCAAATTTTTTTCCTTTATTATTGGTTGTTCAGGTTTAGTTTCCTTTTATCTCTAAAATCTTTGAAGCAAAACAGGTTTTCTTAAGAAAAAAATGGCTAATTTCATAGATAAACTGGTTCAAGAATCTTACTTGTGAAAACTCAAAAAGAAAAATGAAAAAACAACACAAAAAGCAAGTTTGGGATTTCGTGTACTTCCATATAAGCCAAGATTTGTATCTAAAGTAGTGATAGCAACAGGTACATATATCTGAGGTGCGGGTTTCTGCTGCTTTAGATAAGCTAGCTTACATGGAAGCGTTGGTTAATGATAGGCTTCTACCAGAGAGGACTACAGAAGAATCAGATTCCCCGTCTTCATCCTCCGGTACATCTACAGTATCTAGAGATAATGTTAAAAGCAAGCAGCCTAGAAGATCCCTCAATGTGTCAGGTCCTGTTCAAGAATACAGCCCCCATTTGAAGAACTTCTGGTATCCTGTTGCTTTCTCCGCTGATATTAAGGATGACACCATGGTAAGTCAATTACCTGATTTACGTAATAATCTTATTTGCAGAACTGCAGACAGCATGTTACCAATTTCTATGTTATCAATTGACTAAAATGAACTGATTCAATACTCTGATGCGAACCAATAGCATGTTGTACCATCTCCTTGCTAACTTACTGAGAGAGAAGAGAACGCAATTTTTTTGCCTTTTGCTGTATTCTAGTGTCTCGTGTGTTGATGGTTATTTGACTATAATGTATCAGATACCAATTGAATGCTTTGAGGAACCATGGGTGATTTTTCGTGGGAAAGATGGAAAACCTGGATGTGTCCGGAACACATGTGCACATAGAGCCTGCCCCCTTCATTTGGGTTCAGTGAAAGAGGGTCGAATCCAATGTCCTTATCATGGTGAGAATAGACGAATCTAAGCATTCTTCAGTGCATATTTCCTATCTAGGATATAATAAAACACTTGATCGATTTGGTGTGTGATACGTGGGGAGTGCATGCAATAACTGACATTTACGTTTATGTTTGTTTGATGATCGACCTTAGGGTGGGAATATTCAACAGACGGAAAATGTGAGAAAATGCCATCAACAAAATTTCTGAATGTCAAGATCAAATCTCTGCCATGCTTTGAGCAAGAAGGAATGATATGGATATGGCCTGGAAATGATCCTCCTACAGCCACTCTTCCTTCTCTACTTCCACCTTCTGGATTTCAAATCCATGCAGAGGTTTGAATCACTGAAACAACATTTTAATTGTTAATAGGAAAACCATCTAACAACAGTAAGTTAACTCTTTCTGCTCCATTCTTGTTGTTCTTTAAACTGGCAGATAGTGATGGAACTTCCCGTAACATGGGTTGCTTTTAGACAATCTGTTGGATCTTGCCCATGCGCCTTTCACCCATACATCTACGTTTGCTAAAGGATGGAGTGTCCCAAGGTTTGTTGTTATTATAATGATTTAAAATAGTTTAGAAGTTAGAGCAACACTAGTTTACTAATCTTCAGTTTAAAATTAAACAAAATGCCAACCTGTACCTGTCTGACGAATTAACAGTAATAACCCGAAGATGTGAACACTTACTTGATACCTCTCTTTTTCAGCTTTGTAAATTTTTTGTCTCCGGCATCTGGTCTGCAAGGATATTGGGATCCTTATCCTATAGATATGGAATTTCGACCACCTTGTATGGTTCTATCAACCATTGGAATCTCAAAGCCAGGCAAATTGGAGGGGCAGAGCACCAGAGAGTGCTCTACACATCTTCACCAACTTCATGTATGTTTACCTGCATCTCGACAGAAGACAAGGTTGCTATATAGGATGTCACTGGATTTTGCTCCCATATTAAAACACATGCCTTTCATGCAATATGTGTGGAGGCATTTTGCTGAACAGGTTAGATTATATCCTTAACATTGGTAGTGTCTGTGATTACATAAAACTCGTAATGGTGTGAATCGGTGTCATTGACTTCTTCAAAATGCATCACCTGCACAAATCACAATACCTATAATGACGAATTCTCCTGCATAAACGTTCTCAGGTTTTAAATGAAGACCTACGGCTTGTGATTGGTCAACAAGACCGGATGCTCAAGGGTGCTAACATTTGGAACCTGCCTGTATCATACGATAAGCTAGGAGTAAGGTATAGGATATGGAGAGATGCTGTAGAGAGTGGAGCAAAGCAATTGCCATTCAGCAAATGAAACATGGAACTAATCCATGGATAGATTTTTTACATCTCAAGATAATTGATCGTACACTCTAAACAACCTGAGCTCTTTGAAGAACTTCAGTTGCTGAGAATCTTAGTTGGTATATAACACGATTGCCCCACTTGTTGCTCTGAGGATATACCAGAGCATCCTGAAAATGAGATGATCTCAGTATAGCTTCCCTTGTAAAAAATAAACTGTACACTAATTGTTTTTAGGTTCATGTACAGTTTAAACAACCTTGACCCCCGCCCATCAATTCTTTCATGTTTTTCCTAGCATGCCTCCTAGAAAATGTGCAGGCTCTATTGTAAGTCATGGAAATGGTCCTCCAACTTGTATCATAGAATCAATCTTATTGAATTTTTGAATTGTATACACAATTTTTTCGCCAAAATGAAGCAAGAGGAAGATCTGATTGTATAGCTGTTTTGCCCTAAAGTGTATTTTTGTCCTCCAAACTTGTGTTCTTTCAGTGACGAGTCCATGGATGGAATTGCTTAAAGCAAAATTTTGATATCTTTTTATTCAACAACACGATATATACCAACTAAGATTCTCAGGTTGGCAAGGGTAAGGATGAAACTATATGGCGCCAGGTTTGATTCCTAAAGCTCAAATTTATTCCACAAACTTGATTACAAGACAAGAAGAGGAACATAATTACAAAGTATTTTAAACCCAGAAGTGTCTGTAATTACATATATAATATTCATTCAGAGTGTATTACCACAGAAGGGACAGAATCGGAAATCGCCGTCCACTTCCCGGCGACAGAACTGACACCTAAGTACGTCCGCCGTAGACGACGTCGGAGGAGTTAGAGATTGAGGGAAGAAGAGCTTGCAGTCGTTGCAGTACATCACCGGCTCTTTTCCCGGCCATCTCCACACCGGAACAAAGAAGAGCTTGAGAACCTTTTCATAGTCGACGAGGTCGGCGCGTGATCCGCAAGCAATGCACCTCCCTGCCCTGCTCTTCAATACCTGCCTCGCCTGCTGCTCTAAGCCTCCTACGAAGAAGAAGAACATTGTTTATGATACTTTGATTCGTTGATTAGGTTACTGCAAAGTGGAGTTTTTGAAGAGATGGAGAAGAAAATTTCTAGAGGATTCGTGGGTATTCTGGTAGACCGCTTGAGAATCAAGTTATTCGGGTATTGTTCGTTGGGCCACTGATGTCCCAGGTCATTAGCTAACTATATACAAATTCAAGATTTTGCACCGATAGTCAGGTGATCTTTAATTTTTATCTTTTATTTAACTATAAATTACGCAAGACATAAATTTAGAGAGCTATTATCTTATATGGCAAGATTAAAAATCTGTAATAATAAGTTAAGCTTGGAAGATATAACTTCATGGGTTTTGTAGGAACTAAAATTATGTCTTCCATTTGTTACATGTCTTGTATTCTTCTAATACATAAGTTATGAGAAAGTAAGCGGCACAACTTATTTTTCCTTATCACTTAAAAATAGAAATATTTGTTACGGAACGGTTTACTCTCAACTCAAATCTAAATTTTGTTCGGCTTCATTGTCAGTATCGAATATCAAGTTAATTTTTTTAAAAAAAAATCACAAAAAAGATATATTTATTGATTATTATTTTTAATTTGGATGGTGGTTATTTACACGGATGATCTGTAACGGATTTTCCTCAATACAATTTTGAGTCGAGCATTTCGCATAAGGCTTGTCTAGTACTATTTACATTTTCTGTGTGGTTTGCATGTTATTATCTTGAGATTTTTAAAAAAAAAAACTATATAATGTAAAATATTGTATATGGTGATATCTATATGAGTCAATTTATTAGATTTTTATCAAAATCAATCCAAACCAACTATAGTTTAATTTCTTAATCACATAAATACTATTTCAATCTTGTTTATTTTGTTTGAAATGTAGATGATAATAAATTGTATAATTTTAAGCCTTCAAGTCTTTTGGGACTTTGTAGCCAATTAAAAATGTTTAAACAATTTGATTTTATGTGCTAGCTAGTGATGCCGAATCCTAAGAAAATAGGTGTTTGATTGTCTGCTATTTTGACTTTTTTTTAATCTCAATTTGAGTTAAAATCAAATATTTGTTTTCTTACATTATCAAGCAAGTAGTGTCTATTTAATTTCTTTTTAACTCAAAGTACTTTTACTAATTAAGATAATGGATGATCGACAAAGCAAAACGCAAAAGGTGAAAGAGTGAATGCATTATAATTTATAACTAGGTTCTTTGGTTTAAGAATATGAGCTGCTAAACATTTTGCAAAATTTCCAGACAACATATTCTCCATTTTTCAATAGTGACTATCAAAAGCTTTTTATATTATAAATTATTGGATATCACCTATTAACAGAGACGGATCTAGGATTTAGAGTCACCGGGTGCCAAGCAGAGACGGACACACAAGGTGTCAAGTCCGCCACATAATTTGATAGGCGCGCACGTTTATCCGTTAACTTAAAAAAGAAATCACGTATATATATGCATATCTATAGTGAAAAACTGACATAAAGTAGGATATAATTAACAGTGCACCCATAAGAAGCGTAGAGGTGCACTTGTTTAGTTGGTACAAGTCAGAGGAACCACTCGCGAGAATACGGTTTAGTCTTATTTCATTATTTTTTATTCAATTTTAGCTTATAAATCATATTTGAGTCATTAGTTACTAATCAAATACTACATCATTCGTTTTGTTGTAAAATTTTCTATTACCTAAATTAAGATAGTATCGGTGCATCAAAACTTTAAATTTGGATTCGTTTCTAATGCTCAATAGACTCATTGATTAAATCAATTTTATATTCAGATAAAATTATTCGTCTTGTGGCTTAACGAAAGAGCAGGATTGGGCGAAGGACGAAAGACTGAAGCTTTAATTAATGATAATTTTTTGTTGTTTAAAAGTTTAAAGGAAGAGCCAGGGTTTCAACGTTGAAGATAATTTTTTTATTATATATTTAATCATATAAAAGAGAAGTCAAAAAATTAAATTAAATTAGTTAAAAATTATTATTGATTAATACTAAATAATAAGTAGAAAAAAAAATGTTCGTTGTCTAAAGAAAATTTAAATGCCTGCAGTTGAAAACAATAAAAAAAGAATCGATCTCACAAAATAAGACTCATTAAGTAGATGGTCTACTACTGTGCCAAAGATTACTTTCATGCACTAGGTGACACGTTTATTATTTATACATATGTTGTATATAAATACTTATATATAAATAGAGTTTTATCGAAGCTCGTGATGTCTGGCACCCACGGGCCTTAATAGATCCGCCCCTGTACCTATATCTAATTGACGGACTAATGTACGTTTTATAAGTTTGAAAAATGAGTAATCATGAGTTATGTGTGTAACTAAGTTGAATAATATTTCATTTTTGACATTTGTTCGTTATTAGAGAAAGGATAGAGAGGAAGGTGATTTTCATTTTTCTAATACACAATATTTCATAGTCTAACTAGTAGTAATAGTTATAGTACTAATTTAACTTTTTTCTAACTGTAGGATCTATAAAAAGAAGTTGAAGAATTGTGTACTTTATATTTTGCAGCTGAAAAATCAACGTTATCTCTTTCTTTGAAGTTTGCTCCAAGTCAAACTTGAATTTCAAGGAAAGAAAATAGATGATTCACAAATTAAATATCATTTTGGTTAACTTTTTTCTGTTTCTCTTCATCTGTTTTCTGAGCGTAAGATTTCACTATGTAAATGTTCTCACCCTTATTTTAAATTAAGACTTGTCTCCTTTTATCTGATGACATTTTGGGTCGGGTCGATCCATGACCCAAAAACTTACATCTCCCACTTCTTATAACCAGCCAGTTCAGTCCATTTTATTTCAAAAAGATGAATAAAATCAATATATTAGTGGACATCTTCAAAAACTGAAACTATTTAAAAAAAATTCTTTTTTCCCTTTCGAATGGCCTTTTGGTTCCTTGACAAATTTTATGTCGCCCTTGGGACACTAGTCTGTACGATTTCACGCCCTCTGAAGCATGTCTTACGGCTTACTCTTTTATTGTGTCCCTTTGTTCGACTTTGAGAACTCTCACTTGGAGTAATTTGCGCATGCTCCCGTTCTGCCATGTCTGAAATGAGAACAAAACAAATTTTCGTAAAAGGCAAGGAACTGCTCAAGGAACATAAGAATCAAACTAATTTTTCGAGACCAATTTTAATGCATATCAAAATTATAATCTAATCAAAACTAGTGATCTCCAAAGTAAAGAAGATAACTCATGGTCCCTAAAAAAAATCAAAGGCGGTTCCACAATCTAATTTGACCATTTGAAAATAAACTTGTGTTAAAATAAATATTTTGTTAACATAAAAAAATACTTCAAAAGCATTGACTATTTTTCATTTTAAAAAAACAATAGTAGTTTATGATTTCAAAGAAAATGATATATTTTATTATACAATAATCTTTATTAAAAAAATTGGACAATAATCTTTTCTTTTTTCAAATTTTTTTTAAAAATAGTGAGTCCATCTTTAAGAAAAAGGACAAAAACAATGGAGTCCACACGTCCAACTGGGGAAGTGTAGACCATTTTACTTTGTCTTGTCTTTTTTTATTATTATTATTATTTTTAATTTTTAACAAAAAAGAATGTGATTTGTATAAGATTCTATTCTTCAAATCATCTTTTGATCATTATTTTTTTATTAACAAAAAATAAAATTTGACTTTTTCAAGTTCTTATCCAACTCTAAGTCTATTTTCTATCAACATACAAAAATAACTCTTTATAAATATTTCTCTCGTTACTTTCTTGAAAAAAAAAAAAAAAAAAGCTTCAACAGATTTCCATGAAAGAATCACAAAGAAGATAAAAATACTCAGGTCAGTGAATAGTAACTAAAAAAAACAGATAGATAATGGACAAGAATAAACATGTATATCATCAGATTTCAAATTTCTTGCTTCATTCAATCAGAGAATTTCAATCATTATATCATAAAACGATTAAACCTTGCTCTGATACCATTTGTAGGACCTATGGAAAGAAGATCTTATGTTTTGCAGCGAAAAAATTGACGAAATTTCTTTCTTTGAAGAGTACTCCCAGCCAAATTGAATCTCAAGGAAAAAAGATAGATGATTCACAAATTAAATATCTTTTTGGTTAGTGTCCTTTTCTTAAAAATATGTTGTGTTTAGAGTTTTCACTTTTCTCTTTTTCTTTTAATCTGTTTTCTGAGCGTAATATTTCTTTATTTAAATTAATTATAGGTTTGTGTACGTTAGAGGAGTTGCTTAGTAACTTTTTCCACCCCTATTTTAAATTAAAACTTATCTTCTTCTAGATAACATTTGGGTCGAGTCGATCCATGAACAAAAAACTTACACTAACAAACAAGGACCTACAAGGTCTAAAAGGTAAAAAGAACAAACTAAAAGAACTTCAGTGCAAATATTACTATAAAACATACACAAAGGTAGAAAATGCGTTATTAATATACAGAAATTTGCTTAACAGATTTAAGTTGAAGAAGGTAGTCATTTCACGTAAGCATTCTCTTTCTCATTTGGATAAGCTTCAAATCCTTCTATTTTTCTCATTTCTTAGCTAAAAATTAATGTTTTTGTCTTAAAAGATGAAGAGTAGGTTCTGGGCTTAGCTAAAAAGTTGATATTTTGTGGTAAAAAGGGAAGAGTAGGTTTTAGGTATGTATGCTTCAAATTTATTTTTTTCTCATTTCTTGTGTTAGAAAAAATGATCTTTTTAATATAAGATAATCAGTAGCTTTTAGCTTCATAGCATGTATTTCTTGTTATTTTGTTATGTGTAGTTGAACTTGAAAAATGAAATGTTAGACTTCATGAGTTAATCTGGTAATTATTTTATTTTCATTTGTGTTCTGAAATCTCTCTAATGTCGTAACTCGTAACACTTCATTTACTTTTTCCTGTCATAAAATATTATAAATGAACTCGACTTACAGAAAAGGAAGAGACAATATTCAGATGATGTCATTATTATTTTGTACATGTATGTGTTCTTGAACTGTAAAAAGAAATATTATGATTCTTCATAATTTAATTTGGTGAGGTGCACTCATTTTCATTTGCTGGTTGTTTTCTAGTGCGGAAGATTGATTTTCACGATGTTTATCTAGTGGCAAGAAATTCATTCAAGAGATGACTGTTGTCTATTGATGTTTATTAGGGTTAATCAATCCCCCCTAAGTGGATTCTATTGTCTAGTGATATATATGGAATAATATAGAGGAGTCAAAATGGGCTAGATCCGTCGGGTCGGCCTGTCCTAATTCGGGATTTAATAGGGTTGGTCTAAGATTTTTGCAGCCCATTAAAGAAAAGAGTTTTTTAGCCCGGCTGAATAAGTTTGCTGATTTGTGGGGCTTGAGAAATATCAGAATGGCTAGCCCGTGGGTTAATAAAAATTAATTAAAAATATAATATTAAAATTTAAAATTAGAGAGTCTAAATTCAAAATAATTAGATTAATATTTTTATTAAGATATTTATACTTTTACTTAAAAAAAACTTAATAAATATTATAAAGATAATTTTATATGTTGATTTGATTAACAAATAGTAACATTAACATCATGTTATGTTGTTTGTCATAGTTATGATAATAAATATAAATTATAATTTATAATTTAATTTAAAAATTATAAAAAAAATATAATTATTAAAAAAGTGGGTTGGCCCGGCAAGCCTATAACCCACGTACTTATGGGTTAAAACGATCGTTTTTTGGCCCATACAAAAAATGGGCTAGCCCAACCTGACTCGTAAAATGTCAAAACTTATATGAGTTAACCCGGATGGGGTGGGTTAGCCATATTGACAGCTCTAGAATAATATTATGATCTTATTAGGATTTTTTGTTTTGTCTAGCGATAGATATGGAATAATAAGATGATCGTATTTTTTGTTTCCTGCTGATTGTATTTATGTTCTGAAGAATGTATTGGTCTAAGGACATCGCACATTTAATACTCTAAATCATATGTAAATTGATATGTGGTAGGTATTCATTCAAGAGATAATTGTTGTGTATTGATATTTATTAGGGATAATGAACCTCCTTGGATTCCTTTGTCTAGAGATAGATATGGAATAATAAGATGATCTTATTAGAATTTTTTATTTTTGTTTCCTGCTGATTGTATTCATGTTATGAAGATTGTGTTCTTCTAATATCGTCGCACATATGAATATTATCTAATTTGAATTAATTTTCTCTTGATTGTTTTCCTCTAAATGATATGTAAACTGATATATGGTGGATAGATATTTAGCCAGGTTGCCCTTGCATGAAATTCATTCAAGAGATAATTGTTATTTATTGATGTTTATTTGGGATAATGGAACCTCTGTGGATTCCTTTGTATACAAATAGATATGAAATCTATAAAAGATTTGTTGGAGCCGATGTTGGACCAAGTTCAACATCAATATACTGGGAATCCACAGAAGTATAAGAAATGATTGAAAAGCTAGAGCAGATTAAGGCAAATCTATTATGAGAAGGTAATAATTAAACTATGTTTATAATTTAGTATTTTTTTTGTTTTTATGCTTTTTTTACTGATCAAATTTTAATAAATTTTTTTTATAAAACAATGCATAGAGTTGTATTTTTTGTAGCAGGAGTAGGGCCATGTGGAGCTGGAGCATCAAAACGTCTTAAACTAGGTGACGTTTGAAGAGACTACGAATTTCTGTATCACAAATGTAATTTTTATTTTGTCCGAACTTCATTTTGTCTGTCTGTCATATTGTAAGCACTATATCCAATATGTCTACATGTTGTAAGCATTATATCCATTCTGTTTACATGTTATATGGGAAGCACTACATCCATTCTATCGACATGTTATACGGTAAGCACTAGAATATATCAAACATAAAAAAAAGGTTTTATGTGACGTCAACCTACATGTACACTGCAGAGTATTCACATAGTCATTTCATAAAGAGTTTCAGTATTTATCGAGCAAAGATCATACATAGTATTTCACAATTACCATTTTTAAAAATGTTTGCACGTCTACCTTTTTTTATGGCTTAAAGTTGATGCTTTTTCGAACCTATTTAAGGTAAAAATAGTTGAACTTCAACTTTAAGTGAATGAAGTTTTTCGAACCTATATATATTCTTATATGAAAGTCTTTAAGAGAATAAATGTGGCAAGGCTAGTTTTTAAGCTATTAATTAAAATTTAGTCGTCATTTCTTCTTCTTTTTTTTCCTGGTAACTAACATGATTTTTATTAATTACCAGTGAAAACATTACAAAATCATAGCTTAGTCAAATTCAGTTAAATACCTTTATTTTTAATGCTGGTATGATATTTGAATATAAATAGGATGGATTAACCATGGCCAATGCATTTAATTATATGTCAAATCAATCGGCGCCCACTAAAGTTGGCACCAGGTTTCACTTAGACATCTCAACTAGTCGATGTTCATTTTAGACATCTCATGTAGAGTTTTGTTGCGTTATTTTTACACTTTTCGCTGACATGTCAAAGTGAATGTGATACACTCAACAATAGCGCTTGAAAGACTTATTTTAGCCATTTTAATTTTATTTGCTCTTCCTCTTCTCCATTTTTCAAGTCACCACTCCCTGTTCAAGCCTAAACTCCTTTAATGGAGGTCAAAATTTTTATTAAAATTTATTTTTAACTCATTTTATTCTTTTATATTACTTTTCTAAATCTACCATCACCTCACTCCACTTTTTGCTGGAAAAATTGATACCCATATTTCATATTTATTCTCTCTTTCTTTCTCTCTCTCCCTCTTTTCTTCCCAAAAAAACAATACTAAAAAAAATATGAAAAATAGTAAAAAAAAAGAATAATTTTTTTAAAAGAGCACAAAAGAGATTTTGAGTTTATAGAAAAAAGAGATTCTTTTTATTTTATTTGCTAAGTATATTTAATAATTATCAACTAAAAATAATATAATTATTTAATTAATTGTTTGTCACATTATCAATAAGTGTATTACACTCTCCTTTAATCTTTTATTCATTGTCAAAATAATATAACGAAATTCTACCTAAAATGTCTAAAATAAATATTACTTAATTAAAATATCTAAATGAAATCTATCGCCAACTTTAAAATGTCACCAATAAATAGAACTATATATTTAAATAGCCTCCATTAGTAATTTGTGTCAGAGTTCCAGATATTGGCTAGAAGAAATGCATAACAAAGAGAAGAAAAGAAAAAACTTAAAAGACCACCGAGGAGTTTCCGGTGAGGATTTTAATTTTGAAATTTTTATTATGGTATCTAAAAATACTTTATTGTTATCATATTTAATTAATTTGGTAAAGTTTAGTATTTTAAAATTTGATATAGCTATTTTGTGGTACGATAAATTAATTATTATATTGGATCAATTTCAAATCTTCAAACTTATATTATATGTATTTGTAATTTTTTACTCTAAATAGTAAACCCTAAATCTTGAATAATATGTTAAAAATATTAATGAGTCTCCAACTCATTTAACTATCTTTGTCATCCCTATAATTTATTTAGTCAGGCTTTCAAAAAGTTTCTTATAAATTGTATATAATAACAAACTATTAATTCAAATTAAATATTATAATCATAGTTTGATTTAATTGTACGATTAGCAAACTGTTGTTATTTCGCCTTTCTCATGGTGAATCTCTCTCGCCACTCTCGTTTTCTCCCTCGCGGCCTCGCCTCTCTCGCTTTTTATACAAACTCAAATGTATAAAATGTGTTTGTTGTTGTATAAAGCGAGAGAGAATTGTATATATACATATATTTTCGTTCCCCTCTCGTAGATCTCGCTAGCCACTCTCCCAGATCGGTCTCCACCCTCGTCTCTCTCGCTTATACAAACAGAAAAGAAATGTATAAAATTGTGTTTCTGTTTGTATAAAATAAGAGAAAATTGTATATACACATGCAAAGACATATATCTTCTTCCTATACACTTATAATTATACAATACAAATATTCTCTTACCCAATTTTCTTTTGTCTTTCTCTCTTTCTCGTTTTATACAAACACATATTATACAATTGATCTTTTGTATATGTATCGAAGCAGAAATAATTTATATATAACTGCTTTCTTTTGTATATGTATAGCGAATTATATATATTTATGTTTGCTAAGGAGCGCAATTATGCAAACTATAACTATAACAGACAAATATGATTTTTGTGTTTGCTATATATGAAAGTTGCTCTATTTTTTAATATCTTTTTTTAAAGGAAATTTTGGGCGATTTATCAAGTCTTTTTCCCTTGTTCCTTTTGGTTTGAGGATGATAAATATTTTGTTTGGAGTAGAACATCAATGATCTCTACATTTTGACTATATAATTATTATGTCATAAGTGTTCTTTAAGAAGTAAGTATTAGTTTATATTTTGCTAATTAATTTACAAATCACTTTTATCAATATATAACATGATAAATATCAGGGCCGACTTAACAACATTGGGACATAAAGCAAAACTTAAGAGAGGACCCTAATATATTTCTTTTCATCGTATTTACTTTTTAAAAAAAATCTATTTTCTAGTTATTTTGGATGCCAAGTCATTATGTATTGTTTTATATGCGGGGCCCATTCGGAGGTGGCGCTCCCAACGGGATTTTTTTCATACTTAGGCCTTGAACTCGAAACCTCTGGTTAAGGGTGAATCACTTCCACCAGTGCACCACAACCCATGTTGGTGAAACATTGTTGATCTTAAAGAATATTTAATCAATTGTAATTTCGAAAAAAAATTCTTTCAACTTAATAATGGTTACATGAACGACTAACATTATTCTATAAGCAATATGTGTATTTGAAAAAGAATCAAGTTTTTTTATTTGATTGAATATTTTCATTAGATCATTATCTTCTATCTGTATTATTTCTCTTAACACATTTAATTCAAAAATAAATCTAAATCATCAATATCAGAATAACTATTACGTGTTAATGAATGTTCAAAGTTAAGACAATATTTTTTTAAAATTCTCATCATCTAATGATCTCAATATTTTATCACTAAATACGAATCAAAAATATTTTCATATATTTCAATTGATTCAAATCTATTTTGAAGGGAAAAAATAGGTTTATCTACTATACATATATAAAGCAATCAACTCTAAAAGATTCTTCAAGGGACTCTGTAATTTCTTTATCGATATTTACATCAAATTATTTCCTAAGAAACGCATGTTTATTTTCATCTCATATGCAATTTTCTTGATAGAAATCATAACATAGTACATATAATTTTATTTTATTTTTTAAAATAACATATATAAGTAATTATTTTTAAAAAATGAGGGCCCCAAAATCTATACGGCCCCAAGCGACGACTTTAGTGACCTAGGGATTAAGACGGTCCTGAACAATACTTTGTGTTTAGTTAATGTTTCAAAACCAATAAAGTTACTTATTAATTTTTGAAAAACAACCTTACTCTACAGACATTACTACAAAAGAAAATATATTTATTTATTTTTGAGTTTTTCTCATAATTCGACCAAACACTTAACTTTCTAAAAATAAACATTTTCTGAAAGAAAAAAAATAGTTAAACAGAATTTAGTCACCATAAAAAGTTGACTAATCATACTATTACTCTAAGTAATCCATAGAAATTCTAATCCAACTATAGCTTTGTAGACTTCTTTATGCCCTTGGCTAATTTTCTTCTAATGTCGATTCATTGGGTCAATAATGGCCGCGCGATGGCTAACCATCCTTATACTAGCTAGTGGTAGAGCCATCAAATTGGCATGGGCTAGTCAAACTCTATTCGTTATTGAAGCAGGATTGAAATAGGATTATTCAAGTTCGTTTAAAAATAGAACTTATAAGCCTATAAGTCCTTGACCGTTATGATAGGAGCCGGATCGGGGTCGATCCATGAGTCAAAAATATTTGTTTAAGGATATATCACAATAATCTCACTAGTATATGAGATAATTACTTAAATGCATGCTATGTTGCAATATTATGAATATTACCAATTTTTGGTACGTCCAAATACATGTATATCGGAATATATGAATTCAAAATTAGGTTATTTGTTCTAAATACACTCCATTCAAGTGGACTCTCATGTATCCAAGATACATAGACAAATCTGTCGCCCTCGCCTCCCTTCCTTCTCGCTCGTCATTGTCTTATCTTACTCGCGTTCTGGGATGTATCACACCAGATACATAGTGTATCTACTATCCTAGATACATCATAATCATATTAAATTTTTTGCTAGTGTTATTGAAACAATACCCTTGTTTGTCATATTTGATTTGAAAAACTTATCATTTTCTTGATGTTATAATTTTAAGTTTGAAAAGAGAAAAAAAGGGCTAGCCCGCCTAGTCTTGGCCCTTCTAGAATTAAGTTGGGTTAGAGCATTTTCAGGTCCTTCCAAATGAAGGACCAACTCACCCTAGCCCATCAAATTTCTTGGATTGTGAGACTTGAGTCAACTCTTTTTGACAACTCTAACTAGGGGTTCACGGTTGGATAGAAATCGATCCAAATCGAGAATCAAAAGCAAATCGATTTTATTCGGGTTTGGTTTGGTTTTTGGATTTTAAAAATCTGATAGTATTTGATTTGGTTATGCTTTTATTTTGATAACATTGAAGAAATAATCGAACGCCAAATTATATACATTTTATTATCATACATACACATAATATATTATTTTTATAAACAATTTTGAAAATCTTATATATATATTTTCATCAAAAGTTATTGATAATATACTTATGAAAGCAAAAATGTCAAAGGCGAAAACATTAAATATTGATTTCATGTATAGGAATGTCTATGACAATTTTTTGTGGGACTAAAAGTCATTGTTTCTTCCTTTTAGGATAAAATAATAAATTCAATGTTAATTTTTTTGTAATGCCAGTCATTCTAACGAATTTTCATTTTGAATGGACCGTAGTCACTTTTTCACGTTTTGAATAAATTATTTCGTTTATTTTTGTGTATGATTAATAATTGAACCAAACCAAATCAAAATCATTAACAACCAAATAGATAAATGTATATTACATTCCATTTGATTTGATTTTAATAGTTTTAAAATCGATTAAATTGATTTGATTGATTTTGATCAATAACCAATCCGTGAATAACCTATGCTTGTACTTATCACTAGCTTATTAAAATTAATAGTAATATGTTTTATTTTTCTGGATCAAATAAAATATTATTACGCACATGTTCGTTCTTGAATTTGAATTTCAATATAGAATAAATTATAATTGTAAGTAAAATACTCTAGAAAAGAGTGCACGAGTTGACGTAAATTCTAAACCATAATTGAATTAAGCAATCAGGAATAATTAAAAGAATCAAAGAAAAATTATTTTAAACCTGAAATAGATTCTTTGAATTATTAAAATGAAGAGAACAAATCATACTAGAAAATAAAAATAAAGAATTGAATCAATATAAAAGAGAACACTAGATTACAAATCCAAAGTGCAAAAAAAAAAAAAAAAAAAAGTAGTGTAAGATTCTAATTTTTTAATTATATAATTACACATATAAATATTCTAATTTTTTAATAGGTATTTTTTATATAGTAGATTTGTTTGATACTTGCTTTGTTTTATTTATTTATCAAATATTTTTTAATTTTATATTTTTTACTTGTTATTTTTAACAATCACAAATGATATTTTTTAATTAAAAATTTATTAATATTGAATTAATATTTTAAAAATACGAATAAATATATTTGATAGCCGTTCAATTAGTATAGCTAATAATAAACTTATTACAAAAATAGGAAAAAAGAGCAGCCGGCCTTTCTCACGACTTTAACAAAGCCGCACGTTTAACAAAGCCGCACGTAACGCTGAAGAGGTGTCCATGTTTCATTTGGCGCATGTATTATAATTTTCTTCCACGTGTTACATATGACACAACAAACACCAGCGATCCACGTGTATCACTACGGGTGTTCGTGCATTCATTGACTTCGAAAAATTATGTGTATATATATACGCGTATATATATTTTTTTGAGAGTGACTGGGTTTGAATCCTCATCTACTCTTTTTTTTTTTTTAATTGCGACTCACTATGCAAAGTGAAAATTTAAAATCATTACTGTGCCCAAGACACTTTATTTATTAGTATCATCTAATTTATTTATACATGAATATCGTTGTTTTGTATTTCATATAAATCAATATTGGGTACATACTTTAACTAAGCGCATTATCATTTGTTGTGCACCTATCGTTTTCGAATCTTGAGATTCGCCTCTGCATGAAAGATAAAATACTCTTAACAAATACGATTTGTATTAAAAAAAGCTCGAATCCAAGATCTGATCACTACACCACAACCCTAGCTGGTGAGCATGTGTGAATTTGCTTAATTTATTTTATACTCTCAAGCAGTGGCTGTCTGGCGGAGCCACCTTAGAGTAAGGAGTTCATTTGAATTTTCAATAAAAAAATTATATCATTTATATACGATTAAAATAATTTTTAGCTATATTAGTAAAAGTCAAACTTTACAATTACTTTATATTCTATTTGTTCAATTTTAAAACTTTTTAATTTTAAAAAAATTTTTAACTCCACAATTACGATAGATAGTTGTGTATTTTCAGTCACGAGGGGAGTAAGTGACCATGTTTGTCGCTTCTCTAACTGCACACTATTTTACTTGTTTGACTCTTGGATCACGAGAAGAAGTTCTGCGGAAATGACCTTACTGCCCATAGTCATTTACTATATCACATTCTTTAATATTAAATTATAATTCTTATTACATTCATATAAACGAATTATATATATAGCTTTAATTTCTTCAGAAAATGATATGCAACATGCATTATTCAAGAATATATCCATTTCCAAGTAAGATAATAAAAATTTAAACAATAATTTTTGTTGTGCAAATTAATGATTTGTGATTTTTAAGATATATTAAGTCTTAACCATAATTAAGCAATCATGAATAATTAAAAGACTCAAAGACAAATTATTTTAAACCTGAAATAGATTCTTTGAATTATTAAAATGAAGAGAACAAATTATACTAGAAAATAAAAAAAACAAAGAATGGAATGAATTAATATAAAAACCAACACCTAGATTACGAATCCAAAGTGCAAAAAAAATAAAAAATGTAGTGTAAGATTCTACCTTTTTTAAAATGATATAATTACACATATAAATATTCTAATTTTTTAATAGTATTTATTATTTATATAGTCGGATTTGTTCAATACTTCCTCCGTCCTATTTCTTTGTAAAATATTTTCTAATTCTATAACCTTATTTACTTCTCTTTCTTTGATAAATCAAGAAATCACATTTTTCTTTCTATTATTATCAATTTATTAAACTTTAAGTTAATGTTTTTGAATTTATATTTTTTAAAATCCAATCAATTAATAGAATAAAAATAATAAGCTTGTACTAAAATTGAAAAAAAATAGCAGCCTGCCATTCTCACAACGTTTACAAGGCGGCACGTAACGCTGAAGAGGTGTCCATGTTTCATTTGGCGCATGTATTTTAAACACAAATCATTTTCTTCCACGTGTTACATATGACACAACAAATACGGAGCGAGTCTCTATTTTTTTATTACTCCCACCGTCTCATTTTACGTGAAACTTTTCGCATTTCAAGATTCAAACAATTCTATTTTTAACTGTAAGTTCTTTATAGATTCTTTTAACATTTTGAATGATCAATTATTGTGACTTATAGTACTCTTTTATATAGGTTACAAATATATAAATTTCATTTCAAAAAATTTAAAGATTTCATACGTAAATGTCCGGTCAAAGTTAGATTATTTGACTCTCAAAAAATAAAAAGTGTCATATAAAATGAGACAGAAGGAGTACTTATTTTTGTCACCGGTGTCTGATATCCACTTGGAGTCCGATTAAATCCGCGTCATAAAGTCTTATATTGAGGATAAAACACTTTTAATAAAGACAATTTCATACCTAAGGAAACTCGAACCCGAGACCTCTTGGATAAGCCACTCCACCACAATCCGGTGAGTGAGTATGCATTTGCTTAATTTATTTTATACTCTCGAGCAGTGGCGGATTCACCTTAGATGATTGAGTTTATACAAATTTCTTTCGATAAAAAATTATGTTATTTTATATATAATTAAAATAATTTTTTAAGTATATATAATAAAGGTCAAATCCTCTCCAATTATTTTATATATATATTTTTTAAAATTTTAAACTATTTTATTAAAAATTTTAGCTTCACTATTGTTAAGAGTAGTGTATTTTCAGGTCACGAGGGGAGTATGACCATGTTTGTCCCGTTCTCTAACTGCACACTATTTTTTTTTTGTTCTCTAACTGCACACTATTTTTTTTTTGGGCTCTTGGATGACGAGAAGAAGTTATGCGGAAATGACCTTACTACCCATCGTCAACTACAATACCTAAATTTCCAATTTTTGTAAACACTAGAACAATATGTTTTACCTCACATATTCTACTAACAAATATTTACTACACAAAAGTTGTAATACATATTAAATTGAATATCTAGAACTTTATAGAAAATTTGAAAATTTATTTTCTTTTGTGTTCTATATTTTTTTATTATTATATTTTGATGAATAATTATAAAATACGGAAATTAATTAAATATTACCTTATTACAAAAGATAAACAAAAATAAAAGTGTTTTAGAAGAAGAAAAATCTAGAGATTATACTTTTCCACGTCAGAGCATGTGTGTAACACGGTTTTGATTGAAATATTCGCGTGTTTATTTATTGAAAGATAGGATAGTTAAAATGTCTATTTGTGCATTATGAAAGTTTGAGGTCAAAGTTAAAATTTGAAGCCAAGTTTAGGGTCTAATATATGTATTATGCCTATTTTATATATCTATTTTTTAAAATTTTAAACTATTTTATTAAAAATTTTAGTTTCGCTATTGTTAAGAGTAGTGTATTTTCAGTCACGAGGGGAGTAAATGACCATGTTTGTCCCGTTCTCTAACTGCACACTATTTTTTTTTTGGGCTCTTGGATCACGAGAAGAAGTTATGCGGAAATGACCTTACTACCCATCGTCAACTACAATACCTAAATTTCCAATTTTTGTAAACACTAGAACAATATGTTTTACCTCACATATTCTACTAACAAATATTTACTACACAAAAAGTTGTAATACATATTAAATTGAATATCTAGAACTTTATAGAAAATTTGAAAATTTATTTTTCTTTTGTTTTCTATATTTTTTAGTATTATTATATTTGATGAATAATTATAAAATATGGAAATTAACTAAATATTACCTTATTACAAAAGATAAACAAAATAAAAGTGTTTTAGAAGAAGAAAAATATAGAGATTATGCTTGTTTCTCATTTAGAGTTTAGGTGTTTGCGTTAAATTTTATTTGATTTAAATTTATACTAGATAGAATTCATTCAAAAAAAACACTCATAATAATAAAAAAATTCAGATGGAAATCTCGAGTTAAAAATAGAGAAACCTCATTTACTATTTCACATCCTTTGACGATAAATTTATTATTTCTTATCAAATAAATAACGATTCAAATATTTCAAAAATCATCTCGATCTCAAAGAAAAGTCATTATAATCAAAATAGTTTTTTTCTTTTTGAAATTGAAATAAAAATAAACAAGGGCTATTTAGACATTTCCATTGTAAAGCTCCGCACAAAGCTCCCATCTGCAAAATGCTGCTATATAAATTCCTCTTGAGATCCACAATGAAAATTGAAACTGAAGATATTTTTCAGTGAGCTGAGAGAGAAAAGAGTGATAAAAATGGCGATTAGGGTTTGGATTTCGTTATTTCTATGTGTTTTCGCATTGTTAGGATCGGAATCTTACGCTTCTGAGAACGAAGACACTCAATCGAAGGAGTTCGTTGTGACTTTAGATCACTCCAATTTCTCTGATTTTGTAGGTCGACACAAATTCATCGTCGTCGAGTTCTACGCCCCTTGGTAATTTAATCAATTTCACTTCAATTTGTTGCTAAACATTGCTTTGATTGATTATTTTTTAAAAACTGTGTATAGTGTTTTTCTGAATCTGTAGCTCATGTCTTCCGATTTTGTCTTGTTATAAACTATGACGAGTTAGTAAATGAAAGCTTAAACAACAGATGCTACGGAGATTGCCATAAGTTGGATCTTTTACTATCTTAGATCTAGGTTGGTTAATTCATGAAAGAATATGGTTCTCATTGGAAATTTTCTGCTGGGAAAATATTTTATATTTTAATTTGATATAAAATTTGGAGATATAAGGTTAATCATACGAGGTGTAGGCTAACTATTTGGGGATATCCTTGAGTAGTTGATGGCCAACACTCTCTACCATGCAACCTCGATAGACTCTCCTAGCAGTAGTAGACTCACCAGCTGAGGTACACAAAGGACAGAGTTGTTTGTTGCAATGTCCGAGTCTTGAATGTAGTGAGTGATGTAAAATAAGAGTTGGGATATTCGTAA
Source organism: Solanum lycopersicoides (assembly GCA_022817965.1). Lineage (NCBI taxonomy): Eukaryota > Viridiplantae > Streptophyta > Magnoliopsida > Solanales > Solanaceae > Solanum > Solanum lycopersicoides. Next base: position 75,693,085 of record CM040623.1, on the reverse strand, counting down.
AGAACAGTGAGTTATGGGGGATGAAGTCTTTTACCATGGTCCCTTGGATTTATGAAATTCAAGGTAACCATATACTGGAAATAATTTCCTCCTGAAATGATGACATTGTGAATGATGTTTAATCTGACTTAATAATACAGTTGATTCTCTGACTAGACGGTCAAACCTAGAAGCTTTCGTGCATTTTGATAATTGAATCAATAAAGTTATTAGCATTTATGTTTCTTATATCTGATGAATGTCTCTATTTGTTATAGGAAAATCTGATGCCTCAAATTAGAAGCACATTACCTTTTCTTTTCAAGTTTCTTAATTACTTTGACATTTACAGGTGTGGTCACTGCAAGAAGCTTGTTCCAGAAGTAAGAACCACTTAACACATTCCTTTTAGTAGCTTAAAAGAGTAATAGCCTTTTGGAGCATAAGGAAACACAATATATTTAAACACTTTGATTTGATTGTTTTTCAGTATGAGAAAGCAGCGCAAATTTTAAGCCAGAATGATCCACCAGTTGTTCTTGCCAAAGTTGATGCCAATGAGGAGCAAAACAAGGTTCTTGCCACTGAGTTCGACATAAAAGGGTTTCCCACACTTAAGATCTTGAGGTATGGAGGTAGTGTTGTTCAAGATTACAAAGGACCACGTGAGGCGGATGGTATTGTTTCTTACGTGAAGAAACAAAGTGGCCCTGCTTCAGCTGAAATTAAATCATCTAAGGATGCAGAAGATTTTATAGATGTCAATAAGATCATTATTGTAAGTGCCCCCTCCTTCCTATATCTCTCATTATATATGTATACACATTCATAAAAGCATCTGCTCATACCAGGATGACCGATGCACAAACAACCACTCTCTTTCACACTGATTTGCGTATGTTTTTCACGTATTGTTTTTCCTTGAGGGATCTGCAGAATTAGAGTTGATGATTATGGTTTTAAATTCTTATAGGTTGGGGTCTTTCCCGAGTTCTCCGGCGAGAAATTTGAGAATTTTACAGCTGTGGCTGAGAGATTACGTGCTGATTATGATTTTGCTCATACTTCGGATGCTAAACTCCTTCCTCGTGGGGATTCATCAGTTTCTGGCCCTGTGGTTAGGTTATTCAAGCCTTTTGATGAACTTTTTGTAGATTTTCAGGTATTGGGTTGGTGTAAAATTCTTCTACATTTTCTTATGTGCTAGACAAAGTTCCAACAGTTGATCATATGTGTACTTGTAGGAGTTCGATGTGGATGCCTTAGCAAAGTTAGTCGAAGAAGCAACTATTCCCACTGTGACGGTATATAACAAGGACCCCAACAACCATCCATTTGTTGTTAAATTCTTCAACAGTCCAAATGCCAAGGTGCAGCATTTACTTAGTCTACCGGATTTATGTTGCCTGTTGATTTCTGATAGTCGTCTTGCTGTCTAAACCTGCATCTGTTTTCCTGTTGTTTGGGTTGATAGATCTCTTTTATTTTCATCAAATATATAAGAAGCGATATAAAATCATACACTATACAGATGAATCACATAATGCATGATATTAATTCTCTTATTTTTGGTGTCTCTTGTTTTCCATCTTGAGGATCATTTGTTTGATATATTAGAAGAGTAAATGTGGATCAAGATTTGATTTTTTAAGGTTTTTTTGGCAGGTTCTTTTAAGTTATTTTCTTCACTTCTAATTTATGGTCTTTCTTTGCACTTGTTCTTAGATGCTCTATCGTTTCTGCGATCAGCATGAACTCTTCATGTATAATGATAAAGCGCCACAAGCAAAGATAGATGTGTAAAGACTAGTGCAATAATTATATGTTTTTTCCTAAAACTATCTTTGTTTCTCCGGGACGTCCAGAAAAGATTGTGGTTTTCAGTGTTTTTTATCAAATAAATTTGTTTCTCATTGCTGCTGCTGCTTGTTTAATATCCTACTAGCTTGTACTTTCTAGAGCTGGAGTTAAGAATTGGTATACTTTTGACATTGCATATCTTCTGCTGGTTCTGCTATCATCTTTCTATGATTGCTGTACTTGGATATGCACTTCATGCATCCAAATATCATCTCTTTATTGAAGTGCAACTGCAACCTTAATTATCTCTTCATGCTGGACTACTTAGAGCTGGAGACCTTAACCCCCAACCCCCAGTTGCCCAATTACATTTTGGGAGTAGTTTCTTATCAAAAAGTATGAAACTGGCAGGCCATGTTGTTCGTGAACTTCAACAATGACCTATTTGATAGTTTCAAATCCAAGTATCATGAAGTTGCTGAGCAGTACAAAGGCAATGATATTAGTTTCTTAATTGGTGATGTTGAGGCCAGTCAAGGTGCCTTCCAGGTTAGGTTTCTTATTATTTGTGTTCGCATTATTTCTTGTTTATTGGTGTTAACATGATATAGTGGCTTTGTTGAGCAGTACTTTGGACTCAAAGAGGATCAGACACCTCTAATCATCATACAGACAAATGACGGAGAGAAATATCTCAAAACAAATGTTGAGCCTGATCACATTGCGTCATGGGTTAAGGAGTTCAAGGTGATGATTCTCCCTGGCTGCACCTTTTTCCTTTTACCCGTTTCTCTTGTATTAATTGTTTCTCCCAGGTTTTCTCCTCCATTATAATATCGATTCATCTTCTATATCCCTTTTCTTGTACATTCTAAATAGACTGGAGTTCTCTTCTTACATCCAAATTTCTACTTAATAAGTAGCAAACGAATGTAAGGAGAAATCCTCAAGAAACATTATTTCTATGGGCAACTTGTTTCTTGTATTGTGTCTGAAGTAATTACTTGATCAAACTTCAGGACGGCAAGGTGAAACCTTTCAAAAAATCAGAACCTATCCCAGAGGTCAACAACGAACCTGTTAAAGTTGTGGTTGCAGACAATTTCCAGGATATGGTTTTCAACTCTGGGAAGAATGGTATTTCCTACCTAATGTTCCATTTTGTACTTACATTTTGTTCAGTTGTATCTTAGGTAGTTCTTATAGGTTTCATGTCTTAATTCTCATTCATTTTTGTGAAGTATAAGTATTTGAAAATCAAATTGTATATTTCACCATTCACATGGTTTTTCAGCATGTCATTCATATATTTGTAAAGCATACTAGACTGACTTACAACAGTTGTTATTTGGAGATAAGTTGTTCCAACTTCTTCTCATTGAGCTGTTCAAAAAAGTTGATAAGTAATGCATTCTTGTTGATAAGTAACAGAATCAAATATATGCTATAAGTTCAACATCTGCGGAATAGGACAGGGTATTAATTAAACAAATTGCATCACTAGGTATTTAGGTGCAGAATGACATAAAATAATGAGTCAATTATGTGGCATAGTTCAATTTCCTCCTCACTTCATCTTCCTTAGGCGCATTATCATTGTGTTCATCTTGCTCGTCTTCCTGAACTTGTACATGTTCTTTTGTTAGAATTTTCATTGGATATGCAGCAATGGTAATTCATGTGGTTGTTGTTTCTTATAGTACTCATCGAGTTCTACGCCCCTTGGTGTGGACACTGCAAGCAGTTGGCCCCAATCCTTGATGAAGTGGCTGTCTCATTTGAAAGTGATGCAGATGTTATGATTGCCAAAATTGTAAGCTTCCCACTCAAAACTCTTCATTATCTCATAATTCTGGAATATATTGGCGACCCTTTAATTCATTTGTTGCTTGTAAAGTGAAATTGGAGGAAATACATGTTGGTTCCACATGTTCTTTTTGGTTTCAAGAATAGAGGAATGTAATCTAGGAATTACAAGTGGGTTCCGTAACTTTTTGCCATTAATAGTGTGCGATTGTGCGTTAAACATGATTAGATTGATAACTGAGTTAAACATGTAGTCTGGGCAAAGTACATATGATGTTCACTTTGACACTATCACAACTGATTTTTTTTTTAAAAATGCTATCATAACTAGGGCCAAGTGCTTACCAGCATAGTGAAGTGCTGCATAGGATTGAAAGTAAAAGTATCAAGCCTGTGGCATCGAGTATCTGCTTGGGAGTGTAGACTTGGAGAGTACATGCTGCATGAATAGCTACCTAGCAAAATTCTCATGCTATCCATACCTTTTTATTTTTTTGAAAATGTCCTGCTATTCTTTCACCTTAGTGCGTATATGTTGGCTCCTTTTGCTGTGTCGTTATACTGCAATCTCCTCTGAATATTTGTAATTTCAGTATTGGAAATTTCTAATGAACTCTTCTTTTGTTGTTATGTAGGATGCTACTGCTAATGATATTCCAAAGGGAACTTTTGAGGTCCAAGGTTATCCTACTCTTTATTTCAAGTCAGCAAGTGGAAAGCTCTTGCAGCATCAAGGTGGGAGGACCAAGGAAGACATTATTGACTTTATCCAGAAGAATCGGGATAAAGCTACAGAGCAAGCTCCAGGAAAAGATGAGCTATAATTAAAGGTAACTATACTTGTAGATCTGAACATTATTACCACTTATTAAATAAACATAGCATTTGGAGTTGTGTAATTTGAACAACTGTGGTCTAGTGTTTTCTGCAGTTTTGGTTAGAGGGGTAATTGATATTTGGAATCAGTTTGGACTGGTTTTTGTTTGCTTTCATCTTTTCTAAATTTTCTCGGCTAAATGTGACAGGAAGAAAATGAAGGAGTCTTCTAATGCAGTTGCAGTTGGCTGCCTTACTGATTTACAAGCTCCAGCTAAGTGAGAAGAAAGAAACAAGCGCACAACACCTCCACCTTTGATCACCCTACCCCCATAACCCAAATATAGCCCCTTACCATAGTCTGTAATCAAATGTTTTCTGATGAGCAGGTTTTCGGAGGATTTAGGTATCGTAGCAACTCTCAATGGTTTAATTAGTTGCATGTTTGTATGTTGAATGGTTTTCGAGAGAAACTTTGAATTTTTAAAAGTTATTTACGAAGCAAAGTGAGCCCTTGAATCTTTACTTGGATGCCTCTTGTTTTTAAGCCGACTTTTATGTGTTGCATTCCCTGTTTGGCCAAGCTAATTGTTTACGGAAGTATTTGGAACATAGGTCCAAGTAAAAAGCATTGCAAGAATATTGATATTTAAACTTGAAACCTTTTCATATAAATATGCCCAACTGATAATGAGTGCCATGACTCTGCCATTTTAGATTATTTCTATGGCGTACTGGAACTTTTTGCCTATATAAAGTAATACTCAATAGTATCTAATTAATACATCGATTAAAAACACTATCAAAGGATTAAACAATACCAAGTCTATCTTATACATGCATTGTTTTTTCAATTACATCCCATCAAACAACCACTTGATGTCAGCTATCTGCAAATGTATTGTGTCTTCGTTTGTAGCATCTAGTATGCTGTTTTAGATCAATCTCCCATAACAATAGGGATCATGCGCACACACTCATAGCTTGTCCTCCTCTTTTTCACAAAGAGTTCATAACAATTTGCACATACCTGCTTTGTTCTACACATGAATATTAATCACATTCAATGCACCACCTACAAGTAGTTTAAATTTTCTTGGGCAATAAAAGGAACTGGGATTAAAAAGTCTGAATTGAGTAAAGGACATACAATCACATCTTCTGTGATGGTATTAGATTTTCAACCATTTATTGGACAAAATTTTGGCTGTTCATTGGTAAGAAATGGACTTCACTTCTCTCAAGTAGGGACTCTGTCTAACTGGACAGGAAAAATAGTTTTATTTTCTGCACCATTGCCAAAATTTTCATTCATCCATTCTACCATATAGCATAAGGTTTAGAAGTCTCTAATTTCAGCCTTCCCCAACCATGATAAACCATAAATCCAACATAAACTGCTAGCTAAGAATATGATCATCCACCAGTACGACCCAATCAACAAATAAATGAATAACTATACAACAACCTACCTATTAACGTCAAAGGGTGGAACTGAAACTATATAATCAACTGTTATGCTAAAAGTTACCCTCTGAAAAGCTGCACTTCTCATAGCCACCTCGTCATCAAACAGCAATCCCCAACGTGCATCGATACACATCTGTTTCTGTCGAAAATTTCTACCCAGTGTACATTAAAAATATGAAATCCCCATCTCTTGCCTCTCTTTCAAGGTTTGATTACTAAATTTCTTGGTAATATACATATGACACTGCGACTGTGATCCATTTGATGTGGTGTAACTCTTCAACCATCTTTTTTCAAATAGGAAAACAAGGTTAGGATTCAATTGAGGAAACTATGAACCGTCTCTAACACTCTGTAACCTAACTTGTTCATGAGCTCTCAGAGCTTCTGAAGTGAAATTCTCCAAAGCCTTGAAAATTGGAAGTAAGCCCCCTTGTAAACTACTAGAAGCTGCATCATGCACCAATTTAATGGCATCTTTGTGCTTTGTTCTCTCCTCAACTAATTTCTTTTTGAACGAATCCAAGTCCACCTTTAGATCATCCAATGGCGAAATCCCTTTTTCAGATGGAAGAATTATGTGACTTCTGTTGGACATCGCGTCTTGCTCATGTCTCAAGCCCCCTCTCCTTTGCTGAAGCATGGTTAACCGTTTCTTGTAGTCTTTTGAGAGGTATTCTGCTTTGATCCTCTGTCTCTGCTCCTCATCTTGTCGTTCCCAAAGCTGCCTCAAATTTGAAGCAAAATCATTCATTGCAATTGCTACCCGATTTTCAGAGATTGCCTCCACTGCCTGACTCCAATCGTTGCAAATTACAAAAACTGGAGGTGCTCCAAGACGACCAGGAGAGAAAGGGACAGGTCCATCTGGGGTTTCTTCTGGCTCGTATGTAAGGCATCGGAGAAGCCATCCGTTTAAGGATTCTACATAGGACTTCTGACTGCAAATCCAATCATTGAAGTGGCTACACCACGACAAAAGTTGCACCTCAAGTTCAAGAGTAGCTCTCAAGCTCGAATCTCTTTGGAATCCAGTATTTGCTCTGAGAGCCCTTGTTTTACTCTCCATCACTGCTTGAAACTGCTTCTGATGACAGTTGAGCATTGACCTCCACATTCTCACCAGCCTGCTTATTTGCATACAGAAGATTTATCATATTGGGTTCCAATTGGGAGAATTATGCAACTGGGTTATTTCATGCTGCTTCACAAATACATGAGGGTAAAAGTTCCGCTTCAATTCTTAAATATAACGAAGAAACGCTAAGGTCATGTGGCATTACAATGCATGAGAAGGAGAAGCTCATATTACTTCTTGAAGGAAGAAAACACAAAATAAAGCATCACAATGCTGAGTTATGAAAAATTGCAGTGCATAACAAAGTAAACATTGACATTCCATCTTGAACAGAGAAATACAAAATAACTAATGAATAGAGTGTAAGTTCATGATGCATTGCAGCGCACGACAAAGCAGAAGTTCATACTACTACTTGAATGCAGCTATGCAGAAATACAAATAAAACACTATTCCCTCTATTTTAATTTGTTTGTCCTACTTTCATTTATTTTTAGTCTATCTATTTCAAAAAGAATCTCTTTCCTAATTTGGCAACTCTTTAATTTCAACATCCCACGTGGCATGTTTAAGATCAAAAGATCAAAGGGCATTTTGGTACATTAAACATATTTTACTTTAAGACCACAAAATTCAAAAGTCATTTTATTTTCTTAAATTACATTTCCAGTCGAACTAAGACAAACAAATTGAAACAAAGTAATAGAAAAAGCTGCTTAAGAAGACGAAAAGAGAAGCAAAAGAAACAAAAACAACACAGGGGAAATAAGAATTCACTCAGCAATCACTGATAGTAGATTGCAATAGCAAGTCAAAATCACACACGACGGACTTGGACATATGACAAAGAGATGCCTGCAGAATAAGAAATCCTTCAATACTTGATTTTCTTTTCTAGCTACTTTTTAAATGGAAAATACAGAACACTTTCCAACCTTCAGATAAAACCCTTATGAATCTTGACAGCAAACAATTGGTACATTTATAAGTTCACGTGAATTATTTTGATAAGGTAAAAATAAGTTCACATGAAAAAGGTCGACCAGATGATGAGTGAATAGAAAAAAAATGTACATATAACATTTAACCATTTAAGAGTTAATAGTTACTCAACAGCTGAATCAAAATTACACCAACCAAATAAGAGCAGAAATGAATTATGCACACATCTATATACTTCAAGCTACCTGCACCAAAATTACAATTTCACCTGAGAAAATGACGCCGTCAAGTCATTTGCCAAAATTCACTATTAGTGCAGAATATAATTCTCCAGAGTACATTAAACACTCTCCAACTACAATAATCCCCAAAATATTGTCTCAATCAACCTTCTCACTGAAGAAAAAAGTCTAAAATCATGACTGCAGATTCAAAAGCTAAATTCAATCCAGCCACTAAGCTCTTTTAACCGCTTATAAAGTTAAAAATGTAAACTTGTCAAGATACGACCACTAAACAGTTAACTTTCAACAACTGGTGAACATTCAATTAGTTCAGGACTGCATCATCATTTTACACAAGTAAGAAACGTAGGGACATTCCTACCCTCCTATGATCATGTAAAAATCCCTCTTCTCTCTCCGTCTTGCCAAATAAAAAGTGAAATAATAAAAGGATGAAGGACAAGGACTCACGTTATAGCAAATGAGTTTACACCATATCAAGTGGAAGGAAAAGACGAGACAATAATTGCCGATGAATAGAAATTATGCATAAATAGAAATGGTTAGGAAGGAACACTGGAGACAAATGCGATCAAGGAGGTACAAAGAAGTTATAAAACTAAACGAGGAGTGTTATAGGAAGTTGCTAAAGCAGAAGACAGAGAAGCCTTTGAAGAAAACAACATAGCCACATCGAAACTAAGAGCCTGTTTGTATTGGCTTAAAAGCCAGTCAAACCTACTTTTAAGTCGGTTTTTGACTACGCGAAGTGTTTGACAAATATAAAATAACTTAAAATAAGTCAAAATAACTTATTTTAAGTGAAGTGTTTGGCAAGGTAAAAAATAATTTAAAATAAGTCAAAAATGACTTAAAATAAGTCGGAAACCAAAATTAGGTCTCCCCTACTTCTATTTTTGACTTTAAAAGTCATTTCAGTTTGACTTTTTATTTTTGACTTGAAAGCTACTTTTTTAAGCCAATCCAAACGGGCTCTAAGAAGGCTACTAGTATGGTTGAGAGGAAGCTCTGGTTAGCTTATACCAGTACATAGAGACGCAAGAAGGGAGAAAGAAATGTGTAAACTAGCAGGACTAAGAGAAGAAGAGTAAGATGATAAACAAGATGAAGTGCATTACAGATTCTCAACAAGTGGTGACAAGAGATGACAAAGTCAAGCAAAGATGGAGAGGTTATGCTGATCAATTATTCAACTAACATTTTGGACCTCCATGAGTATGTGCACAATAGAAACTTTATTTACACACATAGAATTGTCCAACGGAAGTAAGAATGCTGTGAAAGTTTCTTAAAGAGGACCATGCTATTCAATGTAATACTCACAAAGGATAGGATGCCCAACAAGGGGGAAAAGAGTGCCCTAATTCCAATTTATAATAACAAAAGAGATATTCAATGTTGCGTGAACTATTGTGGCATTAAAACTCATGAGCCGTATGGTGTAACAATGAGAAAGAGTGATAAAGCAAAGACGTATGAATATGACAAGAGTGACTGAGAAATAATTTGGATTTATAGCCGTTAAATCTACATGAATGCTATAAACCTCGCAAAGCAGATTGATGGAAATTTATCACGAATGGAAGAAATTTCTATATATGGTGTATGATAAAGTAGTAAGAGAAGTCAATGAAAAAAGAAAGAAACACATATGAAATATATATATATACTATAAAGAGCATGTATGAAGAGTCATCACTAGCATGAAAACACTGAGCTCCTACTTGTTTACCCTAGTTATGGATGAGCGAACCAACACAATACCAGATGAGATACCATAAATGAGGCACCATGGTATATGTTTTCGGCTGACGATATTGTGTTGATTGACGAAACAAGAGCTAATGCCAACCAAAAGCTTGAACTAAGAAGAATCATTTAAACAAATGAGGGTTTTAGGGTAAGTATAAGTAAGAAGGGATATATGCACAAAATGGTTTCGCCAAGATGAGAAGAATAAAGTTAGGTGAGACTAGACGGCATACAATGCCAAACTACAAACTTCTTAAGTACTTAAGACTTGTCGTTTCAAGAGAATGGAATGATAGATGAAGATGTCATTCACAGAACTAAAGCTGGATGGTTGAAATAGAGAACTGTTACTAGAGTGTTATGGTAATAGAAGGAAGTCTACTAAATTGAACAATAAGTTCTACAGAATAGTTGCAACACCGGCATGTAATATGGTAGTTATGTTGGGATGCTAAAAGTCAAACATATTCGCAAGATGAGTGTTGCAGAGATGTGGATGCTAAGAGGGATGTGCAACCGTACAAAATTAGATAAGATAAAAATAATCACATTTGTTATAGGTGCAAGTAGCAGACATTAAGGATATAATGAGGTAAAATCACTTGAGCTGGTTTGGTCAATGTCTAGCATTGTGCCACAACTACACATGCTGTCATGCTCCGATCAATATACACTATGGTGAGTTAATGTGTTAAAAGGAAACGTGATAGACCTAAAACCACATAAAATGAAGTTGTCAAAAAAGATCTACAATTTCTTTGGATCAATGCAAACTTGGCTAAAGACGGGCAGAATGGGGAAAAAAGATCCATACAGGTAATATCTAATTATCTATTAGAGAGAATAGGTTTCTTTTGGTTAGTACGTTGATTTCAGAACTAATGTTTTCCCAGGAGTATCTTGACCTTATTATAGATTTATATGCGATATATATATAACATTATTATTAATACTACTACTATTATTGATGTGACTTTTTTGATGAAGTACTATTGTTGATGTGACTTATTATCACTTTTGCTTTTATTTGGTAATTATGATGACACAAGTAGAGGATAAATAGAGAAACATGGTCATTGAGGCTTAATATAGCCAACACCAGCTTATTTCGAACTGAGGCATATATATGGTTGAATAAATTTATATTGAAGGGCAAACAACAGTCACTGGCATAATAACATCAAAAAGTACAAAACCTTACCAAAAATAGTTCTCTACAAATGACATCAAATAATCTACACATATAGGAACCTGGAGGGTGACCCAAAAAGAAGTAGGGAATAAGAGGCTACTCGCCATGTATTTCAATGACAAGTTCATTTTAAGGAATGAGTTTTAACTTATATACACCAACAAAGTAAGGAATACTTTACACTATCAAGTTACCCAAAAAAATAGGTAGGTTATCTGTTACAACAGGTAAAGGTGGCATGATAGAGTAAAGCTTCGATGAATGTTAAAAGAGAAGGGCTAGTAAAGGAAGACTAGAATCCAACTCCATGAGGTAAGAATGAAGTAAATACAAGAAAAGATAATGCAGACCATACCCATGAATTAATTCTCCAATTTGGGGTTGCAATTCTTCATCTCTTAATTTGTGAATTCTGCTTGAAATTGCATCAATTGCTTTTATACAGACATTAAGTTTTGTCAGCAGTTTTCTGATACATGCCTGGGTAGCATCTATCTTGCTAGACTCGGCCCCTTGCTCGTCCAAACTCCTCAGCCTTTTGCACTGCTTCTCATATATGATCCGCAGTTTTTCTTCATCCTACATCAAACTAATTACCTCAATGAACACAAACTCCCAAACAATTGAATATAACTATGATAAGAATTCAACTTTTAGAAAGTAAATACAAAAATTAGCAATGGATAAATCCTGTAAAGATGTCAACTAAAAGCACTAAGAGATCAATCAAGTCTACAATATCCTAGAGAGAGAGAAAGAGAAGTTTGAAACAGATTCGTGAAGCAGTAATCATATGTAAAGATCAAAGATCAAGTCTATAACCCAAAATCATGTAATAATCCCATTAATTGAAAAGGGGGTACTGTTTATAGAAAAGCTGAACACTCCCACCCCAAAATGAAAAGAAGATGACTGCCGTCCATTCATCTACAATTTAAAATGAAAGTATTCAAAAGCTATCCTGGCAGTATAGCAGAGACTTTTAAGTAACTTCCCTTTTGACCCTTTCACAAAAGGGTCTTGGCCTTTATCCCTCTGTTCTAGTTCTGTTTATCATCAACCATCTTTGACCCACGGGCCATTAGATTCACCATGAAGACAATAACACCCTTAAAAGTAATAAAAAAATCAAGATTTATTATACATACGAAGTCAGCAGAACATTTAACCCGGAAATAGTATTTACGCTATTATAACAAAAATAACTAGGCCTCAATCCTAAACAAGTTGGGTTGGCTTTAAGCTATTATAAGTTGAATGCAAATTAGAAGAAGAGAAACATTGAAATTCAGAAATGCTATGTAAAACTTCACTCAGCTAAGAAATTAGTAGTGCTAATTAGTTGATAAGATCTTCCAAAGACTACTGGTTGATGGGACCATGAAGTCCTAAAAAGATTATTGTTTGAAGGCTATCTCACTCTCTTAATCTTTACATGTAAAGCTCCAATCCAACTATAGTTACCTACACTTGAAAGCTTTTGCCTTTTAATAGAAGGCAGTGTTTTATATTATGATAGACTTGGTCACTTAGATAAGAGGTTTCAGTGTCCAAAATATATATCATAGGTTTAAAAGTGCTACAAATTCCATAATTCAGTGAGCCACGCAGAAAGAACTCAAGATTTCTTTATTCATCTGTGACTAAAGCACTTTGAGATCTTCACATAAATATGGAATATAATGAAGTTTTTTTTTTGAGAATTAGTACTGTTGTATTCTTCAGCATTGGGAATGCTGGCCACCATCAGAAACAAGTTACAAAACAAGTAGACTCTAGCTTTACAAAGCTCCTAGAAATTCTACTAACTCCTCTATTTCCTCTATACAATTATGTTTACACCAAAAAATTAAAGTCATACAAAGCTCCTAGAAATTCTACTAACTCCTCTATTTCCTCTATACAATTATGTTTACACCAAAAAATTAAAGTCTCCAGGCAGTTCCATTTCACATCATGGACTGGTCTGATTTTGTCTTCAAAACACCTTCCATTTCTCTCCCTCCAGACTGACCACCATATGCAAGAGGGTATTATCCTCCACCATTTTTTCTGACTTTTACTTCCCCCTCTTTTCATCCAACAACTCATTAGATCGGCTGTATGTTCCGGCATTGTCCACACTGTCTTTGTGAGACTGAAAAACATGTTCCACAATTGGGCAGTGAATTTACAGTGTAGGAACAAGTGATTGTTTGTCTCCCTAGTCTCATTGCACCAAAAACATCTAGTCACCACAACTCTTGTATACCTTATTTACAGTGAAACTTCCTTCTGAACTGTGTCTCCATCTAAGTCTATCAGGCTCCATTATTATCCCACAAAAAGTATCCACTTCTTTTAGCAGGTCAACTACTCTTTCTACCTCCCAATCATTTAAGTGTCTTCTGAAGTTTAGATAGTGAATAATAAACTTGTTTATGGTGAAGATATTGGGTATAATAAAGTTCTAAATAGCCATTTCAATTTATGCCCTCAATCTTTCACATTATCTCTAACAAGAGCACAAGTTCATAAATTCACGAAAGCTTATTAATAAAAACATGAAAATTCTTCAATCCTTGCTTTCAAACTGGAAGCAGATGCCTAGACCAAGCCAACCTTTTACCCAAGAAACAAGATAGAGTAATTAACTATCCAAACATCTGAAATGACTAAAATCTGATGATCATATCCAGTTCATTTTCAGATGTTCTTCTTACCCAAAGTTATGAGAACAAGTTCCTCTTACATGTATAGAAGCACAGGCCTAACCTAGGAACTACCTCATTGAGCTCTTTCAGTTGGGCAAGGACATTATTAGCTGATCCGAAATCTGCAGATCTATGATGATGAAAATCATTGAAGGACGTGCCCCCTAGAAAATTCTTAAGGCTAACGTCCAATGAATAACAATACTAGTTAAGCCTTCAACCAACCATGGCAAAAGCTGAAGAAGATATCAGTTAACTACCTTTATTATCCATTAGGGATAACTATCAATTCACATGACACAAGAGAGATTCCATGTTTTTCCTCTTCTAAAGAATTTGACACAAAAATTACATAAACTAATAACTTTTTTACAACAAAACAAATAGACAAATAAAACTTTCAATAAATATAAGAATTGAAACAAAGATCTTAGTAGTTGTCTCCCATTACCTTAACTTCCTTATATAGTTTCTTCTCCCATTCGTATAGCTCGTCAAATGTAGATGACAAGTTACATGTCATCACATCATTGTCTTGTCCAACGTCTTCAAAATAGGATTTAGCTAATTTTCTTGTTTTGGCAGCCAGCCTTATTGACTGCACCGTTTCCGTATGGGAAACAGACATGGATGGAACAATCAGGTATAGAATCCTGGATAGGAGCTCTGAGCACAAAAATAGATAGAACAACAAAAATCAGACACGGAAAAGAATGTCATCGTGTTTCTTCAAGAAGTTTATCAAGAAAGTCAAGATAACTGGCAAATCCCAAATAAAGGTAAACAAGTGACGATTGATCACAGAAGATTCTTGAACTGGGTGCACTAATGGTGTTAGCTACACTCATGGGAACCATTTCCATTAACGGCCTATCACCATTTATGTTGTTCAAATCATAATGGAATAAACTAATAACAGCTAAGGAATCACATACATACATCCATTGGAAATGCATAAGTTTTTAACACTGACTGGGGAACAAGAGCAACAATGACAGATACAACCTGATGCAAAATTGAATGTAAGCCCTCTAGTATCAATTTTTTCCCTTTTTTCCAACAACAATAGCATGAAGTCAGCAAACAGAGCTTCATACTTTAAAAGTTATTTATTAAACTTCGAACCACATTTTGACCAATTACATATTTACATTGGCAATTTAATATTTTTTCCATCTCGTTAATTATGATCAATACAGTCTGCTCTCTACAAACTAGTTGTGCAAATATACTGAGCAATAACATATAAAAAGACACTAATGCCGCAACTATTTGCCACGTATGAGCTGTCGTCATTCCATGAATAAGGTTCTCAAGTTAGTCAATACTTGAACAGATTTTTACGAATACATGGCAGGAAAGGAAGTCTAACTGACCAGTACCAAATCTACACTCAGCAGAGCATAAGAAGATAACTTACGTACATAGCGAAGGATTAAAAAGTAAACAGACAGTAAAAACTTAAAAAGAACCCCAGCATCAACTGAATCAAGAGATTAAGGGACATTGGCAGAACCATACCTTTAACAAATGTAGGCTGGTAAGGCAGTTTACCAACCTCAAGCATCAGAGCAACTTCCCTTCCATAACTAGAAGCAATCTCAAATTCATCTCGAATTTCAGCCACAACCTCATGTAGATCCCTGGTACCATGAGCATGTGATGTGGTCAAGCTACTTGACCTGGGTGATTCAATCTCGTTCTTTGACATTTCATCCACCTCAAAAGTCACCCCTTTCTTCTTCATATGCACATCACCCGAGCTTCCTGACACGAGAGTTTCAAAATTGCTCTTTTCCTCTGTAATATCAATTGAACCTGTGCCGCCACTACTATGTGATGGTTCTACACTCGAAATGTGAGAACTTGAATCGTACATTGTTGACATCGGCTTTGTCCTGCCACCACTACCCTCAGATTTTACTCCCCTTGAACTTGATGAGCCATCCAAATTATGTAATGAAGAGTCTGGTTTTGAACTGCCCATACTGCTGGGTCCTGCTACACCTCTTAAATCAATGCCATGAGGCATTGATGACATGGATTTTCTACCACTGTCACTACTTTTGGACGAATTTGTCTCCCCACGCTTAGTCTTTGTCTCATCACTCAACTTCTTTCCTTTATGATACTCCTTATACATTTCAGTCTCAGTTTCTTCTTCCAAATCAGGAATGCCCTCCCTCTCCCTCACTTCAGTTGAATTAGGACTACTACTGACTGATGCAGAACTGTTCTGTTTATGTGGGTAGTAAGCCGAATAACCACTCTCTACACCATCAAACGGATTAAAATAGTCCCAAGCAGAGACATTAGCGGACGGAGGTGGCGGTGGTTCCTTTGGTGGACTTGGTTTCTTACCTTGATTACTTTGACTTCCCATTTCACCAATTGAAGGAGCCTTTGGGTACCCAAAATACCCACCATTGTCATTTGGGTAGCTCCAATACGAATTGGAATACCCAGTAGGCACTGGATCTGCCTCGTGAAAGACTGTCTTCATCACTGGCGAAGATTTCTTCATGTAGTAAGCATACGTATTTGGATTTCCACCAAATTGCTGCCCTCCCCAAGGAGCCTGATACTGTGGGTTCATTCCATAAAATGGATCCCAATATCCTTGTGGTGGAGCCTCATGATTCATCGTCATCCCATATGGCAATCCCCCAGGCCCCCAACCTGGCTGTGAATACGGCGAAATTGATGATTCCCCACTTTCAACCATATTACGACCCTCATAATCTTCATATACATTCCCATGATTCCTTCCAGGCTGCTCATAATCTTGTTGTAAATTCCTGTGACCCCCTCGATTCTCATTATGTCCGTGTACATTTCTATGACCCTTTTGTGGCAAATTTTGATGCTCATCGTCCGATGAATCCGATGACAAATGCAAGTGACCATGGTCATGTGCAGGTTCATCTTCATCATGAAAACGTGAAATGGAGCTATCTGAAGACGAAATCGATATCGAAGATCCAGAAGATTTATGCTTATGATGTGTATTTCCACTGGCATTACTTCTATTACTACCAATTTTCCTTTCATCAGGCAAAATTAAGGAAGGAGAAGAAGGGGTCGAAAAAGACGAAGAAGAAGACCCAACAATGAGCTCTTCATCAACAAACTTCCGAAGAGCATCACCAACATCCTTAAGTGAGTGAAAATAGGAAACATGAGCAGCAGCGAGGGCATAACGGTAATTAGCAGCAGCTTTGATCAGTTCCTTCCTCTCTCTACACCGAATCACAAGTTCTGTATCAACTGCTTTAGACTCATTACACCCCATATCTCCACAATAACAACCAAAAAAAAAAAAAAAAAGTCGTCAACCCATACAACAGCTACTTTAATCACCTCTACTCTCCGTACAACTTTTCCACCGCCTCCGGTCATCTCTTTACCTGTTTGCAGAATTGCATTGTGAAAAAAGCAAAACCCCAAATCCCAAATGATGATTACAATGACTTTAATTTCGGCAAGTAACTAGTACACACACTAGTAAAAGTAAAAAGTAGTATGAGAAAAGGAAAAAATAAAAATCTGACCTTTGAAATAGAAAAGGTTGAATCTTGACCGCCCATACGAAATGGGTGTTACAGAAAACGAAGTGGGGGCAACAAAAATCAATAAATCTATGGAAGTTTGTAGAGAATCGTTTGTTTGTTTTTACAAGGGGGTTAAGAGAATTGAAAAATTCAAGAAGCAGTAAATAAAAATTGAAATAAGAACAATTATATGTATTGAGATTTGTGATGTTTTTGGAGATTTGTGATTGTTGTCAGAAGTTTCAGTATAGAAAGAAACAGAGGAGGAAGAAGAAGAAGAAAGAATATAATTTTTTTTCAAATATATTTCAATTTTTGTCTACTATACTATAGTTTTTTGTTTTGTTTTTTTATTCGGTGATTGTTTGGATTTGTGTGAAAAGAAAAGGGGTTATGGAAAGGGGCCCGAGGAAGGGTTTTGATGGTGAAAATTTTTTTTAAAAAAAAAGAGTGTCAGAATTTTTGCAGAAGAAAGCTCGTGGATAGTGAACAATGCCATTATTAACATTTGTTGGGTACAAACATTGTGTTTTTTTTTTTAAAAAAAAAAAAGGTTTTTGCCTTTTACTCCTTTTTTTTTTTTTTTGTCTTTTTTTTTTTTAAGTTTAAATTTTGACATGATGAAAAAAAGAGTAAGGATGTTTGGACATATATATAAGAAGGGTGAAATTTAGAAAGGAAAAAAAATTAAGGGTATGTTTAATTTGAATGACATAAATTAGAGTTGTTTCAAGAAAATATGTGAGTTATTTTAGAGTGAAAAATTGTAAAAATAGTATTTTGGAATTTTTCAATTCTAGATTTTTAAGGTTTGTAATTGAATTTTGAAAAAATAGTTAACAATTACCAACATCAAGGGGTTATTTGGTGTTTGGTAGCCAAGGGTAGATCTACATAGAGTCTACCAGGTACTCGAACATTCATTAATCTTATCTTCATATATAGAAAGAGAAATTATGAGGTATTTGTATAAAACTATTATAGAGGATTCAATGAACAAATGATTTAATTGGTCCATTGACTCTTGGGTGAGTGTTTAAGACTCTTTTAGTGTTGTTGAGTCCAAGTTCACATCTCACGGTTAACATGTCTTTTTTGTATTTTCACCTCTGCCACTTTCACAGCACTCAGAACCTTAAAATCTTAAATTCGTCAATGTTGGTAGAATGTATAATATATTTTGTGTATAAAAATAGTACTGAATATTATATATTAATACATTGATATAAGTCATATTTTTTTGGTTATATTAATTATATTTGCATTTGTTATGCTGAGATTATTTTATGTCATTTTGATTTGGTATTGCATTGCATGATTTATAAAATGATTATTTGTTTATAAAATGATTATAAATACCTATCACAATTCACAAATATAGTTAAAAGGATGTGAAATGAGTTTGGAGGGACAATTTTATCTTTTATTCATGTAAATACATGCGTTCTTTGGCTTTTGTATTACTAATATCGTGAAATTTTATGTACTTATTATACGATATAATGTTATTAGAAAATATATACCAAATAATATACGAATAATATAAATATAATTTTTGTAATAAACTCTATCCAACAATCCCTAAATTTGAATGATTATAAAGACCGATCGACTTTCGTCTTAATGTTATAAAGGGTGTGGGTTTAATTTAAGTTTGTTAATCCTACATTTATGTTTACATTGCAGTTGATTATTTTTTTTTAAGAAATAATAAATAAAATAATTTTACTATGTCATGTCAAATTATGATAGTTAGTTACATAATAAAAAAAAAAACTTAATAATAAGATCAAATAAATACAAGATGATAAATTATTTTTAATTAGATAATATTTATTTTTAGTATATTAATTGATGATAAAATGAATAAAAAGTGTAAAGTTTAGCGACACAATTATAGCAATGATCCGATCTTAAATTATAATATGTATTATTATTATTATCGAATAGATTTCAAATCCAAATTGTGAATCTATAATTTCTTTTTTCAAATTTACTTTGTGTTAACTACTTATTTTATTTTAAAATGAAAAGATGATTCCCTCTCATCTGAATTCGTATTAGCACTTTTACAATTTCTTAATAAATATATTTGACACTAGTTTAATAATAATACTTTCTTTTAGATAAATTTAAAATTTAAAAGAATTTTTCGAACATTGAGAATGTGTTTACCTATTCAAGTTTAAACTTTTTGACATAATATTTTGACAAATTAAATTCTAGGGAAGATGGCATGACATTGACCATTTGGTGTATACAAGGCACAAAACAACTTGCCATATTTTCTGGTGAATTGTTAAATTTTATTTAGTGGGCGTTTGGTCATGTGATATCAGATCACGAAATGATATTATTAGATGAAATTGGTGTTTGGACATGTGATTTCGCGTTGATTCTAAAATGTAATTTCATATTCTCCAAAAAGCATGATATGGAATTACATGGTGATTTTCATATAGTGATTTGAGATATTTTAATGCAAAAATTGATCCACAAGTTTATATTTTGTTAAAATAACCCACATTTATATCAACTAACCATTTATTTCATATGTAAATAAAATTTATAATCACATCGTTACTTTTTAAAATTTATTATTCTCACCGACATAAAATTAATTTATTATTCTCACCACATATATTAATTTTAACTCACATCAACCGATTGTTAAAGTGATTAAATATTTATTGTCTATAAACATGAAAATATAGTTGTGGATGATATTGAACAACAAATGGCTCAAAGTAACATTGTTGGTTCGTCTTCTCAGTCATATGATCGAGCAATGCAAATTCAACTTAAGGAAATTATTCGTACGATATGGAGGATTATATTAAAAACTAGTACACTACGATTTATGTTTAATTTTTTTTATTAAATTAAGTTAGATGAAACAATTACTTAAGTGGAGAACAAGTACCTATGTAATAATTCATTATGCGGGTTTATAATTTTTTTTATTTGATAAAATTGAATAAACAATTGGAGTTATTTTAATAATTTTACAACTTATTAGATTTTTATGTTTATGAGAAAATATACAACACAAAAATTCCATATCTCATTTCCAAACAAAACTTCAATTTTATTTTATGATTCCATATGATGATACTATATCATGATTCTATATCATGATATCATATTGCATGACCATACGAGCCTTTAATAAAAAAGATAAGACATCATACCAATAACACAAGCAGGTGTTTTCTAGGTTTAATTTGTAGGATCTTTATGGTATTAAGCGTGCATCTAGAATTTAAATTTTATAAATTTGATTTTCAAAATTTTTAATGTTAGTTATTATAATTTTAAAGTTATAAACTTGTGTTCATTATTTATTAGAATTTCATTAAAATTATATATAAATTTATATTTCACTTCAAAAATATTAAATTTAGGTGAATTTAATTTCGTAGAGGTAGATTTATCCATACTTCTCGTAAATTATTTTTTCCCTGTGAACAATTCCAAATTTATCAATATTACCTTTCTAGATTATAAAAGGATAATTTAGTTCTTGTCCTTTGCTTCTTGTGATTTCTTTTTTCCCTTTACGATTTTAAATTTAATATTATTTCCAAAAACCTTTCTAGATAATGAAAGGATCATTAGTTCATAAATTGTAATATACAAATTAAAATAAATTAGTAATCATTGAATTTTTATTATTCCTATATTGGATTAAGATAGAATGAGTACTGAATATGCTGTTTAGACTAGTCTCCTTATGACTTTCAATTATGTTTGTTGAATAAATTATTTATTATCAAAACTGAAATCAAAATAATCGTTGAAATAGTGCACGTAGTTATACAATGTCATCTTAATTTTGATTTTTGGTTAGAATAAATGAGAAATAGAATGATGAAATAAAGCTTATATTGACTTTTTATGTGGCTTGTTTTGTAAAATTAAATTTCATAATAATTAATCCGATTGAATTCAAATACGTATAATATTTGAAATATAACATAATTTTATAGTGATATTTTCTCTCTTTTTTTTTTTACATCTGGTGTTTGGTATTCATCATAAATAAATATTTATCATTTCACAATCCTTATTAATAATTTTATAGTGATATCATATATAGTATGACGAAATTTTAACTAGCTTTCACGAGAAAAATAACGCAAATTATACATCCACATTCCACACACATCCATCAATCCAAAAATAATAGTAATTATTAGTGAATATGGTATAACGATTGAGACTATCTTTTTAAATCGAAGTTTTGGATATGAGTTATGATTTATGAATATGAAAATTAACACTATCGCATATACTGAACAAATAAAAAATCAAAACATATTAAATTGTGTTATAAAATATTATAGTGTGGATGTATAATGTACCCATGAAGTTACTCTCACCCGTTATCTTCATCACTTTCTAACCACAAGTCCATAACCTTCAACGTTATAACTATTATTCTCGTAACGTTCCACTTTCATAACATCTTCTATTATATTTATGTTGATGTCATGTTTATGATTAATATTTTATATGCCTCTGTTACAGTATAAATAAAAACATAAAAATTTATATTGTATATATTTGAGAATTTTATGCACATTTTAAAAAAAGAAAATTATCTTTATATTATTCGTTTTTTCTTAAGTTTTACAACAAATTTGCGATTCCCATTTTCCCTTTGCTCTTGATTTTGCTTCTCATATACATATAAAATTAACTTACTATGTTGCCTTTTGGAAGGAGATGTAGCTTTCAAACATGAGATCATGATTTTCATAATTATTATTTTTTGTTATCTCATGTGTTTCGAGAAAATTTTAATATAATGCCATTTATTAGTGTATTTTAAGTTAAAGTATTAAGCTTAATCTTTAGTAACAGTTCAAGTTTATATCTGTTTGGCCAAGAATTTTCTTATTTAATTTGAAAATTACGGTTGATCATGAAAATTTTAAATATAATTTAAAATTATTTTTGGAATTTGGAAAATACTGAATTCGTGTTTTTTTTTTTACTTAATTTTTCATCTTCACAATATTTTTTTTAGTATAAAGGACAAAAAAAATAATAAACAAAGAGATTAAAGTTTGACGACATAATTATAGCAATGACATGGTCTTAAATTATTATGTATTATTTTGTTATTATTATGGAAAAAGTTCTAAATCTCTACTGTGAATCTGTGATTTCTTTTCAAAAAAAATTACTTTGGGTTAAGTACTTCTTTTATTTATTAATTTGAGTAAATTAAGAGATGATTCCTCCTCATGTGAATTCGTCTAATAAAATATTTGGCACTAATTTTAATAATACGTAATACTTTTTTATATGAATTTAAAATTATAAAGAATTAAAAAATATTGGCTTTTTCTGACATTGGAAATGGGTTTACCTATTCATGTTTAGACTTTTTGACATGTTATTCTAACAAATTAAATTATACGGAAAGTGGCATGACATTAACCGTTCAATTCAAGATTTTTAGTATTATTTTTAAAAATCTTAAATTTAAGAAGTTGTGAAATTATATCTATTATTTATTAATTATTATTAATTTTTTATGCATAAATTTACATTTTATTTCAAAGGTACTTAATTCTTTTTTTTGTTTTTTCACCCCACCTGATATCCGTTATCCACATTGAAGTCCGACTAAATTTGAAGGAAGTCCCACATTTTTTACTCCCTAACAAAGACAACTCCATATCTAAAGGGGCTCTAACCCGAGACCTCTTGGTTAAGAATAAAGGAGTACTTATCAGTCCACCGCGATCTTTGTTGTAAAAATACTTAATTCACCCTTGCATATTGTGATTTCTTTTTTCCTTCTGCAATTATAAATTAAAAAAAATGGTCTGATGAATCATTTAGTGAAAAACAAAGCTATGCATAATTATAATATAAAAGTTAATACATAAATTAGTAATCATTGAATTTTCAGTGCATGTGATTTAAAAAAAAAATGTGGTTCATCACAAAAACAATATACATGATACTAGACATTGATGTCCATGTTAGTAATGAATTTTATTTTTGTGTTTTGATTTACGTGATATAATTGAAATTTAGAGAATTATTTTTGTTATAATTATTTTTAAATATTTTGAATTGTTAGTTATTGTGATTTTCATATACGTGCTTTTTAATACTTTATAATTTTCAAAAATGATATATATTATTTTCTATGTCTTAATTTATATGATATATATAGGATTTCAAGAGTTAACTAAATCTTTACGTGTCTTTCAAATATTTCAAGTTGTTAATTATTGTGATTTATAGTGATTTTTTATATCATTTTCATATAATATATGTTACTTCTTCTTTCTTAATTTATGTGACATCAATAGAATATTAAGAATCAATTAAATTTTTATGTCCTTAAAATATTTTAAAATTTTAATTATCTCAAATTGAATTGCAATATAAGTTCATATGGGTATCATTCACGAAATTTCAATCAAAGATAAAAAAAAAAATAACACAAATAAATTCACTCCCATCCGTTCAATTTCAACAAAATTTATGTTATATGTATATTTATATTATAAGGAATGTCTACTCATGAAAGTATAATAACAATATGAGTTCCTTTTTTAATATTAAAACACCTAATTATGATTAATTATGATTTGATACAACATTAGGTGAGTAGATAATATTCACTTATTGTCAACTAATTATGATGAAGAAAATAAATAAAAGGAGAAGAGGTACAATTTGTATTATACAATGTTGTTGACATTTAAGTAGGGGTTTGAAAGAGTACTTCATGACATTTGATGATGAAATCTTTATTGTTTGTTTATATTCAAAATAAATACTAAAAGACAAAACAAAATACTTAAATAAACCAAAAAAAAAAAGTATTAAAGCAAAATATGGATAAAAAGGAGTTGGGCCATATCAGGCCCATAAAGTGGGAGCTCTTGAAGCCTAGTATGTGGGCCCAACAATACTCATGAAGTAGGGCCCACTCAACTTTAAACCCAAATTTAACTTTTCTCAAAGCCACATTTTGTCCTCTCTCTATGTTTTTCCATTGTAATAAATATGAGTTTATAATGCTCTTTTATTATTTCGAGTTGAGTTGATGTTCAATCTACTTTTAAATAAGTTGACCGCGTTATTTTTCTATATGCAAGTTTATTTATTGATAGAAAGTCTTATAAAATTAATCTTTGTGGAATTTTATTGTAAAATTTTATTTTTTGTTTCATTATTTCTTTTCTTGATAAGTCGATTTTTTGACTTTTAAATGGAGTTGTCACAATAACTACTAGAAAGTACTACTATTTATTTTTTGGTTGGAGACAGACTTTATAATAAGGAAAGCTAATTGAGAAAAGAGGAAAGAATCTTTACGTTGGTCTCAAAATATTCATTATGTCCCAAGGAATACAAATTTAGGTAAACCTATAAATAATAGTTCGGTCAAACTTATTTATTGACAAAATTTAATTCCGATCTATTTTATTCTAAAAATTTCAAATCATATTCACTTCTTCTACTTTTTTCCATTCCATCCCAAGAGGATCGAATTAATATCAATAGTATTCTACTTACTTTATTGAACGATAATGAAAGTGATCAACTATTTAAATAACTCTCAATATTTTTATCGAAGAAGGGACCTCTAGAGTATATATGCACCCTTTGAAGAAACCAATTGTAGCAAAGAGGGAGACAACTACCATAAATATGGGTAGTTATATTTCATTTTCTATTGTTTGGAGTTCGTGACCACCAAACATACATCTCCATCCAACAAATCACTAGAGATTCTTCGTCAAATTTAGAATGGACTCTTCAATCAAATTATAAATGGGGAATTTTCAAAAAATACATGGACCAAAATTTAATAATATTATATAAGGAGAAAAATTTGGATAAAATTGTATAATATTGAACGAAAAATATTTATACATAAATATGAACTAAATCGGATAACAAACTCAAAATCTCGACTATATGACATAAATATTTTATACTCCATAAGTTATCACTACATAAATATTTTAAATATAGATAGAATGTTAACGTCAAAGCTATTGAATTATGTTAAATCTGTAACTTTAAGGTTAACTACACAGCCTACACTCATTGATAAGATTCTTTTATTTTTAACTAGAATTTTTAATTCGAGCTATAAGTGTGAGGAAAAAAATCATTATAATGTGAGTACGAGACATGAAAGGAAAACAAAAAAGTGGTATCCTTAGAGATTGATGTATTAGATTATGTGCACCAAACATGAGACATAAATAAATAAAAGAGTAGAAACAATAAGATAGAATGAAGAGTTAGTTATCCATAGACCATACAAGATATAACATGTCCCAACATGGAATTATAACATGGACAAAACATAAAAGATAGATTGAGGTATGGCCCCAACAAGACTAAACAATTTAGGTTATTTTCATACTCTTTAATAACATTACAATTTTAAAAGATTTTTTTTAGAAAACATATCTAGCATTAATATTTAGTCATTATTTTTTTTAAAATAAGAATAGTGTTTGAAATAATTTATATGTATTTCATTAATTTTATGAAATATTTGTTAATTTATTTGTATTTTATTGATTAACTATGTGCTTTAAATTTTATAAAAATTTATCCTATAGCTAGACGGGCGGGAAGTTTTTGAAGCTTGGCAAATAATCTATTATTCAGTATTTTACTTAGTTAAATTCAATATATGATCAAAGTTTTGATGACTTACACGTAAAGAAGTTATCTGAAAATAACTTTACTTTACTTTCAGATCAAATGCCTAATAATAACAAGTAGTTTATAAATATTTGGTATTATTTGATTGCGTGAGAATTTTGTATTGTTTTTGTGTTCTAGAAAAGTATCTGGCCCCTATTCTTCCAAAAGTAAATCTTTCCATGAGTTTATAAAAGTGCTCTTTATAATAAAAACGTTCATTTTTCAATTTCTTATAACATTATAGCACTAGTATGGTCCTTGAGCTGAGGTTTAATTATTTGAAACGGTATCTATATGTCAGCAAGGTATGACACGCACCCTGTCCTTTTCAAATCCTAGTTGTGAGATTATATTAAGTTCGTTATTGATGTAGTATAACTTGAAGTTGATTGGTGTTTATCTGCATTTTGAAGCAAAGACGAGCTTCTCATATTTTGTGATTATATTATGGAGGCTAACCATCTAAGCTAGGACTATCGTGTATATTATTTGAAACTAATGACTTATAATTGGAGTGTATATTAAGCGTATTGAGATGTAATAATCTTTTTATGTTCTAAGGTGACAAACAGCATGATACAATACATTAGTTTGTAGTTTGTACTACAAACATATTGTACAAAATATTTTATGCTTATTTTGATATTGAATTGAGAGGATTGTTCAATATTGACACTAAAAAAGAATACTATGTAAATAGTTTGAATTCAGTTACAGGTATACACCTCAAAATAATTTTCCATTTTAAGAGAGAATTTCAGAAAGAGCAACGCAATAGAAGACTCTATAACTATAGTTTCTCGATAATAGCCCTCCATAGCTAGAGTCGAGTGTGCTTCTGAATTTGAAATATTGGAAGACAACAGACCGTAGATCTGGAACTGGAAGAGAATCTTTATAGACTAGTTAACATCTTGAGTTTATTTGTCCGAACTAGACAAGTATGTACGACCAGAAAAAGCCACAGAAGCAACAGCCAAGTTTAAAGTAGAAAATTCCAGTCCTTATTAAGTGAATTTCGACGCATATAATTCAAGTAGCATTGCAATAATCGTGAGTGATTGCAAAATTTTCCCAAATCAAGAACGTGGGATTGAAAACACAATGTGTATTTCCTATCATATCACTCAAAAACCAATAATGATATTTAGAAAATACTTAGTCGGGAAAGGCTTCTCTGGACTACCCTTAAAACTTCATATTCTGCTGGAATATTTCGCTTCATAGTATCCAGTACCTCTCTCTGCAATTTTGCTGAATTATTTGTCTTCACGTTTGAGTATTAGCTTGATCTTGACTGGTTAAAAGTAACGGCAGATGATAAGTTGTACTTAATCCTGCAGCAACCAAGAAAAGGAATGGTTTACCATATGTTAGTATCTCGACGAATTAAAATGCAAAAGTGGATGATAATTTTTACTAATATCTGACAAAGTAATGAACTACTCAACATGAATCTTACCGGTAGGCTGCCACAAACTTCTCTGGTTGACACCAGGTGCAACTATTTTAAATGGAGAACCCCTATTAAAACAATGCCAAACACATTAGCATCTTTCAATAACTTGCTAACTAAAATAATATTCAAAAGGAATTGGATGAGTGATCAGTCTAGTGATGTATGCTTAAGTAAAGCCTGTATAAATAAGCTTACAGCACAAGCATATGGAAGACAGACACCGGGAGGAGGATGCAAAAAGCCCAAATAGTCACAAGAGCCAACGATTTAGTTCATTTAAAAGGGAATAATTTACGATGAGTTTTTCCATTTTATTATTAAGTCAGAGTGGGGTGGGATGTACAACTCAAACAGAAGTAATGATGGTGACGATTGAAAACATACCTGAGGAGGATCAAATTTAGCTCCAAGGTTGCTAAGGCTAGCATGTGCTTCTGCATAATCCTTGAAAAATGCGTCTTGATCTACAGCATACTTCTCTGCATATTCCTGCAAGCACTCAAAATTGTAAATAGAAGCAAATCCAGATTGTAACTATAGATTTATGAAGCTGGTAATACTATTCCACCTTAAATGAAGGATCTTCAAAAAGAACAGCATCGGTTGGCAAAACTAGCAGATCGTTGTCTCGTTTCTCTTTAATATCCTATACCAATAATTTTAGGTGAAGAATGAGAAAAAATAAATCATGTTGTTTGTTCAGTATATATATATTATCATCATCAGAAAGCACCTTAAAGTAGGAATTGTCAAATTTCAGCCACTGCACGGTCCATGATTGCCCTCCTGGGGCTCCTGGTCCATCTTTCTGCAATGCAAAATAGAACAGTTCAGGCACCAATCTCGTTAATGTTGCAGAAATCAGCTTTCACAATTGGTAATTGCACCGAGAAAAAAATGTGAATATCTGGTTTCTTTCAGAATCTCTGAAGAAGCAAAAGCACCATGGTGTAGAGGAACACAGCAAGTCAAAAAGAGAGAAAAATATAGATGTCAAACGCAATGCAGCCACATCATTGTCATTGGTGTTAGAATACTACTAAGCATTCAGAATTCAAGTTCCTCTCTGATTTTAAAAATCAAGTTAACTTGCCTAAATTGTAAAAATAAACCAACAAGAACCAAAGAGAGAATTGTTGCCGGCAAAAAGAAAATATCAATGAATGAGAATGACCGAAAGGAGGTGCTTAAATCAACATTGAACAATGAGATTCTCGATCTCATGCATAATATTTCTAAGCTCTGCAATTTATGAATCATAAAACGTTTTCTTTGAAGAACACACCGGTTGAATTACAAGGAGGGGGCAAAAAAAATCCGGCAGCAATTATCAGTGAAAGCTATGACATCACAGTAAAATAAGTTTCACAAGGAGATCAACAGAGAGAGCATAGTCAGTTCCTGCATTTGCTTTCTTGTTTACAAAATATCAAACAAAGCAAGCTAATATATTAAAAATAACCATTCTGCAAAATCCAAGTTTAATTTAATTTTTGATGTTGTTGAGCATACCTTAATGCTCATTGCTCAAATGTCATGGAACATATACATCAATGAATTGTTTGGCAGCTGTCTTATATTGTCATTTGATGATAGTTTATTTCAAATTCAGATATTTCTATTTTCTTGTGAAGAATACTTCTACAATTAATTTTATGTAATTTTTTTTACTAATCTACTGTAGCAAATATATTTTTGTCAACATAAGAGCATCAATCCAATAGTATGCTTGACATAGTTTATAGATCTGCACCTACAGTCACTTGAATTGAAAATATCTTATCAAACTCATGCCAGGACAACATGTGTTTTGACAACAGAGTTGCATGAATACCTAATTTCTTACCGAACTAGAATTTTACACCTTCGTTAGTGTTTAAATATTTTCTAGCTTTAATCTTCACCTTTTTACTCCAATTTCATTTTTAGTTAGTTTTTATTTGAGAAAATTGTGAACCAAAATAATTGCCATGCTTTTTAGATGTTACTTCGTTTTCATTTGCAATAGAAAAAAAGTACAAAAAAATGTTTTTCGTTGAATTTTTCCTCAAGTCTAGCCCCTTTTAATATATTTTCCCATTCTAAAAATACTTGGCTAGCATTTTAATTATTACAACAACATACCCAGTGTAATGGGCCTGGGAGGGTATGATGTACGCAACGTTACCCCTAACCTCCGTGGCGTTGAGAGGTTATTTCTAGTAAATGCTCAAAAGATACCATTTTAATTATGAACACAAGAAAAATCAAAATTGAGACCAATAAGAGCTTGTCACTTGCACCCAAGGGCAAGTAGCCAATGAAGTGGTTGAGAGTCATGAGGTCTCATGTTCAAATCACACTAGGGACAAGAAAACATTCTGTGATTTTTCCCATTTGTCCTAGTGTTGATGGAAAAATTTACATGTCACTCGTGAGAGGTGGCAGATATCCCGTAGAATTAGTCTAGTAGCACGATAGTTAGTCCGGGCACCACGATCATTCAAAAATTCACAACCTGGCAGATATCCCATAGAATTAGTCGAGTTGCGTGAGAGTTGATTTGGGCACCACGATCATTGAAAAATAAATATATAAATAAGAGCTTGTCACTTGGAATATTCTTTCCTATCCAATTCAAATCATATTTCACAGATTTGATTTGTATTCCAATCTTTTACCCCCATTTGTTCTTATTCAATGCACAAGGGTCTTTTCGAAATTATCCAAAAAAAGAGGATACATTTAGACCTAAATCTGGACAATATATAAACTAAGGCCTTATTTTTTTTTTTTCTGCACTGAATGAAGGCTTTAATCTTAAATTATTTGGATCTCAGTTATTAAGAGACTGTTGAGATTAGCTGATTAGCATTTTTAAGTGCTTACACGAATTTTGTAAATAAGCATTTACGTGTTCAGATAGAAGTGCTTAAACTATTAACAATGTGTTCTGTAAAAAGTGCTAATAAGTGGTCTTTAGTCAGAATGACAAAATGTCCTTAAATTTTTACAACAATTTTTTCCGTGCAAAAAAAGGAGGAATGGTGGATATGGAGTGAAGAGGAAGCTTTGTTTTGAGAAAAATATTTTTTTAAAAAAAATTAAAGATAAAATAGTAAAATACTTGGTCAAACCAGAAGTGCTTATAAGTTGAAAAGTCATAAGTTGGGGATGAACAACTTATGACTTTTGGCTTATAAGCACTTCAATGTTAACCAAACGCATAGATAAGTTAAAAAGAGCTTATAACGCAGTTTGACCAACTTGTAAGCTAAGTGAGTGTTTGGCTTAACTTATAAGCTAGTCAACTTGGCTTATAACCACTATGTAGCTTAATAATGCAATTGGTAAACACCAAAGTACTTACAAACCCAAATCAATCAAAGTCACAAGTTCATCATTTCTGACTAATGGATTTTCAGCTTATAAACATTTTTGGTTTGACCAAGTATTTTACTATTTATCCTTTAATATTTTTTTCTTAATTCTCAAAACATCTTTCCCAAAACAAAATTCCTAACTTCAAGACTTTGTATATGTCGTTTCTCCTTTTCTTTACAGAGAAACTTCTAAATTTATAATTTTTTGCAAAATTTAAAGAGTTTTTCAGTCATTCTAACACAGAGAACAACTAATCAACACTTTTTTTTACCATTCAACACTTCTATCCAAACACATAACTACTTATTTAAAAAATCAATTGAAGTAATTAAAAATGCTTTACAACATTTAAGCTTATCAACTAATCTAAACGTGTTCTAAGTCCATTAGTTTTTTAGGTATGAATCTTAATCATTAAGTGTTTTTTCTTTAATATTTTACAACCACTTAATGTGCCTTAAATCTTAATAGGTCTAAATGATTAAGATTTGTAATGAAAGCCTTAATATCACTAAAATGTCAATTCAAAAGTTTCTACAAAGATTGCAGCTATGTTGCTCAGACTCTCCAAAGTGTTGTCATACTCGTGTCGGATCCTCCACAAATGCACTACCTACACCTACCTCTGGAAGATCCAACATGCACCTATCGACACTTTCAAAGACTCCGAGAAACAAAGGTGGCAGTTCACCAATTCACGCTACAACCATCGCCCAACATTAACAACTATTGTCATCACCGTCCATCATTATCAACTACCATCACCCTACCACCCACACCATCAATCGTTACAATCAATTGTCACCCCATCACTATCCATCATTTACCATCATCACTATTGGCCATCATCCTCATTCATCACCAGCATCAGCTACCACTCTCATCCACCATACTATCAACCACCGCCAGTCCGCCACTAACTATAACTATCGACCACTAGCTACTACACACAACGCCATCATTAGTCAATATCATCCCCAATTCGCATCCACAACAGCCACTGCTAGTCATCACCGCTAGCAACTATAATATAATCTTTGAAGAACATTTTGTTGATATAGTATTAGAATAATTTTCTTTTAGCCAAGGGTCTATCGAAAATAGTCTCTCTACCCCCACAAAGGTAGGTGTAAGGTCTGCATACATTATACCCACCTCAGATCCTACTTGTGGTATTACACTAGATATAGATATGTAAAGCAACAATAGTATTAGATTAAGCAATAGTATTAGATTAAGTTAGTACGAAAAACAAGTTCCAAATGAAGCATTCCACATTGACTGTTTTCACCCTGCCTTCCACAACACACCTATACTTCACACCTCCACATAGGTAGACCCCATCCCCACCACCCCTACATCTCATAGTATTTTTCTAAGATTATATACAATACTTTTAGGATAATAATTTTTTGCTTATGATTGAACACAAAAAAATAAGTAAGAAATGCACTTATTTTCTTGAAAAATATTTGCTTCCATTGCGAACACACCCTTTAGAAAAATTCCAGGGTAAAAATATTTTTTAATTTTATTGCTAATGAAAACAAAAGTTATATCTTAAAGAGCGAGTATTTTGTGATTTACAAAAAAAAAACTACTTAGAATAAAATAAAAGTTAAAAAGTCAAGATTAACCCTAGAACATATTCAAACGCTTAAAAAAAGGCGCAAAATTTAGGTTGGGTCAAGAAAATAGGTGTTAACATTCAAACTTGACATTTGGCATAAGAGGAAGATAGTAAAGCATTCTGACTTTTCAAAAAGTGCCCTTTCTATGTTGATGTTTCTCATTCAACCAAGTCTTTATTGACTAATATTTTTGAAATAATATGTTACCATTCTCAAAATAAACAAAATGAAATAGATTTCCTTCCTTAAAAAGAATGACTCAAGTCTAAACTCGTTGATAACTAATACAAACATCAGGTTAAAGGACAAATACCGTATATTTTGTTTCCGGCTTGCCCCAACCACTACGTTCAGGTCTTGATCTCCCCAAAGTGTGAGCCCCAGAAAGTGCAACAATTTCCTGAAAACCAAAATCTGACTAACATGCCGCAAGAGAAACATTAAATCACTAAGGAAATGAATTTGTTAGCATATATTACCTTATCATTTAGTCCCATCCTGTAGAAGACATCACGCAAATGAGCAGCAGGGGAAGGGGGACCAGCATCTAGTGTCATCAAAAGTTAGTTAGTTGCAAATACAAAATAAAAGGTCCAGTGCTCCTTATTATAAGATACTGTTAATTATTGAAAGCACAAGGGTAAGGCTCGGCAATAGTAGGGGTGAAACAAGCAGACTCATAATAATGGGTCATCTACTTATACAACAAAAGTCAACTGCAAATACGTCTCATGAATACTCAGATTAAAGCATTACGAATGACATGAAAAGGCATCTAAAATCAGAAGAAATAAAACATTCTGAAAAAGAAAGATGTAAGTCCTACACCAATAACACCAAAATCATCTTAACCAAGTACATCACCCAACAACCACAGGCTTGCACGACAACTACACCTGAGGTTGGCATATGAATTCTTATTAACATACTTCACTCTATGTCGAACCATTTCATCCAACATTCTAACACCAGAGTTTTTCTACATTTTCTACTAACATATAAATCTCTTGACCAAAAAATAGGCTCCTACAAGTACCAACTCTAGGCCTAATGTAAGCACTGAGCATAGCATCTTGACTAAAATTTAATTCGAACCAGTCAGTGTTGCCTATATGGATCTTCATCTTCTATTTATCCAGATTTTACTAAATTTGCATTAATTCCGAGATATTGACAGCCTTCTGTAACAACTCTCTTTCATGTTATGTTAGGTCTATTTTGTCCATTTTTTATACCTTCGATTATCATGGTTCGCACCTATAAACGGTGCATTTGAAGGTCTACATAGCACATGATCAAACTATTTAAATAACCTTCTCTCATTTTATTTGGTGTGGCTGTTCCACTAGAATGTGATCCTTTGTGGTTTTGTCTAATTTTGGTCCAAACCACATGTATCTGAGAAGTCCTATTTTGCAACACTCATCTTGTGGATATGTTGGACATAGAGGCCTAACTGCCGCTCCAATATAACATGGTTGATCTTCTAATTATACCAATCCCTCTGTCCCATTGTATGTGGCACGTTTTCTTCTATATTTTGTCCAAAAAAGAATGATAACACTTGTATATTTAGAAAAAGATTTTACTTTAAATTTCTCATTTTACCTTAACGACATGATTATATAGTCATAAATGTATTTGACATCTTTTAGACCACAAATTTCAAAAGGTGCTTCTTTTGTTTCTAAATCTTATGCCCAATCAAATTCCGCCACATAAATTAAATAGAGGGAGAATAACACTTTTTATTCACTTCGGTAGGTATCAGATGATCTTATCACTCCTACATTTCAACCATCTAACTTTATTATTGTGTATTACTATCTTTATCTGTCATACCACTCTACTTTACATACATTTTACTTTATAGATATCTAATTGTTGGAATTTAGACACCAAAGTACCTTCTAATCTCACCTCAACTTCGCTCACTCTTATGCTGGCTTAACGTGCAGTACTGCATACACCCTGTCTTCTACTTATCCTTAAAGTGTTATTCTCTCAAGTGTTTCTCCATAGTGCAATCTTCCGGTTGATACCCTCGCTAGTTTAGTCAATTAACGAAATATTTTAGACCAACAAATCTCATCTTGCATGCCGTCCATGATTAGGGTAAACAAGTACGATATCAATTCAGATCACTAGTGTAAATCCATGATAATGAGAGACTCCTCTAAATCTCCCCCCATACTCATTACTCTCATACTTGTAACTACCCCTTCGTAGATATCCTTTTATGGTATTTATCTTGATATGACTTCTTTTCTGGTATACTCTCATACTTGTAAATACTCTTCGTAGATATCCTTTTATGGTATTTATCTTGATATGACTTCTTTTCTTCTCCAATACACCCAGACTTGTGTCAAGTAATATTACTGATTCAATGAACAAAGACTAATCTGTCAAAGTTATATATATAAGTAAAGGTTACGCACGTAAAGATGCACAGTTGCAAACTAAATTCTAAAAGTCCTCAGTTGTTACTATATTATGCAAAACCCAATCAGAAAATAATTGAAAAAATCCAAAAGTTCATGTCGCACAATGTGGAACTATTGCAACTATGAATTTAATGATTGAAAATATATAGTAATTTAAGTTATTTCTCTATCCTAGTGTGTGTTTTGTGAAGTGATATGTTTGAAGCTTCAGAAATTATTGTGTTTTGTGAAGTGACTATGTTTGCAGCCTTCAGAAATCAAGTGTGAGTACTAAGGATCATAAATCTACCTGTGTCTTCTTAGTTATTACAGCTACGCTATTTGAACATTATGGTTCTTGTTTTTCTTTGGGGAATAAGGTAAACATTATGCTTGTAGTTAATTTGATCATTGTAGCTGAATTTTCTCTTCTGAAACTTTAACAAGTCTCTCAAATCCCTTACATCTGTAAGGTAATATGGTTTTATCCTAATGTCACAATAGACCTAGATGATAAACCCTCTTCGTCCTCTTTGATCCCTATATAAACACACATACCATCTTTTTTGAATCTCTGGGTACCTGATGAAGATTTAAAGTATTATAGTAGAAACAGACTGTCTTTTTATAACTAGAAATCCCCGAGGGGCAGTGGAGCAAGGTTCAAAACTAGGTGGATAATGAGCCTTTCCTCTCCCTTCTCCACTTAACTACCAAGATTTTGTCTACAGTAAGGTTTGAACCTGTCATGTGCGCATAACCTACCATCACACACTGCACTCTTGGCATTCAAAATTGACAGTGTAGTTCCAAAGTTCAAATTATGCCCTTTTTTTTTAATCAAGATCAAAGTTCAAATGGGTGTAAAATAACAAATCTCACCAGGAAGCCTTCCTTCTTCTGGGCATTGCTCAGATACGGACACATCCATCCTCCCATATTTCATGGGAATTTTGGGCCCCCCAGCCTCCTATTGTTTTGAAATAAACCAATTAATGAGTGAGCTAATTTTATTGTCAATACTAAACAAGAAAAGAAACTAAATTACCTCAATGGCGGTTGCACTGGCCAGCTGGAATAAATCTGCATAAGTAACAGCAGAATACTTGTCCTTGATAGGCTGGAGAAGTTTCAGTGCATTTACAAGTCCTGAGTTGCTAGCTTGTTAGACTAACAAAGAAAAGAAAGTCAACAGAATTTGTAACAATGGAGAGAGGACTTACCAGCATTGGCTCCATGTTTCAGTTCAACTTCGAATCTTAAGCTTCCATTAGCTCCACCTCTTTGTGGCCACTCCTCAATATTCTTGTTGTAAGTACCAGCATCGTGCCAGCCCAAGCGAACCTAGAACCATTTAGAAGTGTTAAACTGTGTTCTAGATTTCTCCCCAGAGGCATTGGTAAGCATATTTAAACAAACTTGAAATGAATTCCTTTATTTAGCCAAATGCATCACATTGAATAGCTGATATTATAATAGTTGGAGTGAGTCATACACATAGAGATCGACAGGTATTGAGGGACCCTCAGCTGCTCAAAAGAACAGAACACAGAAAAAGAGAGAGTCGAGAAAAATGACCATGTACTAAAACATGATACACAAGTTTACAGGGAGACAACAAATATATTACTAAACGAGTACAACATAAAACAAAATTCTATAGTTTACTGACCAAACAACTCGTGTTATCATTGTGCTGACATGAAAGAGAAATTCAGTATACAATCATCTCTATACAAATCAAACAACTGAAAGGAGATCTGTAAAGCATTTATTTGTCCTGTATTTCCCTAGTACAATCTCAAAGGACTGCCAGGAAGTATATATGACAAAGCTTCATTTGGCCGAAGCACTCATCCAAGCTTCGTAGTATCTACAAGGATATTCAGTTTCATATTCCAAAGGGCCATTTTTAGAACTATTATAAGGTTGGTCTTAACCTGCTACAATGTAGCTGATGTTACTTTTTTTTTTTTTTAAGACAGGAAAAAATAAAATTATTCACTCTCTTATTCATTCCACTCACTCATCTTTAGTAGTGAGGGAGATAACATCAGCAAATAAGATAAGCACCATTGATTTGAGCAGAAGACATATCACTTCAGCTCAATCAATGCCAAAAGTTGGGTGCCTCATCGAGCGGTTAGAAGTATTTTGGACAGAGCTTTCATTTTCAGATTTCGGAGTCCGTGTCTCATGTTTACTCTTGAAAAAAAAATTCTTATCTAGGTATTGCCATTAAAACAAGCTGATGTCGATGAAAATTCGCAAGTTCATTTGTTTACACTTCGCAGGTGATGTATTCAAGTTCAATCATTCACAGGTTTATACATATTGAACAGTTCTGGTCAAATACCAAAATAGATCAGAAATTTACCAAAATAGGATGACAAAACTTAGTGTTCAGTAGCTCTTTGATGTCCTCTCTGGCACTTTTCAACTGATCGGGATCAGAGGCAGCTGATTTAGCCGATGCTACAGTACTGAAACTTCCACTAGATACTCGAACCAATGATTGCTTCTACAAAAACAATAATCGCGAGAAAAAACATCAATAAAATACTATAATACAATTCAAAATGCGTAATGAAAAGCGAAGGAAGCACTGAACAACCTGGTAACGAAACACATGGGATAAAAGAGGAGATGATTTGGGGCACTTTAGAGGAGATACAGAAGATGATGAAAAGTAGAGCCTGGCAGTAGCTCTGGAAACGGTAAGTCTAGCGGCCGGGAGGAGACGAGAGGCGGCGCCGGTGAGAGAAGCCATTGAAGAAAGTTGCTGGTGAAGTAAAGATGAAAGAGCCGGTGGGTGCGTTTTCTTTTTTTATTTTTCTTTTATTTTGGGTAGTGTGGCTTTTATTGGGCCAGCCATCGAACCAAACCTTCAATAAATTCGATTTTGCTACCAACCCACTAATTAGAGAATGTTGAAATGACACTCCCGCCCATGCAAAATTTAAAAGATATACTTATTGAATTTGATTTATTTGATACGTATAATATGACTACGGACGTAATTAGATTAAATTTCGACAGATCATAATAGATCAAGATGATAGATGAGACAAGATCTAACATAATTTGAATTTGTTTGGATTAAAATTTAGGTAATGTGTTATATAATTGGTCAATATTTGTTTCAATTCAAATTTTTATTAAATTTAATTATTTTATTTCTTTTTTTAAAATATTTTGATATCTAATAAAATTATTGTTTTCTTTATGACTATATAAAACATATCAAATTTTAAAAAAAGTTATTTTAATTTTTTTTAACAAGATTTATCATAAATCAGTTTTGAATTACATATTAACTTAATTTTTAATTGAATCAAAATGAGTTGAGATAATAAATAAACTGATCAATAATCTGGCCAAATATAGTCGTATTGGACGAGTTAGACAAGTTAGATTTTATTTTACTGACCCTAATAAATAAATCGCGAGTAACTCAAGATAGGCTTCCGAGATACAAGTACAATTTCATGATAAAAAAATGATTTAAAATTTCTCATATTAAACTGAATAGTATATTTATCTTTTATTTAATTATTTTAATTTTCTTCTTCTATGTATAGTTTTTAATTTCTCATCTTTTTAAATTAAAGTAATTTGATTCCTAAATCCTAGGTATAAGTGTCGCAAGGTTCAATATTATTCAAATGGATAGTAGCCTAAAATATGATATTCGCTGACAAAATATGTACATTTTGTATAAAGATGTATATTTTAAGTATGGTATATTATATATTGATATATAAAAAACATATATCTAATGATTATTATTTTATTGATGATTATTTATGTGAATTTGTCTATTCTATATTGGGGAGAGTATGGTATTGTGATATGCGTCTAACTCACACACTATGTGTTGCGCTTTTATCTCTTTATGTGTTAATTTATTATGAATTTATCATTAAAAAATTTACGATTTTATAATATATTTTGACTTTAGGCCATCAAATTTATTAAGTCGACCCTTAATGCATGTCTTAGCATCTTTAGAAGAGATTATCTCTGATCATTCTTTGGTACTTCCTATTGTCTCTTTGTGTTTGCTTTGGTGCTACTTCATAATACTCCATAATTATAGACCAATTTTTTTTTCCAAAAGTCTCATTCAACTTCCCCAAAAATTAAAGGGCCCCAAAATTTATTATTTTTTTGTATACTACTTATGATATAGTAAAATTATAGTAAAAAAGTACTACAATTTGTATTTCATTTTTTAAAACTGTGATAGAGGTTATTAAATTAGGTGTTTTGACATCTAATGGATAGAAATGAATAACTAAACAATTTCTTGAAAAAATGGAGTCTCTTGTTGCATCTTTTAGAGTGGATTGTTTCTTTGAAGAAGAGTTTATTAAGTCATTTTACTTCAAAATAAGTATGAGTTGTTTTAAAGTTATGAAATTATTTGACTTATACTTAGTGGTGAGATTATTAAATTATATGAATTTATAAAAATATCATCTTAATCATTAATATATATATGTTTTTTTATAAAATATTATAGTGTGATCAAATATCTGCAATAGTGAAAAACTAACAAGGTGATATGATAGAGTAACCTATCATATATAACACAAGTATTAGTAATTAATTTTACGACTCAAACTCGTAATTTAATTATACTTAACACAAAGATAACTCTACCATCAAACATATAAAATACATTTTTCAATTACAAAAAAGAAGGTTATATTTACTAAATACCAATTATAAAAAAAAAATTATTCTTACATATTTATTTATTTTAAAAAAAGAAGTGTTAATAATCCATTAACTTGTAACATTACATTTTCTTAATGGGGAAAAAACTATTGGGCCTTGGCAAATGAAAGTTTTTACAGCCCATAGGAAAGCTTAATTAGCTACTCTTTGAGAAATAACCAAATGTCCAATTAGCTTTGGAAATGTTAAACAAATAGCCTTTTTTTGCTCATAATTCACCAACTCCTTTGCTTTTGACTACTTTGAGAATAGGTCCAAAAGTATCATCCTTTTTTCTTCAAATGACATCGATTATGTATGCAATATTTATATTTTTTCTTAGACTTTGAAGGTGCGTGTGACGATAAATATGATAAATTTAGCTAATTTGTTATGTCCGAGAGTATTTGTTATGACATGAGTGTTTGTAATATAGTTAATATATTGATGTATACGTTATTTGTCTGTCGGGCATCTTGAGAAGGGTCCTCGAAGTCAAAAATACAAAAAAACAGTTATAACAATATCCTGGTTGAAACTTTCATCATTTGAAAGGCCAAATTGAATTTAATATTCATGATATAGGTATTTTTGGACTTTGTTGCTTTCTTTTTCTTCTTTAGTTATACCGTTATTTTTTTTTATTTTTTATTTTTGTTAAAGTATTGCAAAGCTATTAGTTGTTGTATAAATATGCATGGAATATGTACACATAAAATAGTAGGGAAAATTACACGGCTAAGCAAACTTATACTATTTATTTACTCATCATAGCTATAGTTTGCTATAATTACCACTCGCGACTAACGTTATACATTAATTACGTGGGCTGACTTTGAGTTTGTACAATTAGTCATGTTTGTATATGTATAATTCGCCAGGATATACAAATAAATATGTATAATATATAATTTTTTAACCTATATACATATACAATTCACCTCTCTCCCACTCTATGCCCTCTCTCGCTCGCCTCTCTCCTTCCTCTCTCAATATCGCTCGTTTCTCTCCTCCCTCTCCCAATCTCGCTTGCCATTTATACAAATGTATATGTATAATATATAATTATATACATATACAATTCACCTCTCTCCCAATCTCTGCCCTCTCTCTCTCGCCTCTCTCCACCCTCTCTCGATATCTCTCGCCTCTATCCTCTCTCTCCCAGTCTCGCTCGCTTCTCTCCTCCCTCTCCCAATCTCACTTGCTATATATACAAATACATATGTATAATATACAATTATTTAACCAATATACATATACAATTCACCTTTCTCTCACTATTTTCCCCCTCTCTCTTGCCTCTCTCCTCTCTCCCCCAGTCTCGCTCGCCTCTCTCCTCCATACAACATGTAGCTACAAATTGTAATTATCAAACTATAGCTATGGAGAGTAATTAATTATTTTTAAGTGGTTATATGTGAAAGTTTCCCAAAATAGTAGATGTCGTATGTGTGTTATTTATATGTTCGATTATTCTCTAAAAAGATTTGTTTAACGAAATTCATAGCTAATAATACTTTGGTTTGGACAACAAATTTATAGACCACATATAAAGGATCAAAAATTAAAAATCAACGTAAAATAGGAAAATTTGTGCAAAAACTTATTAGAATAACTTGGATATGACCCAAATCAACCCTATCATCAAAATCACTTCAGCCCAAACTCATTTAAGATTTCCAATTTTGCAAAAATTGTCAATTTTTCTTCTCATTTAAAAAAAAAAGGCTTTGAAAGGCTATATACCTCACTTCTTACCATTTTAGGTGAGCTCGCTACAAAGCCAACACTGTTATCGTGGGATCAACTGCTCGTTCCGATATAGAATTGGATGACCAATAACTGCGGCAAGAGAGAATTTATGACCTCATGAATTGAGAGGCAATTTTTGATTTTCAAGACCGACTATTTCAACCGCTCGGACATCCATTTCCTTCGCTCTTCTCCCACCCTATCCATCTACGCTGCTAGTTTGACAAACTAAAGCATTTCTAACCTCAAGTCTCGTTTCATCATCAAAGTAAGTTAAAAATAGTTATTCTAAACATAAAATTATACCTAAACTTCAAAAACATGAATTATTGATTATTTCCTATAGTAGAAGGGTATTGATTGAAGCTAAATCATTACACTCCATGTTATTTAAAAGTGCAATTACATGACATGATGATGACCAAATCACACAAAGAACGATAATTTATTTTGTCACATATTTACTTTTATATAAACTATATGAATAATAATTGTGTGTTTGTCATGTGTGTGTTTTAATTGATGAATAATATCTACTTATGGATTAAAATAAGATATGTGATTTATAATTAAGAAATATCTTTATTTGATTTAATCATTGATCTAACCGATCATATTATATTGGTGACAAAATTACATTTGATTTGTTGGACGTATTAGTTGGAAAGTCATTTAAGGCATCATTGACTTTAAACTTAAACGTGCAATGTTCCAAGGTGGGATCTTTTCATAATTTTCTTTAAAAAAAAGTGGAGCTAGGTATCTTTGAATTGATTTAAAATTATTTTTTAAATTTTTTATTATTTATTCACTTTTAAATTTGTATATTTATTAAGAAAATAATGATTATAATGGTAAGTTTATCATTCTACCCCTCTTAATTACGAAATGAATGAATTAAAATTTTAACAAATTTTTTTTTTTTTCAAAATTAATTAATTAAGAGTGTAATTGAAAAAAAAACTGTTCTTTTTTAATTTGTAAGAAATGGACAAGTAAAAAAAATAATTAAAATCTGACTTTTTAAAAACTACATTTAAAAAAATTAAGCCAAACAGACAGACTCTTATGATAAAATAATAATATTCAAATGCTTAAGCAAACAATATTTTTATAATACTAAAAACGTATCTTATTTTATCATTTGGTCTTAGTAAATTCCAAAGATGTTACATCATTCTTCTCTAATTTCTTTATTACTTGTCCTTTGCTTTCGAACTAATCCAAAGAATTAATA
Organism: Solanum lycopersicoides; assembly: GCA_022817965.1. NCBI lineage: Eukaryota > Viridiplantae > Streptophyta > Magnoliopsida > Solanales > Solanaceae > Solanum > Solanum lycopersicoides. Next base: position 75,650,465 of record CM040623.1, on the reverse strand, counting down.
AGTAAAAAAAAAAGATTCTTGGAAACACAACATTTGATTCTTGGAGTGGATTGTTTTAAAAGTGTTGTCCTATTCATGTATATACAAAATTTAGAAACATATAATATTTTTCTTTATCGAATCAACAAAAGATTATTTCTAATGCGGTGATACTCAATACAAATTCGAAATTATTAGATTTCAATTTAAATATTCAGACACCGAACAAAAAAAATAAAAAAATCCTTCCTTTGTTTGGATTGCTTTAGCGTGTGGTTCTACCAAAGAGGGAGAAGTTTGTTGCACCTAACATACACTGCTGGGTCTCAACACAATTAACCTAACATTAGGGGAAAATATTTCCAAATTTACATGTCTAAAAGTCTTTGATTAGCTCTGTTTTATTTATATGATATAATTTTATTTAAAATAAAATAATAAATTATATTTTTATGATTAAATAATAATAATAATAGAGTTTACAAATGGTTTACAATTATATGATATAATTTAATTTAAAATAAAATTATATATTAATAAACTATATATGACTTTTCTAATAAATTTGATGCGAAAACACAATAAGATAACTTTACAAATGTTCATAAAATAGAAACAATAAATAACAAACATGAAAAGAACTATACAAGCGTAACACAGAGATAAATTAAGAGGAATAGAATTCTTATTTTAGATTTTAATGTTTTTTATAATGTGAAATTGTGAACTCAAAGTCACTGTAAAGTGTAAATGGATGACTAAAGGAAAAAGATAGTACTCTATTAAGGTATTGAGATTAATATATAATATTTATGTACAAGCAAAAGTAGTAAATTACTAATCTTAGGGGTCGTTTGGTACAAAGATTGATAATGCAGGGATTAGTAATGCTGAGATTAGTAATGCAGGGATTAATAGTACAGGGATTAGTAATACATGGATTATTTTTATCAAGTGTTTGGTTCATTGTTTTCGACCTCATCTTATGTTTGGATTAAAACTTTCTAAAAAACTTCTTTCCAATTATACCCTTATATTCTTATGCAATTGGGTTAAGGTAAATAATTGCCGGATAATATTTTTTATGACCTTCTAACTAGCTAAGAAAAGAACAATTTTATCGTCATGTTTGCCTTTTTTTTCTTAAATTATTTGAGGATAAATAATTGTCATCTTATTAAATTGATCACTTACAAATGTCAATTTTCAATTTAAAAAAAGATAAACTATCAACTTTTAAAATTGAAAAGACGGTAAACAATAGTAAAATTGAATAAACCATCTACATTTACGAATAAAATTGCAAGTTGTATTTTTTATATGTATTCAATGTTATAAATTATTGAAAATACAAAATATTAGAAAACCGCACAAACATTTAATTATTTGTTTATTTTCTTAATTTTATGTTTTATGATTGTGCTAGTAAATTTATTTAAATAAATTAGCTTACAAATTATTTAGAGAGTTAAATAATTTGTAAGTTAATTTATTTAAATAAATTTACTTGCACAACCATAAAACATAAAATCAAGAAAATAAACAAATAATAAAATGTTTTGAGGGATATTTTTGTCTTTAGTAGACTTATCCCATGGTATTATATCCATGTATTGCTAATACCTCCAAATAGAAGGTATTAGTAATACATCATATAATACCATGTAGGAGGTATAACTAATCCATGGATTAGTTATACATAGACCCAATTTCCTACCAAACGTAGTACTAAATAATACCATCTATAATACATGGACTATTTTATTTAATGCGGCCTACCAAACGACCCCTTAATGGGTTATCGGTTTACCGAATAACCCAATATTAAAAACCAATACCGAAACGATAACTCAATAATTTTTTTTTATAAAACCATTAAAAATGGTTAACCCAATAACGATAAATCAATAATATTTTTATCGGTTCGATTTATCGATCGATTCGATTTTTACACTTCCATAACCTTGACCTTACTTGCAAATTCGAAGCCAAAAACCAGTTGAGCTACGCACAACTTTGATTGAAGCGGCGTCACATTTGTAATATATAGCTATATCTCTGTTTTTTCCCTTCTCACACGGTACATATTTCGTAAAAATTTCAACGAAGTAGTGTTACGTGACATCATATATCCTTATTAAATCCGCCCTTATATATTATAATTTCATATTATGATACTATATAGCTGGATAAAAGGACCCTGAGATATAAAAATAAATTGAATAACTTTGTGTAAAACAACGGTTAGTTGAGTAACTATACGAGATATCACAGACCTTTATAAGTGGTCGATATGAAATTAATATAAAAAGGTGTGGTCCTTTAATAATTTTGATTTTCTGTACTATCCGAATTTTCTTATTAGATTATTTCAGGGAGTTTATAATAAATAAGCCAATCATAAGAAAGGTACAAGGGGGACCCACTCTCAATCCTGATTGGGTGTTTGATTCGCAAATATCTCACTCTCACCTTCGACTCACGTGATTGCACGCTCCATAATTTTGATTTATTTTTCTCTATACTTTTTTTTCCTCTTTAATTTTAATTTAATATCTCGATATTGTTTTCTTTTAAAGTCAAAATTAATATTTTCATTTTCCCATCCAATGGAATATATTAAGATAATATATTAAGAGCAAAAAGTATCCTACGGTTGAGTTGTTAGGTACTAGTAATTATTCCAAAAAATTAGAAATATTTTAATTAAGACACATAAATAGAATAAATATTTAATAATAAGAGATTATATCTTAAGATGTAGAGTAAGAAAGAGTAAAATAATCAACCACTTATCTAGACTCTTGATTAATATTTTTTTTAGAAAACATTTAAATAAAAACAGGATAAATGTTTTGAGATGAAGAAGTAATTTATATACAACAACACTTGTAATATAGATCAATGTAACAAGTTCTCTTAGGTTTGGGTGAAAAAACAATAATAAATCTTAGGTTTTCTTATTCACGATTAGGTACTTGAAATCAATATAAAATGAATATGGAAGATTTTGTGTCATGTACGTTAAAATTGTCTAAGCTATTGATCTCGTTTGTTTGGAGTGATGAAATTTCGTGGTTAATGATTTTCATGAAAATATGTGTTGAAATTGAGTTATTAATTTTTGGAATTAAGAAGGTGCTAAAATGCCTAGAAAAGAGTTGAAATAAAATTGAGTTAATCTGTCCTTATTTACTTGTTTATTTTTTACTTGACATATTTATTTATTAAGAAAATAATAATTAACATAGTAAGTTCACCATTTTATCTTATTAATTAATAGAATTTCAAAATCAACTTATTCATTAAAGAAATTCTATTTTTTTTTTCAAAAAAAGATAAAAAAAATTGAAGATATAATGGGTAAAAAAATGTCATTTCTTAATTTGTCAAAATGACAAATAAAAAGTCAATTTAAACAAATAACAAGGAATAGAAGGAGTAGTAGATGTTCGACCTAACGTTTCGTATCTCAATTCAAAGTTTTGATTTGCAATCAACGTTTATTTAATAAACATGCACAAAATTTCAACTTTAATTTTAAATGAAGATTTCAAATCTCTTGTTCTTTAAAAATAATAATTAAGATCTCTTCTTCAACTTTGACATTAGGTCACCAAAAATATCTTGTCACACCCTACTAAAAAGGTCAGAAAAAAGAATTTTTAGTAGTTAATTAAAGTACACGATAATAATAAGAAAGAGGAAGGGATGAACTCAATTTCATGCGATCTCTAAAAAAAGAATATTGTGTTTGCACATAGATCAAGAAGTTTATTTAGTTTTCCAATATACAAAAAAATAATAAAAAATAAGATGATTCTTTACCTTCCAAATCCTTAATTAATTTGATTTTGTCCATATTAACAATTTTCACCAAACCTTTGAAGTTCAATAATTTGGGATTTTGCTATTTTTAAGTTAATCCCTTTCTTTCTACCTCATGACTTGTGAGTATGATATTATTGACTAGTTGGTAGTCTAAGTAGATAATATAGTAGGTCATTATGGATGAATTTAGTCTTAGGTTCACCCAATAGCTATGCTATAGGGTTGCTTGGTTGGTGGCTTAATTGGGACCAAAGAATTTTCAAAGTTGAAGTTGGCAATGTTTTATTTTTTACCCCTCCCTTTTATTATTTCTACTCTTTTTAGTGATTTAGATTTATAACTTTTAGATCGAAATTGACGAATGTTCACCATTTAAATAACACTCTCTTGTCAAGTTTGAATTAATTTATAAACATTTGACTAGGATTTCACTTTTTTTCAAAATTTAACTCTGAAAAACACATTTCATTATAAAATTTTGATTATAAAATTTTGAACCTAAGACTACCCATTTGGTATAATGTAGGAAGTCTCCTCCAAGTTTTCTCATCTTAATTATTGTATCTCACATTACCACATAAATTCTTTCATAATACATTATAGTACGTACGGCTTTCTTTATTGGTGCTTTTAAAAATTAAATTATGAAAAAGAATTATTATTAATGTATTTTAATATTAAAATTATTTATCAAGAAAAAATATTTTTATTATTTAATAAACAAACTCTAGTTAAATTTTTTTAAAATTAAATTAAAATGTACATATTGGATTTTTCAATCAAATTTGTTACCTTTGTAGGGGAGCTGAAATCTTAGAGTGTGTTTGGTATGAATGAAAATGTTTTTCAATTTTTCCATGTTTGGTTGGGACAAAAGTTTTGGAAAATGTTTTTCAAATCAACTTATTTTCCTCAAAATTAAGGAAAATGACTTTCCTTAAAAAATTAAGGGAAACATTTTCCAAAACTCTCCTCCAATTTTAAATTACATTTTTTTTTTGGGAAAAACATTAATTTTAAAAAAATATTTTCAATTTCAAAATTTATTTTTTCACCCGATCCTTGAACCCCCCCCCCGGCCAACCCCACTCCTCCTTAAAAAATTAATTTTGCTTTTTCAAAATATTTTTAACTTCAAATTTTTATTTTAAAACTCCTACCCCTCCCATCCCCCGGCCAACCCTCTACCAGCCCCCCCCCCAAAAAAAAAATTAATTTTGATTTTAAAAATACTATCAACTTCAAACCGCTCCCCCTGCCCCCCTACCCCCACCATCACCCCCCCCCAAAAAAAAGTTTGTTTTTATAAAATATTTTCAATTTCATAATATTTTTTACTCTAGTAAAAATAACAGATGTCTTTTAAAAATATTTTTCATTCATAAATCAAACTCTAAAGATTATTTCCGGAAAATATTTTCTACTAACCAACCAAACATGAGAAAATAAGTCCAAAATCTACTTGTTTTCCAGGAAAACATTTTCCTCCATACCAAACACACCCTTAATGTTTACTCTTTTCTATTCTTGCAAAAGCATTATTGAAAAAAAAAATTTTTTTTTCCTATTTGTTACCTATTTCTTTTGTTCAATCTTTAGCTATTGTATATTTTTTTTGTTATAATCCTCTAAAGTCAAAAAATAAAATTCGGATTAAATAAAATAATACATAAATTAAGATTTTTCTTGGTTATTTTTTAAAGGTCTGAAATCTTTAATTGCTATTTTTCAAAAATAAAAAAATCCTGCAAAGTATTATTATTACCTTTATTTATAATTTGGTATAATAATATACGAAATATACAATATAAATTCATAATATATTGCATAAAATAAAACAATTATTATATGATAATAAAAATAAATAAGGAAAAACTACAGAATATAGCAAACATCAATATACATTTAAATAAAATAGCTATAATTTAGTTTTTTTATGTTATATGGATATAAGTATATAGTAAATAGCAAAGTTACTTATATAGCAATAATCAGTTTTTTATAATTATTTAATATAAATAAATATTAAATAGGAAAGTTATTATTTCACTCATAATTATGTCCTCATCAATACCTTTTCTTTCATCAATATCCCTATATTACATATTTTTTTGTATTTTCCCCCTAAATTCCTTCCAAATCAAGATCTTTTTATATGATTCTAGGAGCGATTTTTGTGATTTTAATTCATTATAAGGTATTTTCTAACTGATTTTTCTCCTCGTTTTTTATGAAAAATTTATTTATATATCTATATTCATCTATTTTTATAGGGTTTTGATTGAAACTGTTTTTTTTCTTCATGAAATTATATTGTTTTTATACTTTTCTTTCCATGACGAAATTGCATATATCCTTACGAAAAGTGTCACCTTTAATGCTGGATCCATTTCCTTGTCCCGATGCACAGATGAGAGATCCCCGACGATCTATAAGATGGAGCGTAGGGAATACCCGCAGTTCAGCAAAGCCGTTAGGCTATCGTTGTTAGCAGAGAGTGTAGAGAGAATTTTGTTGCTTGTCAAATTTGTATATAGTATAATACTTATATACATAGATAATTGTATTGTAATATTAATAAAATGGTGATTTGTCAATATAAGTATATTTGGATACATAAGTATCCAATTGATTAGGCAATACAAGTATAGTTGGATACATCAATACTATATTTTTATAAATAAATTCATAAGTTAACATCAAACCTCAAGTATTATAGAAAACTTCACGAAAAATAGATCGATGTTTTGTTGGTTTTTTCAATTTTTTATATAGTCGAATACTTACACACTTTGATACATACACATTCTATTATTTTTTCATTTTCTTATTTAACAACATTGTATTCATATTATAGTATATTGGTGTATTCATTTTTTTGGTTAACAATAGTGTATCCATTTTTCAAATTGTTGTATTCATAAGCTAAAATTGTACTACTTTATCTTGTTTGATGTATTAATACATTAAATTTTTATAAATACTTGTATCCTTAATACTTTGAGTTTTATAAATAGAAACACCAATTTGAATTCAAAGTATTCATATGCTAATTGTACAAGCAATACATTTTTCTTATTTAGTTATTGTAATTACAACTGTATTAGTGTATAAATAAATAAAAAATAAAAAACATGTGCAAAAATACAACGAGAAAAATACATGAATAAACTTTTATATTCAAAATTTTATGAATACCGTTATAATTAGTATTTAGTGAATTATTGTATTTAGGAATATAAATACAACTTTTTTCTATTATGTGAATCAATCATATTTGCATACAATATGTAATTCTTAGTTGGTAATTTAATAATGAAAATTTCAGTTATTTAAGAACATAATAAAAGGTTGGTACATAAGAGTTATGGTAACATATCGTACCTTATTTAGTGCATTGTATAAATAATAATAATATCAATAAAATAAAATAAAATTTAATAAAATATGCAGCTACAAATTGACATAAAATGTAGTCATTTCTAGCAATAACATATTTATAGCTATTAAACTTTAATAACCCTATAAATGTAGTTATTTTTGTAAGTTGCTCATAAAAATATACTAATTTACCTTGATACTTGAAACGTTAAATTTTTTATTTTTTTTTAAATAAAAGAAGTAATTGTAAAAGTAAAATAAAAAGCAACCCTTGGTATTTCTTTTTCTTTAGAAAAGGTAAATTATTACGAGCGTGAGGAATATTTTTGGTTGGAGCGTGAGAATCATATAATATAAAATTATTACTTTTTATAATGTGTAAAAATATGATGAGACGACAAAAGTGAGATAAAAGACAATTCAAATCACGTGCACTTCACACTCTGAACGACAGTCCCCTTTTTTGGCTTTTCCAATATCTATTCAACACCATCATCTCAAAATATGATTGTTATTTTTTCCATCCATCTAATTTTATTTGTTATTATTATTTTATTTAACAGATTAAATAATTATTAATATGACTATTTGATGATACTATTCTTATTAAATAATATTTCTTATTAGATATTAAAAATTGGTTTAGAGAATAAATATTTATTGTAGAAGGTCAAATATAGAAAAAATAATTGTTTTTCTTGATACGTACGTAAAAATAACAAGCAGAAATAAAATTATTCGAGGAACAGAGACAAACAGAAATAATTAAATGAATGGAAGGAATAATTCTTTTTTCATCAAAGTGATAAATACAAATTTAATTGTCTTTGTTAGATGCTTTCTAAAATCGATTATGATTGACTAACATGAATTATGGTATGAGATTGACCTCTTCCGTCTTAATTAGAAGTTTCGTATTCAGACAATAAAAATTCTGTTGGAAGCATAGTCTCGTCTTGGATGTGACAAAATCCAATTGGGAGTATAGGCCCTACCGTGCTGCTCTAATGCGGACTCAGAGACTGAAAATTCCCAAAAAAAAAAAAAAAATACTGATTGAAGAAAATATTTTTTTTAATATATATCTATATTTTGGGATAATATTATTTGCAAAGCATCCTTATTTTAGAGGAAGAGGGAGTAAAATATTCAAGTATTTATACATCCAAAAATACTCATTAATAATAACTAAAATAATAATACGATATATCGCCGGCGAAGCACAGGCGACGAGCACAAAGTCGTCAGCCTAGAACTTACAGATATATATATATATATATATATATATATATACATATTATATAGATATAGAATCAAGTTTGCGAGAAATGGATGCAGAGGCGATTGTGAAGGAATTGAGAGAGACGTACGGGAGTGGGAAGACGAAGAGTTACGAGTGGAGAGTGTCGCAGTTGAAAGCTTTATTGAAGATTGCTGAGAATCATGAGAAGGAGATTACCGATGCTCTTTATTCTGACCTCTCTAAGCCTGAACTCGAAGCCTTTATTCATGAGGTATCACTTTTCTCCTTTTCATCAATCGCCTAATTTAAATTAATCTACAAAATAGTAGAGATCGATTTTTCATGTTATGATGAGTTAGAGGTAAGTTCTGCATACACTCTATCCTCTGACCTCTGGCGAATACAGTGTGTAGGTGGTTGTTGATGTTTTGAATCTCTGGCTGAAAATCTATCTCTGCATTGAAGGAAGAGTGAATTGCATAATTGGCTAATCTCGTTGTGTGATAAGAAAATTCCGAGTTTTTGATTCCTTTTGATTGATATAATATCTGAACAATAAAGTTGAGTATTGATAGGAAATTTTGAGTTTCCAGCAATATGGAGCATAAAGTTGAGATTGGAATAATTGCGTGCAATACTATGCTTTTCTCAGATTTGGAACTCAATCCTCAATGATTTTGATTTTTGCTTATGAATTTTGTATAAATCATTGGATTTTTGGGGACTTGTTTATTTTGTCTTTTTCTTCCGTTGAAGACTTCTATATATTTCCTTTGAACAATCCACATGGAAGAATTGGTTCATTAATTACTAAAAATTTTATAGGCACCTTTTGTTTGTTGGGTTATTTTTCTGCTTTTAAATTAATTATGTAACGTTGGAGTTTCTGTCTTCCTTTTGTTTCTTCTTTTTAATGAAATAAGGGTTCATAACTACACAAGACCACTTGATTATCATACAACTAAACTGATAACTAACTGACATCTTAGTTAGATAGTCTAGTGAAAAGCGAGTTTTCTCTTTTCGTGTTTAGTTTTCTGGAATTGAAGACGTTTTGATAGCTTAAAAGAGAAATGTTTGGCTATTGTGCTTTGCATTGGGTCGTTAGAGTGACAGGCATAAACAAGATAAAAATGTCACTGATGTTGGTAATCTAGAAAGTGTGTAGATATCACCAAGATTAGCTTTTGATTGCTCACCTTAGAATCTTATATCCAAATCTGCTTGTAGTGAACTTAAAGGCAAATCAAACATATCTTTTGACGGCTACTTTATTGATGGACAATCTTTCCGTTCCTTCAAACATTAGGATAAAGATTATGTTGATCTGGACCTCCTTTTTATTAGTTTAGATGGTCCGAATTTTGGACAAGATTCGAGGATAAACTGGACAATCATGGAATACATGAAACTGACTATAACTGAGAATTCTCACCAATAGATAGAGAGAAGAAATATTTGTGACAACTGGTAACAGCGACAACATAGCAGTGCCAAGAAAAATAATTGTCACCATTGGATCAGGAGGGCAGTCAGTTAGACAGCAGATACTAAATACATTATCCTAAAATGAATTTTGTTGTAACATCTTTGATCTTCTCCTATCTACTTAAAGTAAATATACATTTCATAAACAGGAAATTCTGGTAGTGTACTTATTTCTAGCTGTGCTCAATATGATCAATGTGAGTGATCACCAGAAGAATGTGCTGGATGATTTGACTAAGATTGATGTTTAATAGTTTTATGATGACATGATTACTCTGGAAATAGTCGAAGTATTGGGAAGTCACAATTTTAACCTACAAAGTGCTTTTTGATTAAATTAAATATGAAGTTCAGTTACATTGAAGTATTTGGTGGAACACATTTCTTTTATTCTGTTTTGGTTATAGCAGAAATAGTTTTATCATGAATATATAGAAGTTCAGGGGAAGGGATTTTTAGTTGAGGAACTTCTTAGCTATGTTGACCCACTTTTCGTTCTGTCTTCTGATTCATATGTTCTTTTACTGCAGGTTTCTATGATGAAAACAGCATGTAAACTTGCATTGAAGGAACTAAAACGGTGGATGAAGCCGGAAAAAGTAATTTTTTATACCTATTTATAGATATACATACTATCTTCTTACTAATTAATAGAAGTCCACTGATGCTAACATATGGAAATTACAGGTCAAAACTTCATTAACCTCGTTTCCTTCATCAGCTGAAATAGTTCCAGAACCTCTCGGTGTTGTATTGGTCATATCAGCATGGAACTATCCGTTCTGTATGTGAAAAACTGTCTATTTATCTCCTTTATAAGTGCATGCAATTGTTTTTCCTCTTATCTTCTCCTTTCAATATATCTTTAAGCAAGTCTCAACTAAGAAACCAGACTAATCACTTCCCTCTGCAGAAAATTCTGTTGTGTTATAAACTTTTATAATCAAGGGTTGTGGTGACTCTTAAAACTAACTAAACATTATATGGATGGATAATGTCAATAACTGTGAATGTAAGAATGGATCTTGCTTTTTGTTTTGCAACATTAGATCGGTGTTACTCACTCACAATGCAGAGAGAACATACCCCCACTCAGTTACACTGATCGTCTGTGTTTGAACTATCTGTCAATGAAGGCTAGGTCATATTTAGTGTCACAATGTCAAATGAACATACCCACACTCAGTTACTCACAATGTCAAATTTTTACTCTGGTCAAACTATTTTCTGCTTTTCTTTAATAAAAGGCCAAATACTAAGTAGATTACTGTGATGCTTTATCCTTTTCTGATGCAAGCAAGATTTTCAAGGCGCCTTTGTCCTTGTTGATAGCTAGTTTTCCATTATCCCTTATCAGTAATTTACTAATAATGTCTGTTTGTTTTATGATATTTAGTTGAAAAGTTACAACGCAGATTAATTAATCAGTTCTTCCCTCCCCCTTCGTTCTATTCCAGTGTTGTCCCTTGATCCAGTGATCGGAGCTATTGCTGCTGGTAATGCTGTAGTTCTAAAACCATCAGAAATAGCCCCAGCTACATCTTCAGTGCTTGCAAAGCTTTTAGGTCAGTATATGGATGTGTCTGCTATTAGAGTTGTAGAAGGCGCAGTACCCGAGACAACTGCATTACTAGAGCAAAAGTGGGACAAGATATTTTATACAGGTTTGATAAACTTCATCACTGGTCGGCTTTATCTCCATGTCATTTATAGAATAAAATATTTGGGATGATTATTTAAAGATGGACAATGGCCCAAATCTGCGATCATCTCTGGTTGCAACATAATTTCTTTTTATCTTTTAGGCTACAAAGACAACTTAACTGGTTGGTTAACAATGTGGTAATTTTCCTTACAGTTCAATGACCAGTGGTGATATTATCTAAATAAGACAGGTGGTGTCATGAATTAGCAATGACTTAGGTTGACCTCAAGATACACTGGTTCATGGGTATACCATTTTAGTTATTGAAGGTGCTAAGAGGGGATGGGGTACATATAAAGAAGTTGTCTCAACATACCTGTGATCTGAGTTAACGCATACTTATCTAAGAACAGAATGCTGAAAGCAAACAATTGATTAAAGCAATAACAACTAGTTTAGATTAAATGTAGTTGTTATTGCTACACTTGCATTAAGTTTGGGTTTGCCAACTTGTATGTCAGTATGGGGACTAAGTATGAGATTTAGAGAACTTCGAGTTTAAAAGAACTGTAATATGTCTTAAAAGACAAATTGGTTATTATTTCCAAGAAATGAACCCAGATTATGCAAAATGGATTTAAAGGATTCATATAGTCGACCTCTACTAGTTTGATTTTGAGGCGGTTGATTGATTGATACTACATTTATTATCTAATCATTATGTAGAGAAGGAAGTGTACAGTAGATCAACAATGAATTTTAGAAACTCTGACTGTTGCATATTTGAAATATTATTGAGTGTATGTTACTTATACCATTAGATTCATGATATCATCTTAATACTTTTAATCCTAAGCTTCTTTAGCAGAGTAGCTGTATTTACCACCAAGCAGGGTTACGTATCCCTTAACTACATGGTCATTGATTTACTTTTTAAATTTATCTTTGCTATAAGAGCTTAAACATCTTTATGGATCCATTTACACATCCCCCTTCTCCCATGGAAGGGGAAAAGAGACAACAGAACTAAGTGAAATTGTGTTATTATTATTTGTTAGATCTCATTACAAGGGATATCTTCTTCTCCATTTTTGATATTCTTACTGGAAATTTGATAAAAAAGAAGAGCATTAGGATTGAGATGGACATTGATCTGTCAGCCCACCCTTGTCTTGCATGTGCACGTGGTCTTCCGTGTAACAATTAGTCTGATCGACTTAAGGACTACTTGTGGTTAGTTTGGATTGCAAGGTTCATAAGCATTAGTAGTATTATGACAAAAAAAAAACATTGCCAAGTTTTGTTTGCAAGACGTATTTGGAGTTCATCTGTTCATTATGATGATAACTAATGGACAAATAATACTGTAGGAAATGGAAAAGTTGGACGGATTGTGCTGGCTGCTGCTGCAAAGCACTTGACACCTGTGGTTTTGGAGCTAGGTGGTAAATCTCCAGTTGTGGTGGATTCAAACATCGATTACAAGGTAATATTTCTTATTTACTCACAGTCTCTGAGTTGTTCGAACATATAGTTCCAAAATTCATAATAGTAAGCTTTCTCAGTTTTTCTATTTATCATTTTTTTTTTTTTGCTTGCTTTTAGATTGCAGTAAGGCGTATTATTGCTGGCAAGTGGGGCTGCAACAATGGACAAGCGTGCATTTCTCCTGATTATATAATTACTACCAAAGAAAATGTGCCAAAATTGGTGCGTTTTATGAGACCCAAGTAACTTTTATGTGTGACATTATGCAAAATTATTTACTCATTGTTTCTTTTTTTTTTCTCTTCTGATTCCTCTTCGCCAGCTAGATGCTATGAAACAGGAATTGGAGAAATTCTATGGAAAGGATCCGCTAAAATCAGGAGACCTATCTCGCATTGTGAATGCTAACCACTTCCAACGACTATCAAAGTTACTGGATGATGATAAGGTTGTCGATAAGGTAGTCCATGGAGGTCAGAGAGATGAAAATAATTTGTGAGTAGACCGCGCTCTTTCTCCACTAACCTATTAATTATGAATATATCTGCTTATGACGTGAAATATCTTATTATTCATCTTCTTTTCCTCATCTCAGAAAGATCTCTCCTACAATTCTTCTGGATGTCCCAGAAGATTCTTTAATCATGAAGGAGGAAATATTTGGTCCTCTACTTCCTATTATCACGGTAAGACCTACTCTGCCTGTATAAGGTGACTTGTCTTTTGTACATCCCCTTTTTGGTGACAAAAATTTCGCTGATAACAATGGTCACACAGTTATGAATTATGACCTAATGATTTAGATTCGTCTACAAGATGGTCATATTTCCAGAACAATTTATTCAATTCATGTATTTTCGGTATTGAAATTCATCCGCAACAAAACTTTAAATACTATGAAATATACTGCTCTTACTTTTACTTGAACCAGCCTAAATGAGGATAATCTCTTTTGGCAGTTCAATCCTCATGGAAATTATTATGCAATTTCTGCCCGTATACTACAAAATACATCATTTAAGTTTTAAACAATAGGTCATTTGTGAAAGTTTAAGATAAATTTTTAGCAGCATCGTTAACGTCAACTTCCAACTTTTGAGAATGAATAAAGCTCAAGCAGGAGAAAATTACCTATTTCAAAAAAAATAAAAAATAAAGCTCAAGCACTCCATCTGCAGAAAATTCCGTTTATAGTCTGTTGACAGTACTATTTGCCTCGGTGAAATTCTCGGCTTGAGTAAGTCTTGCTTTTCGTTTGTGAAGGTCAATAAAGTGGAGGACTCTATACAATTCATCAATGCTAGAGAAAAGCCACTTGCAGCATATCTGTTCACAAGCAACAAGAAACTGGAGGAGGAGTTCGTCATGAATATATCAGCAGGGGGTCTGCTTATCAATGACACCACCTTACAAGTAATTCTATCTTTGCCTACTACCAAATTTTCGAATTCACTTGAGCTAACATGACTTAAATTTCTTATTTATCTGTTTACAAGATGTGCTTTGAAATTATTACATTAATATACTTTTAGTCTGCATGCTGATCTCAAGTTTTCTCAGACTATTATATTTTACCAGCAAATATGAAATTGTGGATATCTACCTTTTGATAGGTATGGGGAACTTGGGGAAACTTCAAAGTGATAATTTGTTAGATTATTCCTAGTGGAGATGTGATTTAGATTTTTTGAAGTTGAAAGTTAAATAGGATACAATGTCTGAAGCATTAACCTAGAAGCAATACTTTAGAGGGAGAGAAACTATTTTCAAAAGAGATTCGTTGGATTCAATTACGAAATCTCGAGGAGTATCTAAACTGAACGGGAAATTTTGCATGTTAATCGTGCGTGCTGCTGCTGGATTTCATTGTTATATCTAACATATATGATGCAATACACTTATCAAATCTAATGATGAACTGTATATTTGTATCATGCAGGTTGCGCTTTCCACTCTTCCATTTGGAGGAGTCGGGGAAAGTGGAATGGGTTCATGTCATGGAAAATTTTCGTTTGATACTTTCAGCCATAAGAAGGCAGTTCTACGTCGCAGTTTTGCTGGGGATGTACCTGCAAGATATCCACCTTATACAGCTGGCAAGGCGCGATTTCTCAAAGCCCTGTTAAATGGTGATATAATCGGGCTCATTCGTGCTTTGATTGGGTGGTAAAAGTTCCATTCAAAATTTGAATCTGGGATCTCTGGTGTGAGCCCACTACTACACTTGTAAGTAGTTGATCCTCTACTCTTGAGGCATAAATTACCTTGCACATTTTCAAGTCACTCCTTTTATAAATTTCATGTCTCGCGATGCTACTATATACTATTTGTTTTTTTCTTGTATAAATGTTTACATTATCTAATTGTTATTAATAATAGAATTTTTACTTATAGTTAGTCATCTAATGCTTTTCGAGGAGTGTGCTAATGCTAACTGGCTATCCTAATTAACTTCTAATTGAATATTATATCCGTTTTTGACCTGTCCCTTTGCCACTCCTACTTGAGACTTCTGAATAGTTGGTGATAAATGGTTAAAAGTGAACTAGTTCAGTAATGAAACATTACATTTTAACAACCTACATTACTCTCTAAGACCCTGTTTTTGCTAGCTTTGGTTCATCTGATAAGAAGATAAAATGACCAAATCAGTTCCCTCAACAGCAATCTTGTAATATACTGACTATATCAGACCTTTGTTCCTCAGCAATTTCAGTTGGAAATGCTACTAAGAAAGTGACAATCAAGTTCCCTCTGTTCCCTTCCTCTTTTGGTTTAGGCATCCCTTGTCCTTCTATAATCTTTTCATAACCAGGACATATAATATCATCGATCGTTAAACTCATCTTCTCCCCACCCAACAAAGGTATGGAAATAGTACAACCTGTAAGAGCTTTTACCAATGGGATTTCTACTGCCAACTCCACATTGTCACCGTCTCTCTTGAATAGAGGGTGTTTTTTCTCCGCGATCACGAAGATTACATCTGCTGCTGAAGTGCCTGGTCTCTCATTACCCTTGCCTTCAAATGTTATCTTTGTCCCTTTTGTCCATCCTGGCTTCACTTTGATTGTTAGTACTTCTTCTTCTTCTATTAATCTGTAAGAAAAGAACAGAGCTAGGTAATGTCAAAAACGGAATCAAATAAATGTATTCTATATTTTTTTGAAGTGATAGTTTGCCAATATATATCATTTTGGCATCTAGTTTACCAAATATGATAGAAGTATACACTATGCGTATAACTCGATTGTATATGATATGTGTATGTTGTGTATCTTTATGTATAGATATATATCATATGTATCAGTAAATTAGTGTAAAGTATACACTATGTACATATTTCCTAAACTAGATGGCCAAAAGGACTAGTTGGTATTTTTTTTCTTTTTTAATGATAAGCTTTTATAGTCAAACGAGCGTTATGAAATATTTGAAGATTACAAGGTTCAAAGACCTTATAGCCATACAAATGTTAGCGGAAATAACGTTTACTAGTCACTTTTTTTCTCCATCTTTGAAAGATGGTCATTGTGATAAAGTTTCAAATTCCAGAGGTGAAACTTCATGAAATATCATGGAGAACACGGAGTTACACTAGTGGAATTTGAAACACAATGAGTTGTTTGGATTGACTTTTGACTTATGACTTATAAGCGAAAAAGTCACAAGTTAGGATTTCTAACTTATGGTTTTTGGCTTATTTTTGTTATTTTGACTTTAAAATAAGTGTTTATAAGCACTTTTTAACTTTACCCAAATACTGAAAAAACTATTTGGCTTAAAATCACCTAAAATAAGTCAATTCAAACGGACACTAACTGCAGGCACTGAAAGGTGTCTATTTGAGAATTCACCTTCGATACTAATGAAACTATGACAAACAAATTGAAACAGAGAGTAAGTAAATATCATAAAAGAGTAGTAAAGGATTTACCCATTATCTGTCATTGCATCTCTTGTGACTTTCATCTTCTTCACACACCCAAAGCACAACTCATCTAAGGTGCATTCAAGTGTCTTTTCTGTTGGTGGTGGCTTTACCAATCCAGTTGAGCTTGAAAACATAATCGGAGTTGAGCTCTTCCGGCTGGAACTACGCGAAAACGAGGCTGGTAATGTTGTTGAGGTTGCTTCCGCACCACCATTCCTTAGGCTCACGCTCCGTGAAAAGGATTTCGGAGTTGCATGATGACTAGTTAAGCCAGCATGACTACTGGCATTACGCGATAATGTGCTCGCTAATGCTGGTCCACCACCACCACCACCACCACCATTATGGTTGTGATTTCTCACACTCGTGGCTCGAAAAATTCGAGAAATTGTCCTAGAGAGTCGAGATGGGCTAGAGCTTCTTGGATGGGGAGGACTTGATTTAGGAGAACTTGTGTAGTAGTAATGTTCATTGTTTTGGTGTTTTTTGTTAAGTCCTTCATTGAGCTTATATGTAAATTGTTCATCATCATCATCTATGTCTTCATCAGCACCACTTTTCTTTACACTAACCTGAAATTTGATTATAAAAAAAAACACATTATGTTAACAATGAAAGGCAATACAATATCAGTGATGAATGCAACATAGACTCGAAATGATTAATTGCATGTATTTATGGAAGATTACTTAAACTTTAAACCAAAGTCGATATGATCCTTCGGAAAAATTTCACTGGGTATGTTATCGTTTTTGTACTGAACTTTAAACAAATATGATGAGAACACACATTAAATTTAAATCATGAATCATTCTTCGAATACATTCATGTATAAAAAAACATTTCTTTTTTTCATGTAACAAATGTAGGATTTTTCAAACATTTGCAAAAAACAAATTATTGTTGTTTAATACACATGTCTAATTTATGTTTCTACCAAATGATTAGAACCATCATTTTCGATTTCTTAAGCCAAAATATAAAATAAAATTCCTTTTAATTTTTTTATTTTTTTTTGAGAAATTAACATATACATTGTCTTAAAGTTGAACAAAAAATGGTATATGTATTTACCTTGTGATGATTATCTTGGAGGATATTGGATTTAGGCTTATGATGTGTTTTCTTAGGAGATAAAATGGAGACAAAAGATTTGCAAACTTTACAAACACTTCCAAATCCAAAACTGCCACAAAACTCATGAGATGTGGCCTTGAATGATCTGCCATGGAAGAAAATAATTGAAGAAAACAATTACACAGAGAAAGAGAGAGAGAGAGAAATTCTGATTAATTAATAATTAGTTGCAAGTCTAATTTTAGAATGGATGGTTGGTAAAAAATATACCAGCGTTTTAATAGCTAACACTAGTTGAAGAAAATTAAGCTAACCACATACAAGGCAATTTGAAATTTATAGGAGTCTTAATTAAAATTTAAAATCAATAATTTAAATTCAAAATCAATATGACTAGTGATGTAGTAATATGACTATTTCATCATTCTTAATCAAAAATTTTAAATTTAAACTTACATATCAAGAAAATCATGTTAAAACCGCGATAAAAAAAATCATATTGAGAGTGCAATCCCGATTACTTCACACTTTCAAGTGTCATGCCAACCACTACTGCCGCATACTTATCAATAATTGTTGTCATCCCCGCCCTACAATTATGAATATTTGTAATATTACTAAATTGACAAGAAAGAAATATGTGGCATTCACAATTTAGATTTATTCTACATCCCATGTATTTGGATATATATGTATTTGAACGCACAAAAATATGATAAAAACATAATACTGCAGAGTAGATAAACAAGTGAATTTATGTAAGTTTCCTCATAAAAAAATTATCCTCAAACAAAATTAGCACCAACTCTATAAATACATGACATTTAGATTATTTACTTGGACGAAATACAACATCTACAAGTTATATATATACCAAGCGCAGTATAATATAAATTGTATACTCTTATTATTAAATAACAATTAGTTAATACATATTCTAATCTTAATTTTTCAGTTACCGTGGTTATCTTCTGAGTCCGGAGCCTAAAGATTTACCAAAAAAAAAAAAAAATTTAAAAATCGCTGCCTAGACAGCGATTTCCATATTTTTTTAAAAAAATTTTTTTTTTTTTGGTAAATCGTTGCTTTTGGCAGCGATTTTCCTTATTTTAAAAAAAAAAAAATTTTTTTGGTAAATCGCTGCCTCTGGCAGCGATTTTCCTTATTTTTTTAAAAAAAAAAATTTAAAAAGAAATTATAAATCGCTGCCTAGGCAGCGATTTTTACTTTTTTTTTTTTTTTATAAAATCGCTGCCTAGGTAGCGATTTTATTTTTTTTTAAAAAAAAATTCACATTTTGCAAAATCGCTGCCTCGGCAGCGATTTTGCTTTTTCCGATGGAGGAAATCGCTGTTGGTGTAGCGATTTTGCCGTTTTGGTTAATATAAAATTTTATATACCGTTTTAGAATTTTTGTTAATATTTTGTACCCTTTAGGCTCTGGACTCGTTATCTTCTCATCCATTACTGAATTAAGTTTCTAACAAACCTTTTCTTTTTTCTCATTTTATTATTTCTTTTTAAAATTTTGATACTTCCCTAAAAGTTTTTATCTATTATTGGATCGGATAGTAAACAAACAAACGTATGAGGATAGAGTGATATATAATGGCTGACAAATCGGATTATCTATTTTTGTATGTTAATAAATTGTATATATAAAATATACATATCATATTAAAAAATGATACGTATTTTACAAATGTAATTATTTTTGGTCAAATGTATAACTTGCCTGAGTGAGAAAGTTAGACCCTTTCATCAATAACACGCCAGTCCAACAAAGATAATTTTTAGAAAATATATCTTATAAATTTCGATGCATAAATAGTATGTATATTAATTATATATTGAGTTATTCATCGACTTTTATACGTTATAAGACTTAAAGTGTATAAGCATAGTATTAATGACTACAATAAAATCTCTATAAATTAATATAGGCGGGCCTATGAAATTATGTTATTTTATAGAGATATTCTTTAATTGATAAATTAATATTTATTAATTAAAGATTTAATGAAGATTAATTTTGATTATATCAAAATCATTACATCTTACTAATTTATGTATCATATTTTATTGATTTCACATAAAAATATTATACATAAAGTACAATGAATACATCCAAATTATTGTATCTTGTTAATTTATGTATCATATTTATTGAATTGACACTATCGTGCAATCATCAGAGTATATATGGATGACAAATGTGTTTTTTTGATGAATATATTCATTGGTTTGATCACAAAACGCATGGTAGATGAATTTTGCTTATGGTAGATAATTATCAAGTTCATAATAGAAATACTGAAGGACTACAAAATGTTGAATTGTTTTTCTTGCCACCCAACATGACATCCAAAATTCAACCTTGTGATGTTGGGATAATAAGGCTTTGAAGATGTATTATCGTAATAGATTTTAGATATTAGAAGACTATGAAATGGGATCAGTTGATCTAGCAAAGATTAATGTTTTGGATGCCATCAATTTTGTGATCCCTGCTTGGACAATAAATATTCAGCCAGAGACAATAGCAAATTGTTTTCGACACTGTAAAATTCGTTCGGGGGATGCAATCAAAGAGAATTTAAACGAAACAACTTGTGAAAACGTCGTTCATGAAGTTGAGGTCACCATTAATGATCTCGTTTACCACAATAAAATGTATGTCAATAACTTGTTGGATTATCCGGGGTGACAGTGATACATGTTCAGAGGTTAGAAGAAATTGTGGATACCTTCGAAAAAAGCAATGTTGATGATGATACTATACCTTTGGAATCAGTTACGTGCAAGGAAACACTTATCGCATCTAGAACTCTTCACAATTTTATGGTGTAGTTCGAAAAGACAACACCGAATCTCTTTTGCTGTAACAAAAGTTAGAGTGGAGGTTGAACTAAATTTATATTTTAAGAAAAAACAGAACACAATAGAATCATATTTCACTAAATTGTCTTAAGATATATTTATATTTTTAAAGAATTATTAATGGGACCATATATTTATATAGGGGTCTTCTTGAAATATATTATCTTCTCGAAATTGGTGATATTTTCTGTTGGCCCAAGTCAGGACCGAAGAAAAATATTACTTTAGAAAGACTATTAATTTACTGAGTATTAATTTATAGAGGTTTAACTGTAATAAGAATGTTAAATTTTTTTTTTCCAAATCTTCATTGGGCCTCTGGAACACATGGGCCTTCTTACCTTCTAAATTTAAAAGCCCATCCCACTGTGTTCAGTGTGATAAAGCCCATGGACTTCAAATGTTGAACCGCTTTTAAACGGGCAATTTTCAAAAACTTAATTACATAACTGTAAGTGCCAATTTCCCCCTAAAGAACATACATGTATCTGTTTTTGTTTTACATTTAAATAAATTGCGAACGTAACTCGATTGGTATGGAGTTGTTATTTTTAGGGAATATTGTACACTTAATACGATTTGAATTTAATCAGATTCCAACACAGATACCTAATTGAATTGCTACTCTCATAGACTCATAGTACCCTTTGTTATTTTGTGAATTTGTTTTTTATGTTTTGCAGAAAATGGAAGTCATGTCAGTATGAGAATGTAATTAAGGAGTTTACCCTTTGTGGAATTTACTTAACTAATCATTGGTTTATAAGATGGACAATATAATTGGTTCATTGTTATCATGTTTTGTTGCAATTTTAGGAAAAACTTTTGGTCATCCATTTGATTTTTTAGCTGGAAAATCCTGCAGGTATTTACCTAATCTCTTGCTTGATTTTAATTAGCCGCTGTTTACAGTAAATATAATATTCTAGTATGATTTTATTTGTATGTATATTGCAAAATTCGAAATGTGTACACACATTAATGTTTTGGAAAAATTACATGAGTTGGTACATTTTAATAAATAATTATCAATTTTAGCAATACTTTTTATTTATTACCATTTATAGCAATATTGTGTTAAATCTGCAATATGTATCAAAAGTGAATTATGTATGCAATATATATGAATTATATATGAATTATAATTGTTTTTAAAATATATTATGTTTGTTTGGTAAAAATTTGGCACATTGTATTAAAAGTATATTAAAATGTGTGATAAATAAATTATCTATCATTAAAATTTGTATTATATGTGAATAAAAAATTATTCTTTGTAATATGAATTAAACTTGTATTATAAATGAATTAAAAATGATCAAGTAAAAAAGAAATACTATTGCTATAAATGGTAAATATATTATAGTATATTTATATAAGTTTCTCTTAGGTTTTCTTCTGGTCTCAAAATGGATTTGTTAGTATCTTAGCCATAATATATATATAGAAAAGGTCAAAACTTACCCTTAATATGTGACATTTTAATTTAATCCCATGTTTATTTGGTAGTTGCGCTTGACTTTGAAGGAGTTTTGGCATGAATCGAGTGAATTCCAATTTTCATGTGTCAAACTATATATCTCAAGAAGTATCCGAGGGTACGTATGGCCTAATGGTCTATAAAACGAGTTGAGAATCATGTGTACATATTTGTTTTCTTCTTCTTAATCAAGGTCTCTGGATTAGCTTGTGCATACCTTGATTAATTTTATGAATAACTCTTACAGTTGGTCAGCACGTCGACTAATTTCATGGAGTACATGTTACTTATATCGATAACTCTATTCACAAACACTTGAACAAAAAAAATAAATATAAGCGCATAGTGGTTTTGCCCTCCGTTGAAATTTTAATCATAGACTTTATGATTCTCAACTCACTTAATTGATTACTGGGCGATAATTTTGTTCTAACAGATTTGTTTTTTCCCTTGTGTAGAAATAATTTGTGATAATACATTTTTCAGCATAGTATGCGGTCCAACATGTGATTTGTCGTGTTACATAGAGAACTTTTGCATTTCTCATTTGCTCAAACTGGCTATGATCTCAATTCTGTTATACTTTGGTGAGTTTTATTGAGATGTTTCGTTTTTTATGATACTTTTTTTTTCCTAATTCGTCCTTTAACGAGATGCTCTATACACTATCTCAAAAAGTATTATAATATATATATATATTACAGCCAAAAGTTATGTTTGTTATAGTGATAGCCACATTAACATCATGGATATTTAATAGTAAAACTTGAAAAAAATTAGTCAGCATTTCCTTCACTGCAACTATTTCCGTTAGGACTTCTCTTCAGAAATTCCATATTTTCGATAGATTTTTAACTAAATAATCTATTCAAAAATCTTATTTTCTATTGATACAATTTCTAGCAATATTTTTTTCTTTCTTAAATTTCATGTCGAGTCAATTATCATTGCTTAGTAAAACGGTTGCAACAACACTTGGTCATTCATATTGATATTTTAAAAAATACAATTATATATTGCATTTATAGTACTCCTAATTTTGTGATTTTTTTGCAGTTCTCTTATGTTCTTGTATTTGCAATACAAGTTGAGCATATGTGGGTGCATTTGTCACATGCTTTGTAGATCTACATGGACATGTATGTCTACTTGTTTATCAGTTTTAAATTGTTATTGCAATATTTTATGCTTCAAACAAAAAAAAACAATAAGTAGAAGACATCATCAAATTATAAGAGAGAATAATCTAATATTGAAGAAGAAGAAGGTGAATTATATCAAAGGAAAAATGAATGGAGAAAAAGGTCAAAAAGGGATCAAAGAAAAGAACATTTCAGAAGGTTTTTGAAAGCAAAGAGTCATAAGAAGCATATACAAATAAGATAAATTATTAATTTATTTTCTGCTAGGTTTATGTATTTTGTGAAAAAAATAAAGTTGATTATTGTAGATATTTAGGAGAGTCTTTACAAAGTTATATTGTAATATCTTTAATATTTGTTCATTTAAGAAATATTTGGATCGAATATTCTAGCATAATGATATTTAAGAAATATCTGGATTGAATATTCTAGCATAATGATATATAGTAGAAGATATGAGTACTTAAGATTTTTCTTATAAATGTATTTAGAATAATTTCCAAAGCATGACATCAGGCCTTAGTAATCAATCAAATTCAAATAATTCAATCAAATTTAATAGTGTCTTTTTTTTTTTTTTTTTTTTTTTATAGCAAAGTTCCTATCCAAAATAGTTGTTCTTATTTTATAGTTTTTCCTTATTTAGGAGTGTACATCGATCATTTTGGTTCATACAAGTAATCTAATTCAAAACAATTTGTATTATTATTATTATTATTATTATTATTATTATTATTATTATTATTATTATTATTATTTTCACCTACAATCTTTTTTTCTTTTAAATAGCTTATTTTTTTTCCAGGGACGTTTTTCTAAACACTTTGATCAACTAACATGATAATAATTTAAAAATATTCTCCATATCATATGCGCCTTTACAAAAATATTTTCAGAGTCTTTTCATCATTTAGAATATGTCATTTAAAAAGAAAAAGAAATATACATATTAATCTAGCTCATTAAATTGTAAAATGTCATGCATTTTTCAATTAATTGATACGTATGCTTAGAAAAGAAACGATGAATATTCGTAAACATGCACAAATTATCTTCTAAAAATATGAGGTGAAAAATATGTCTAATAAATACATTTTATTATGTATTTAAATAGCAACATATTATAATTATCGCTCTTAATGATATTTACTGGTAAATGTAGTATTCAAACATTTATATTTTGTTCACATGGGAACGTTTATATTCAAATCAAGCCGTCATTATCGTATAAATTAGACCAATTATATCAACTTGTCAACTTTGCTAACGTTATTCCAGTTGGAGAAAACTACAAGTCATTCTAGGATACATCAATGACATATCTTAACGTATTAGAATACAACTTTTTATTTTTTTTTATATATATATTTACTACCCCACTAAAATCTTGAAATGCAGGCCGTGTCTGAGGACATAAACATCATTAATTAATAAATTGGTTGAGTAATAAAAAGGTAATGCGTTTCTATTTATGTATCACCATTTTTTTATTTCATGTGCATTAAGATATTAAATAAACTTATTATTTTATCTTTTTATCTTGCAAAGGGTAAAATAAAAGGGTATTAATGTGTGGTATTATTGTTTCACTCTTTTATCTTGCAAATCTAGCGTGAAGTGATTTATTAAGATGTTCATAATTAAAATGTTTTTCTATCAATTTTTACTCAAAATAGTTATATATTTTACATAAATATAAACAACATTCAAAATAATGAAACTATAATTAAAATATATGAATTTAAAACTAAGGAGCATAACCAAATTAAGTCCTATAATTTCACAAAAAAGGTACCTTAATTAAATTAAATTAAAATACAAAAATATCATATAAAATACTCTTGGTGAAGCAAATACATCAACAGAAACACGTATGCTTAATGAAAATATATACTTCCTCATTTTCTCAATAGAAGTACATAACCTATATGAAACTTCGTAAATTTATAAACTATGCTCTCCCTTCACTAGTTTATTTTTTATTTTTCATACAAATATTTAGATCTCAACTATTTCAAATTCGTAACACATAAAAATCTCATTAAGAAAAAACACATTTTCTATAAAAAAATTTATAATTAAATAAAGAGCAGAGCAGACTTTAACCAAACCAATGGACCACGTTATTTTCCAAGTCTCACTCCAATTTATTTGTGTGGAGTGCAGAGAGGGCGGCGGAAAAGTACGGCGTCGGCTACAACTTGCAAATCATCCATTGCCAACTTGTTATTAATTTGGAACATTAGTCAAAACAAAGACTTGAAAATGATTTGTATTTTAATCATATGTACATTTAACATAGACACTTTTAAAATTTATATATTTATGATAATATACAAAGTCATTCATACCCCACTTCTGTTTTTAGCAACTTATGTTTATCACGAGTGGTCTGCCTGTCTTTCCTTTGTCAATTTCATTTTAACAAAACAAGTTGTGTTTAAGGTAAAGCGTGTAGTAATACATGAAAGTTTTTTAATGTTTTCTTTACTTAATATGTTCAATAAGAGAAAGAGAGAGTTATTATCTTCGATAATCACTATAAAAATACATGCTAGCTTAATATCGAAGGACAAAATCGAAGAGCTAATTGAAAATAAAATTCATATATTTAATAACGATGAAAAATAGTGGCTCTCGAAAGATTAAAAAATGAAATATGTTAGTATAGATATTTGTCTTTCGAGATTGGAACTCAAGCTATTCCTATTACTAGACCATTCATGTTTTTTTAACTCAAACACATCAACTAATTTTAATTTATACTTTCCTTCGCGGTTTTGCACTTTGAAAACAAGACATAGGAAGGAAGGTGTGTAGTTTCAAAAAATAATATCTCTACCTTTCATCGTAAAATATAATGCAAGAATTCAGAAAAAAGAAAAAAGAATTTCGATTTATAAATATGTCAATCAATCAAATTATTTGTTAAAGCTAATAAGTCAAGCAACAATGACGGAACAAGAGCTAGCCATCTTTCCAAATCTTGTAAGTTAAACGTTGGGGTAGGGCTTCTTTCTATTTAATAAGATCTAAAATTCATTTCCTTCTTCCTAAATGGCAAAAAAGTTCTTTCATTTTTAATTCATAATTTCACCCAATAATCAATGGATCAAATTTGAGGCGAATCTAAGATTTTTAGGACATGGATGCATCACTTATGACATGTGAACCATTCAGACTTCTTATAGTATAGGTACTAGCTAGATATAATATTATACAAATTTTAAATTATATATATCCATAAAATTCTTAATTTTACGCAGAAATCACATATTTCCGTGCCCTTACTTTGTGTCTCAAAATTCGTCATTGGATCAAACCCATAACACCCCCTCCCCCAAAAAAAGCCCCACTATATAGTGAGACATTTTGGACAAATATCATGCAAACGTAGTCCAAATCATATAGTATGAAATTGTAAGACTGATTTTCCCTGTTTAGCACAACACCATTTGCTAAAGTTTTTTTTTATTTTTAAAATGAGGTAAGAGTTGATATAACAATATATCATATGATTTATAAAAATATATAATGGTCAGTATTCAGTGGGGGACTGACAAAAATCTTTTATTTTATTTCATCAGTTGGAAATTATTCTTGTCGTTGTGTTATTGGTTCTTTCGATAGATCTCTTTTTAATATTTGTTTATACGTTGTGGAGTGCATATCTGATTTTGATATTGTCACTTAACCAGTGTTCATTTTAATTTTTATTTTATAGTGTAATGTAGGTGACTAAATTTAAATAAAAAAATAGCTGGAATCAGACAAATGTAATTAAACTTCAACCAATAAAGTTCACATAAAAATGACGGGAAATTCAATATTTCTACCAAAACTTTAGAACAAAAATGCAATATTTTCACTCACATACGAATTTAAATATTTGGTGTTGTCAAGAGTCAGAGACTAATTTTGCACATTAAAAATATTTGTAGTAGGTATATGTATAAAACATTTAAAATGTGTATAAGTTCCACCCCGCAAAATTATCAACTTTTAAACAGTCCTTAGTTAACTCACTTCACTAATCAAATTATTTTCTTTCGTTTATTTTTATTTGTCAATTCTATGTGTCCTTAAAAATAATGGTTGGACACCTTGAATGACAGTTTTCATACATGTTTATAACGTAAAACTTATTATTAAAAAAAATAATAGAAAACAATCGAACCTATGTTCGAAAGTGAAAGACCAACGAAAACATTTAATTATGAAAAGAAGGTACATAATTCAATGTTTTGATCGTTTGATTAATGTGATAAAAATATTGATTTCAAAATTTAAAAAAATTAGTTTATGATGTTCAATTATAAATATTAATTAATTTCAAATTATTTAACTTATATAAAAAATAAAAAAATAATAGATCTATACATCTCGCGTACCAAACGACCCAAAAGTTGAATAAATTGTTACTCAGAATGATAGAAATTGATGCTGCGGACAAAAATGGGGATCACCACAATGAAGGACCACTTTTAACTTATTTATGTGTAGGACGACAACACATTTAAATCAGAGGACTGACTCATCAAGATATATATAACCAAAAAAAATCCCACCACCATTTATTTTTTTTCGAAATCTATATTAAAATTCGAATAGATTTAAATTCATGATAAAAATTTCACATTAAAAAAAATAAGACACTCATTTCCGTACTTAAAGGGATTTGAATCTACCATCAAAGATTATGATGAGACTGCAAGCTCGTCTCTTATCTATTTTTTTAATTTGAATTTTATATATAAATTTTAAAATTATTTATTTATGTGTATTTGAAATTATAAAGTTACGAAGAATGATTTTTTATGGCTATATAAAAATTGAATTTAGAAAATTAAAATGATCACATTTTTAAATCTCTTAATATAATATAATTTATTACGATATAGAATTTTAAAATATCACAAAATAAGTTTAATGACCTGTTAGTTTCTCAAAGCTCATATATAAGTTCAATGAGAATATAATTTAATTTAGTACGAATAATGAGATAAAATTAGAAGTCAATTGATACACGGTAAAAATAATAATCTAAATATAAAATTTAAAGTTTAACTTTTAAAATTAAAATTATTTAATAAATTTCTCCCCCTAACTTATTATAAGCCCTTATCTGAATTCCACCTATCCATAAAATTCAAGAATCTTTTAGGTCTAATTGTTCATGATTTGAGTCAAATATTTATAATATTTTACCTACTTCAACTACGCAATGAGTCACGTTAAAGGCTTATGCGTCTTTCAACGTGGCTGCATATTTTCTTGACCTAAAAGTACATTGCACTAAGAAAAAATTTTTAATTCCAATTATTAAGTATATTTTTAATTTTCAAATCTTATTTATTAAATTTATTTTTATTGTACTAACACTTTATAAGTTTGAGCAAACATAGCATTTCACTATTACTCCGTTACTTCTAAGTTAAATATATGGTATTATTCCAGATTTATCAATATTTGTGCTTATCGTCTATGATTGTCGATAATCAACACTAACAATCATCATTCTTAATCACAGATATTGAACCACAAACATGAATTGATATAATAACATCTACAATTATGATCATAATTATCACAGTTAGTTATCATCATCACTAGCTATTATTTATAATCATTATTATCGACTACATTATCACAATAATCATCGATCAATTAATCTCTACGGAGGATCACCAACATTAGCACCACTACATATAGAGAAACTCAAACTCTGCTAATGGTCACCACAATTATTAGCTAATTGTTGATCATTATATTCATTTGGATATTTCTAACAATAAGAATTATATATATATACACCATAATTGTAATAGTTTCATTTTTTAAGTTAATATATATATGGATAGATGAAGTTTTTTTGTTTTTGTTTTGGTTTAAATTTCATTTGTTAAAATGTTTAGAAACAGTAACTGTGACATAGTTAAAAGAAATATATATGTAATGCAAGTGTACCAAATCGAAAAGATCAACTAGTGAATTGATTTGATGTTTAAAAAATTAAACATAATTGATTTAATTTGATATTTGACTTTTTAAAAAAGTTAAATAAAGATCATATCAATCCTATTAAATATATGTAAATGAAATATCAAATCAAATTAAATATGCTTAATTTTTTAAATATCAAATCAATTTAATAATCGATTTTCTTCGATTTGATCACACTTTGTCTATTAATTACGAGTACTTTATACACCCGTATATATTTCTATTATCTTTTGAACAAATATAATATAACCATTAACAACATAAACATTTCACCTAAACAGTACCTAATCTTTATCCAAATAAAATTCATAAGTCATAACCATCTTCTAGAAACAGTATCATTATAATTTTTTTTAAAATTTTTTCATCTGCTCATATTGTAATTCTGATTAAATTTATATGGCATGCTACATGACTTACTCAAGAGTGTGTTTCCAAAATAATTTTTTTACATACTCAAAATTCAAATTCAAAACCTTTATTTTACATACTTAAAACTTAAATTTAAAATAAAATAATCTCTCTACTGCATCACAAGTCGAATTGGCGTATCACTATAAAGTTATTGTAATTTCAGATGTCATGTTATCCTGACAAAAGTGTCATTAATAAAGAATTTGGTGGAATAGGAATGACATAAATCATAATTAAGAACTTACTACATACATACAATTTTTCTTTAAAAAAATAAAATAAAGTCAGACGTAAGAAATGAAATGGATGAAGTGAAAAACAGAAGAAACGATAATCTACGGCGCAGAAATCGACTTGATTTGACTCAAATTTAGCCAATCATATTTGAGATTCAAATATGCTCTTATCCTTTAGAAGAAAAAATAGCAAACTTGTTCACAATATTATAAAATAATTGAGTTACTATATTCTGATTACGAAATGTGTAAACAAACCAAACATTATTCTTTTTTTTTCCCTCACAAATTCATTATACAAAATCATTCTAAGAATATGCTCACATCTTTTTACTTTAAGGAATCACAAATAATTAGTAGAATAGCAACAATAAAGATCTGTTATATGAGTGAGATTATTTTTTCCTTAATAAAAAATAAATACATAAAATATATCAATTTTTTTCATCTAAGGAATCACAGAAATTAGTTTTTCTTTTTCTTTAAATACATTCATTTATTTGTTTTGTTTTTTTCAATCTTAATAAATTCATTAGTATATGTGGCACTCCTAGCAACGTTAATTCACTAATTATTGACACATTAGATTATCTCCTTCTCATTCAATTCCAACTACCACATTCACACCATAAAAGTTCCACATCTATTTTTTTAATTTAAATTTATTTTATTTTATTTAATTTACTTAAATATAAAAAATTATAAAATAAAACGGGACCCTTCATTTTTGTCATAAGTAACGACAACAAAATTACCGAGCGTGCATCTACCTGGTATACGTGTCGACTTACCCGAGCCTAATCTTCCCGAACCAAAACCGAACCAGAAACTTCCACGAACCCGCCGAGCCACCTAGTCCCTTTTGACACTTGTGTCCAAAAATCAGTGCGTAAGCAGTGACCAAATGTTACCCACCCCCTCTCCTACCCCCTCAAACTCAATTTTTGCATACGTGTCCATTTTTTTAAATAATTTTTTATTTTTACATTTTATTTCTGATTATTTTAACACGTTTTTTCTAGATCCCTTTAGCTTATCTTCGCCACGTGTCCATCTTCCGTTTTCTATATATTTAGTTCTCTCCCTTGTGACCGAAGTTTCAACTTTCAACCGTTTTCCTATTCCTTCTATTCTATTCAAAGAATTCAGAAAATTCAGATACTCTGTATTTAGACTAAAAAAAGAAATTTATATTTTTTAAAACAAAATGACAGCAGCTGAATTGCAATTACCTCCAGGATTCAGATTTCATCCAACTGATGAAGAACTTGTGACGCATTATTTATGCAGAAAATGCACTTCCCAGCCAATTGCTGTACCAATTGTAGCTGAAATTGATCTCTACAAGTTTGATCCATGGGATCTTCCTGATTTGGCATTGTATGGAGAGAAAGAGTGGTACTTCTTTTCACCTCGAGATCGGAAGTATCCGAACGGTTCACGACCTAATCGAGCTGCTGGAACTGGATATTGGAAGGCTACTGGTGCAGATAAGCCGATTGGAAATCCGAAAGCGGTGGGAATTAAGAAAGCATTGGTGTTTTATTCTGGTAAAGCACCTAAAGGAGAGAAAACTAATTGGATCATGCATGAATATCGTCTAGCTGATGTTGATCGATCTGCTCGTAAGAATAACAATAGCTTAAGGCTAGACGATTGGGTTCTATGTAGAATTTACAACAAAAAGGGATCGATGGAGAAGAATCGGAAAATGAACAATACCTGCTACATGGATACAGTTGGATCTCCAGAAGATAGGAAGCCGGAGATTCTACCACCGCTACCTCCACAGCCTCAGCCGCAGCAATTGCACAACGATTTCTTCTACCTGCCGTCCGATTCAGTTCCGAAGATGCACTCCGATTCAAGCTGCTCGGAGCACGTACTCTCACCGGAATTCACATGTGAAAGAGAAGTACAGAGTGAGCCTAAACTGACTGATTGGGAGAAAGCTACCCTCGATCTTCCGTTTAATTACATGGATGCCACTACCGGCGCCACAACGGTGGATAATAGCTTGTTAGGTTCTCAGTTTCAGAGCAGTTATCAGATGTCGCCGCTGCAGGATATGTTCATGCACCTGCACAAGCCTTTTTAAGTGGGGCCCATTGGATTATTTTCAGCCGCAAGTGTCAAAGGAGACTAAAAACGTCCGTGACTTTGCACGTGCCGCCGTAGTAGAATAAATAGTAGTAGCATCTTCTGCGTTCACATTGGCAAAACAACATTTGTATATGTAGATGATGAAAAAAAAAATATTATTAGCAATTAAAATAAAATTGCAAAAATTAAGAAAAAAAAAATACCACCCTAATCAAGTTTATATAGTACATAATGATCATGAGACTTTTTGTACTACATGTGAATGTACTTTAGTGTAAGTAGGGGTGGGTATTCGGTATTTCGGTTCGGTTTCGGGTTTTTTTTCCGGTTTTTTCGGTTTTCGGTTTTTGGAAAATGTGTACCGAATATCGAACCGAAATATTTCGGTTCGGTTCGGTTTTTACTGTTTCGGTTCGGT
This sequence comes from Solanum lycopersicoides, assembly GCA_022817965.1. Taxonomy (NCBI): domain Eukaryota; kingdom Viridiplantae; phylum Streptophyta; class Magnoliopsida; order Solanales; family Solanaceae; genus Solanum; species Solanum lycopersicoides. The sequence goes on along the minus strand of CM040623.1, from coordinate 75,617,723 downwards.
TTTTATTAATTCGGTTCGGTTTTTTATTCCGGTTTTTTAATGGGCCTGCTTAGTGGGCTTTTTCAAATTTTAAACTTTATAATTTTTTTTGTTTGATTTTTCAACTTAATGGGCTAAAAAGTAAATATAGTGTAATATTTTTTGTTTGATTTTTTAAAAGATTATTTAACATTAATAATTATTAATTAATATAATATAAATATAATATAAATTTAATATAATATTTCGGTTTAAACCGAAATACCGAATTCCAAAATAATACATACCGAAAACCGAATCGAAATACCGAAAAATACAAAAAAGTAAACCGAATACCGAATCAAAAACCGAAATATCGAAACCGAAATTTTTTAAAAATTTGGTTCGGTTCGGTGTTTTGGTTTTTCGGTGTTTATGCCCACCCCTAAGTGTAAGGGTGTTTTATCAAACTTTTATTTTTATAATTAGTAGTTTGGTTGATTCACTTTTGATGTCCTTTTACTAGAATTTGGCTTTGGTGATTGTGCCAAGTTGGGGTATGCAATAATATCTTATCTATTTCCTTGACTTTTTTGTTTAGTGAAACTGTGAAATGATCCTATTTTCGTCTGTGTTAGGCTTTATTTCTTCTTTTATCGTCTTAATATATATATATATATATATTTGAATGATTGATTTTTTTATTAAATTTAAATATCAAATGATTTTATATATATATCATTTAAATAAAATAATAATTAAATATTACATTAACAAAATATTAGAAAACAGTTATTCTTTGATAGAGATTAAGATATTTAAATTATCTATGTTTTTTTAAGTTTGATAAAAAAAAAAGAAAAAATATAACTACATGAATTACATATATAAATTAAAATAATAAAACTAATCGTTCAAAAAAAATTAATCATCTCTTTTGAGAAAAAAAATCTAATATAAATTAATCTTAAATAAATAGGTGAAATATCTCTATGTTTTAAAATGTATTTGTCGATGTGCACTTTTCTAAAATAAATAATGATATTAAACATTCAAATAATTTTAAATAAATTTACAAAGGCATATAATAGACCGATTTCAACAAAACATATTTATGAAGTGGCTTTGTACTTTAATCAAATAAATTTATTAATTTTTGATAAACAAGCAGCAATAACAAAAATTAAAAGTTCAAAGAAAAATAATTTAGATAACTAATGATTTTTCTTTAGATAACTAATGAAGTGAGAGAACGAAAGAGACTTGAATTTATTTTTCTTTTAAAAAAATGGAGCATAATATTTCTTTTGAAAATGAAAATATCATTTAAAGACTCTTATACAGATTTGATTCATTCTTATCTTTTCAAATCCATAAGAGATATCTAATTAATAAAAAAAAAAAAACTTATAAAAATAATTTTATTTATAGGGTTATTAAACTTCAATAGTTATAAGTATGTTATTTATAAAAATTATGACTATAATTTATATTTTTTTTAGTTGTATTTCTTTATATATTTTTATTTGTCTATTTATACATCAATACAATTTTAATTAAATTGAACTAAATAAGAAAAATGTATTAGTTGTGTACAATTAAAATATGAATACTTTGAATTCAAATTAGTATCTCTATTTATATAAACTTAAAGTATTAGTATATCAAGAATACATATATTTTGTTAACAACTTGATGTATTAATATATCAAACAAAGTAAGGCATGACAATTAGTATATGAACACGACAATTTGAAAAATGACTATATTGTTATTATTCAAAAAATGAATGCAATATGTTGTATACATATGATACATTGTTATTAAACAAAAGATAGATAAATTTGACAACATAGAAACAACAAAAATGAAAAATAATAGAACGTGTAAATATCAAAGTGTGTAAGTATTTGCTTGTAAAAACATTGATAAATCCAATAAACGTCAATCTCTTTCTGGTCAATTTTTCTGGTAATACTTGAGTATGTATTTGTTTATAAAAATATAGTATTAATGTATTCAATTATACTTGTATTGTCTAATCAATTTTTAAAATTGGATAGATTACTTATGTATCCAGATATACTTGTATTCACAAATTACCATTTCAAGTTGTGTTAATATTACAATACAACTATCTGTGTATATAAGTATTCTACTCCACAAACCTCAATCTCTTTTTGCTTTTATTCTTTCTGTATTTTTTTTTAATAACTATATAGTCATTATAATGGAGAAAATAAAATAATTCGTTAATCGAAATCCTATAAAAATAGATGAAAACATAGATGGATACGAATATAGTCTTCATAAAAAAGAGAGAAAATCAATTAAAAGATACTTGATGAATTCAAATCACAAAAAATATACTTCTAAAATTAACAAAAGGATATTGAATTGCAAGGAATATGGGAGGAAAATATTAAGAATATGTGATACAGAAATATTGATGAAAGATAAAGTATTAATAAGGTAAAAATGAAAAATTGATCACATAAAATGTGATTAGACATAATTAATTATGTTTCTAATAATAATTTTTCTATTTAATATTTAGGAACTTTGATTATTCGTATATATAATTAACTTTGCTATATAGTGTGTAGTTATATCCATATAACAAAAAATAAAAAGTAAATTATCGTTATTTATTTTAATTACGGAAAAGGATTAAAATTGCTCCTAAACTATGCGAAATAGATCGTTTATACCCTTCGTTACTTTTTGTGATAAAAATGCCCTTGCTGTTATTCTAAGAGACCACAAATACCCTCAAGAGTTAACACCCTAAATTTTTAGTGAGATGGCAAGCCACGTGGGACTAATCCTCCACCTAAGCATGGCCAACTAGGATTCACTACAAAAGAACTAGACCTTTAGCGGCAACAATAGTCGCCACAAAAGCCCAAAAAATCGCCACTAAACATTTTTTAACATTAAATTCTATTTTGTTTTTTTTCCCCATTGTTTTTAAACCTTCCATGGAATTCCTTTTCTTTTTCAAACTTCAATGGCGAAAAGATACACAATGTTTTTTTTATTTTATTTTATTGAATGCTCTTTATTTATTTTTTTTAGTTTGACGGAGATGTATCTCTTATAATTAACTGTTTTGGGGTTGTGATTTAGTTTTGAAATTTGATGGTTTGTCAAGTACGTAGAGGATTCCCTGGTCTTTGTTGAGGTGGTTACATTCTCTTAAAATAAGTGGGGCTATTCAAAACAGAAGGCTACTATAATTTATGTGATTGATTTTGTTAATCTTAAGAAGTTGAGTAATATTAATATGTCTAGTGAATTTCTTACTTGATCAGTCGTATAATGGAACATTATGTCTTGACAATGTGTTACCTAACATTGTTTTGTAAGTGCTAAACTTTTTGGTGAAGCAAATTGAACTTGTTATTATGGAACTGGCAAATCTTAACACACAAGTGCTTGATGATTATTCCTTCTAGGGTTCAAGATAATCTAGATAAGGGTGGTGTGAGGGTTGATATTTATTTTTGTGCAAGAGAACATTTTTTTCATCAAAAAATCTTGAGGTTGATTTGCTTGCCAGTAAAAGATTAAGATAGATATTTTTTGTATTGATTTTGTTGTTATTTGTTAATATTGGGTTTTGTTTTTTGAGAGTGGTAATGTTGAGTTTTTATTTCTGGTTGTACACATTTAACTAAATCAAGAATTGGTGTGCTTAAAACAAAATAGGAATCACTGAAGTTTAACATTAAACCTTAGTGACGATTTTCTGGATTTTGTGTGTCGCCGCTAAAGGTTTAGTTCTTTTGTAGTGAATCCTAGTTGACAATGCTTAGGTGGAAGAATTAGTCGCACGTGGCTTGCCATGTCACTAAAAATTTGGGGTGTTAACTCTTGAGGGTATTTGTGATCTCTTCGGATAATGGTAAATGTAACGAAGGGTTTAAGTGGTCTATTTCACATAGTTTAGAGGCAATTTGACCTTTTCCGTTATATATATATATATATTGATGTTTGTTATATTATGTTGGCCTATTGTCTGAACCATTCAGATTCAAACATTTATTAAGTGCAAAAAAATTAGGCCTAATTTGCTTTCTATGGTTAAAAATGGTTCGATCACTTGTTGAAAAGTGAGACTAAACCATTTTGTATCGGAAAAAGCAAAAATGCCCTTAAATTACTTGAAATTGAACATAAAAATGCTCTTCAATATGATGTAAAATTGAACATAGATGCTCTTTATTAATAGTTTGGTCTAAAATAATTCTTTTACTATATTCAATAGTTTTATGCATTTGACTCTAAGACTTAGGACTCCACTCCATACCCTAACAGAAGATCTGTTCGCAATCATGATGCGAAACTTAAATCACAACCTCAATCCAAGATTTGAATCATTAATCTGACCCATCTCCTTATATCTAAATCTCCCTAAATCTTGATCCGAGACTACTCTCAATCCTATTTTAAATTTGAAATCTCATTCCTGATTCTGATCTTAACTCAAAATTTAACTTTCGACTTTGGATTCTCGACTCAGGATCCGAAATTCGACCTCAATCTAAAATTTAACTTTTGCATTGATCCTGACCTTAGATTTAACTACCAATCACGATAGGAACCTACTTCCCTCGACCCGACTAGGGCGTTGCATCCTAGTTAAGTATTAATTGAGTATCGTATCTAGTTCGAGGTTGGAGCCAAAATGAGTTCGGTGTGAGGTTGAAATAAAGTTTTGAAAATGTTATTCTTACTATATGTAAGGAGTAACTTTTTAGAATTTGAGAAAAAATAAGTATTTTATAATAAAATGGTAAAAGATTTATTGAAAAATATTTTTCTCTGCCAAACACACTTCTAATCTTTGTAAGGATAACTACATGGAAAATCGAAATATTGTACTCTAATTTATAGCAAGAAAAAGGCAACCTTATATTCAAACGTAACATTTATAGGTCAAGTTCGTAAAATTGAAGATATTTCATTAATAACTAAGGTGAAATTTGAATATATATATATATATATATATATATATATATATATATATATATATATATATATATATATATATATCCCAAACAATCCTTACGAAAATTGTTCGAATATTTCAAAATCATAGCGAGTTTCTTTTGTTTAAAAGCTTACATAATTATAATGTGGTTTAAGTATATTAGAGGGGCAATGTGAATTGACAAATTGAACATCAAATAAAATTACAAATAAATTGAGGAAATTTGAAATGAAAAGCCAGTACCTAATTTCCACACTTCCCTTCACTTTTCATGGTTACTGAACTTATCAAAATTTTAGACTTTAAACATAAGTATCTGCCTCGTTCAGATACATACATTTTGGATATATGAGATCAAAATTAGATATAATTTAGGGAAATTTTTCAAAATGACAATATTTTAATATTGAAGGGGGCTCATTAGCAACACTTTTAATATTTAGTAAAAATGTTAAAATTTTAATTTGTTATGTATCTTATTTTTTTTATTTTTTTTTTAAATAATACAATTATTTAATAACAAAAAGGAGAAAATCAAGGGAGAGAATATTTCAAAAAAAGACAAGATCACTTAATTTTTCTCATCAGTTACATTTTCAAATAAAACTCAATTTTTTTTCTCTCCATAATCTTAACCTCTTTTTTATTAGTTTGTATTCATTATAATAGGTATGCCAAATGAATCTATAGTTATTTTAAGAAACATATTTGTATTCATATATTTTTTTCATGTGTATTTATTTATTTCTTCGAAAATCTTGTATATTTCGTATTCATTTCAATGTGTATTTTATTTGTATTTATATTTATTCTAGTTTTTATTTAGAATATTGTATAGTAATATATAAAATATAAAAAAATAGTATGATGAAAAAGTGAGATAATATTTTTTAGAAAAGGAACATATCACTTAAAATTCTCATCATTTACAATTTCAAAAAAAAAAATTTTCATTCTATTAGATCAATTTTCCTTTGTTATGTTTTCATTATAATTGTATACCAATATTTTTTACATTTTATGTGCTCACTTTACCATTAAAATTAAAATTGATTTTTTTTTCTTTCAAACTATAAATTGTATTTTGGTGATCAAAATTGTATCCATATATATACACGTATCTCAATATATATGAATATGATTTATGAAAGGGTACAAGATTTTGGGGGAAAAATAGCATACTTGGTGGAAATAATAAATTTGTTGAGGAAGAATATAATATTCTAAAAATATAAATACAAATTGACTATGAAAGAAATTCTGGAAAACAGATAGCATACATAGTAAAATAATATAATCAGGATACAATATTTTAAAAAAATACAAATTAACTGTTGAAAAACAGGATACATATATGTTTAAGAAATACAAATTCATACGAGATCTTATCATACATAGTGAAAATGATGTAATCAGAATACAATATTCTAAAAAAATACAAATTAACTGTTAAAAAATAGGATACATATATGCTTAAGAAATACAAATTCATATGAGATATGTATTTGAATGACTACAAATAAAAAAGAAATACAATATTCTTATAAAAATACAAATGATGAGTAAAAGAAAAATAATTGACAAACAAAAATTAATATGAATATTATTCTGATATGAATACAATTTCGCAACCTTCTTCTTTGACTCTCTCTTTCTTCTTCGTCTGATATGTTTCTTTTTTTCCAATTCTTTTCATCAAATTCAAATCTGAATTTGTGTTTATTTGTGAATTAATAACCCTATAAGCAAAATTCGAAATTATTAAATATGAATATACAAAACAAATCAAACAATATATTATGTATGAATGCTTATGTGGATTACTACAGATTACAATCTACTAAATCTCAAATATGAAAATAAAATCATAAAAATAGTGTTGCAAATACTAAAATTCAGAAATGCATAAATATTTGATGAGTATATTAACAAACTCATATAAAAATCGAAAAAATGACGAAAAATCTGTAATACATACAATCCAAAATTCAACATAATTTTTTATTTCGAAAACAAAATCTCATGAAATCTCGCAAAATAAATGATGGTTTCAAAAAATACCTTTATGTATTGAGAGATTTCTTGAATTAATCGATAGATCTGAACAAATTGATATGAACTTAAATAATTAATTCTTTTTCAACAATGAGAGAGAATAATGGTGAAAATGATAAAAGAGTAAAAAAATTGAAAATCTTAAAGATGGAAATAAATTTAATGCTATTAAAGTTTAGAAGAAGTCTAAATGGGTAGTGAATATATTTAATGTTGGATTGTTTTGAGAAATAAAAGGAAAGATAAATAATAGTATTTGGATATAAATTAATTTTAAAATATTGACATTTTGACATTTTGAATAAATATTTTAAAGTGTAGATATTTTTACTAATTAAGTTAGGAATTGTGACTAGTTTACTAATTTTTCCTATAATTTATTCTAAATATATTATATTCAAGTAAATTACATGTATCTTGCTCTCTCGCTCAACTCTCTCCTATATATCACACGTGCTTGCCACTCTCTTCTCTCCATGTATCTGGAAAACCAGATACACATATCTACCGTGATTCACGTGTATATGTGATACATAGACTATCTCGTTTGCCTCCCTAATTTCTCGCTCGCATCTCTTCCTTTCTCGTTCACCTCTCTTCTTATTTTAGTGTATCTGCTAACAAATATATATATATATATATTTATCTAAAGTAGTTATTCTAAAAAATAATAATATCTGTTGGGCTATAAATTCCATTTCAAATATTATGTCCATGGTCTAAGGTGTCAAATGGTATAAGAAATTTTTGAAAGTATTTTGGTAAATGGGCCTAACGTATGCACATGTCAATGTATAGCTATTGTAAATCATTGATTTGGGCAACTAAACCGTTTTCGTGATTGGGATTTCGGAGCCCATTTGGATTAACTTAAAAAATAATATTTAAAAAATAATTTTTAAAGGAGAATTTTTATATATAGCCACTCAAAAATAGCTTAATTACTCTCCATAGCTATAGTTTGATAATTACAATTCGTAGCTACATGTGATAGGGAGGCGAGAGTCGAGCGAGACTGGGAGAGAGAGGGCAAAAAGTGGGAGAGAGGTGAATATGGCAAGCGAGACTGGGAGAGAGAGAGAGAGAGAGAGAGGTGAGCGAGAGAGGGCAGAGAGTGGGATAGAGGTGAATTGTACATTATATCGATTCGATAATTGTATATTATACATATACAAATGTGGCTAATTATATAAACTCGAAGTCAGCCCACATAATTAATGTATAATGTTAGTCGTGAGTGGTAATTATAACAAACTCTAGCTATGATGAGTAACTAAATAGTATAAGTTTGCTTAACCGCGTAATTTTTTCCTTTTTAAAGTCAAATTTAAATAATTTTAAGTAAAAAAATAGTAAGGAGAGCATTATTTTTGTTTTTTATCTTTTAAATTTATAAACTTTATTTTAAGTTAATGTTAACTTTGTCAAATGCTTCAAAACTAAATAAAAATAAATTTATCCAACTTTTAAATCAATCCAAACATGCTTTTTTATTAATCCACTTGAGATTGAATTCTACGTTACATATATGATATATATTATAAAATGGGCCATAGATTCATCTAACAGAGAATGTTTCAAGCTTTTCAATTGTCTTTTTGACTAATTATCCTTAATTACTGTTTATTTTTAAATTGACATATTTATTTAAAGCATAATGATTGATATAGTGAATTTATCATTTTGTCATATTAATTATGAAAGAATTAAAAATTTAAATTTTAAAAAAAGTTCTACATTTTTCAAAATTAATTAATTGAAGGTATAATCGATAAATTTTTTTCATGATTTGCCAAGTAAAAAAGAAAATTTGGATAAGTAATTAAGAGCAAAGGGATTCAATATTACTTATTACATATTTTATGATTTTAATTACATATTCATAGCATGAGATTTTACTTGAAGTCTTACCTCAGTCAATGGTACTTACTAGTTCGATATTTCTTGTACTTAGTCCCAACTCCTAAGTTAGGGAATATCTATATCTTAATGCACTACACAGAAAAATATCATTAGCAGTAATTTATTTATAATTGTGCTAAATATATTTTTAGCAACAACTAATATTTTTATATATATTCTTAAAGTCTTTAGGAATATTGATTTTAATGATATTTAACTAAAATCAATAAAGAAATAGCACTCTTTATATTTATTACCGTTAAAGTTATTTTTATTGTGATAGACATTGTTTTTGTGCCTCCATCAAAAATGATTTTTAGGACACCAAGTGCTTGTTGCGTTTCTCCAAAGTTGGAGTGTGATTGAATTGATATTATCTTTTTTGGTGAAAAAAAAGAGAGAATTGATATTATCTTTTTCACTTGCAAAGTTTTCGTTATTTGCTTCATTATTTGAATTTGGTTTTGAACAATTTTCTTACCTTGCATGGTGTGTCTTTAATTTTCTAACTTGAGCTTGTAATTCTTCTAATTCAACATCACCATCATTTATTTGATGAGAATTTTGACGTCTTGAAGGCATGTTTGTGTGGAGCTGCATATCAGTTTGGTTTAGTTTGATTTTGAAGTTTATTAGTTCAACTGACCGACTTGTAGACATACATGCTAAATCGTTATGAAACCATTAAAATATTGATTTACAGATTATTGTTTTATTGGTTATTGATCGTTATCGATTAAATTATCAGTTTAAGCATTAAGATATGAAACAAAAAGTGTGAATATGTATATATAGTAGATGAGGGCTAATAGGAGTATGCATAAAAGGTAAAGATCAAGATATAATTATTGCAAAATAAAAGGACATGTGCACCACCAAATATATTGAATAATTCCAATGATTTCACTTAACATAAATTAGAGAAAATATATTAAATAAATAAAAATAAACAGAGAAATTATTTTGATGGATAATATTCATAGTGAAGTAGTAAAGATAGAACTACTTGTAGAATTCCATGACCCAAAAGTTAGAGGCACAACATATAAAGTTAATGCCATTGAATCCAGCTTCAGTTGCAAGGAATTGAAACTCATTTCGAGAACGCTCTTTTCCTCCAGAAGTTTGAGCCAACATGATCAAATCAATTTGCGAAATAACTATAGAGGTATGCATAGGATCAGGTTCAACTGGTAGAATAGCCTCAACAACAATCACTTTTCCATTTTTTGCTGGTGTAGACTTGTAGCAATTCTTCAGTAACTTTACACACTGACTATCGGTCCAGTCATGAAGAATCCACTTTCATATATACATCATTAACAAAAAATTGTCAATATCTTAAAGAAACAACAATTCATTATAAATAGAGAAGTACCCCTCAATCTATGCTCGAAATTCTAGAGAAACACTTATACTATACTAAGGTCTTATTATTTTCCTGAACTTATTTTATAAGTAATTTTCTATCGCTTTTCGGTCTACGTGACACTAGCTTGAGAAAAAAAAAGTCAACCAGCGTTGGGCCCACAAGATAGTGCCAATTAGGCCGAAAAGGGGTAGAAAATTATTAATAAAATAAGTTCAGAGGGGTGATAGGACCTTAGTATAGTATAAGTGTGTCTATGAGATTTCGGGCATAGATTAAGGGGATACTTATACATTATTCCTTATAAATACTTAAATACTTTTTCTGATAATTTTTTTTAGTACTAGTTTCTTAATTAATTTAAGGTACGTACCTTCATAAAAATAGCATCTCCTTTTGGAACTCTTTCAAACATATCTCCTCCAACATGTTCCACCCCTGCAATAATTAGTTTTAAAAAAGGAATATTTGTATTATGTCAGGGTGACTCGATAGTGTTAAAAAAAAATATATGTCTTAGGATTCTAAATTTAAGGGGTCTATTTTTAATAATAATAGGTTATAAGCTATTATCTTTTTTAAATAAATATTGAATACTATTTGTAGAAAAATTAAAGTTAAACTTTCATGAAAAAGGAAGAAAATATTAGAAAAAATTATGAAAAATAATTTAAAATAAGAATGGTTATATTATCAATTGAAAACTAGAATTAGAAGTCAATAATATAAAAGTTATTAACAATTTAAGTATAATGCCCTGTTTAATTTTTTCCTTTAGGCCACTAACATGTTTGATTCGCCACTGCGTTTTAGCTAATTTTAAGTATATCAAGGAGAATTTAGTCGACCTAACTCACCCTATTCAAACCTAACACCAAAAAATCATCATTAGGTATGTTTTTCTTTTTTTCTTTTCTAGGTATGTGGAATTTCATTAAGGGGTATCCTTTTAGCAATTAAATTCCAAAATAAATCTAGTTCTTCTATTAATGATTTCCACAATAATTAGGATTTTTATATTAAAAAAACATAATTAATTTCTGACAGAATGAATGCTCTTTTTGGCCTATTCTTTCAAAAAAAAGAAAAAATATAAATAAAGGAAGGTACCTTCATAAGAAGGGGCATGTTGAACAACATGAGGCAAGTCAAAATTAGTGGCCTTAATGGTAGGGTATTTAGTTGTAATCATGTTGAGGTTTATTCCAAGACCACCTCCACATCAACCAAAGTCTTGATGTCTTCAAAACCTTTGTAAGTGTCAAGTATATTTTTCATCACAAGGTTGTATGACTAATCATTGCTTTGTTGAAAACATCACTCAATTTGGGATCCATCTTTTGATATTCAAATAAATTCACACCATGCATCCTCTCAAATGAAAATCCTCCTTCAAGAACTGTATCATTTAATCCAAACCTGTGATTTCATCACAAGAGTAGTTGTATGACTAATAATGATTGACATGACATCAACTATTTCTATTAATTCATAGTTATTTTTGAAAAAAATAGTTTGTGGAATGAGTAATTAATGGTAAAAGTAAAATATGGAAACAATAATCATTTTATCTTGATATATTATATTAAAGATTGGTGAGCGTTTTATTCTCTATATTGTAATCCCCTTAGCAGGATACGATAAACAAATTAAAACATAGAGGGTATGATATAAGTCGAAACAATTACCAGGTGTTAATGATTACTTTATGTTGAAGCAAAGCCAAGAGTGGACCAAAGATGCACCATCTTCATTATCACCAACAAACATCTTGCCCACTGGTGAAAGACCATAGAGTCTAACATTATTATTATTATTATTAATTGAGCAAGTGAGCAAAGAATATGTAGCCAACACATAAAGCATTCTATCTAACATATTGGTTGCATCAATAGGGTTTTTGCAAGCCATTTTAGAAACAATTTGAGAAGAAGAAAGTTGAGTATCATTAGCTTTGGCTAAGATCTCAAATACATTCAATTCTATTGTTGAATTCAACACAAAGGGAAGTACTGATGATGACAATAATTGCATTGCATAGGTAAAATTCCCCTCTTTTTCTGAGCCAATACTAATTGGTAATTGATTGTTTGCCATGCCTTAAATTAATTAGCTTAACACTTTCTTAATTTCTCTAGCTAGTGCTCTTTCCTTTGTATATTGGGTCTCAACCCTCGCACTCATATATATATAAATACAAATAATAATATTAGGTAGGGAAAATGTACAAAATAATAAATTATTAATTTAAATTAAATGTTATAACCACAGTTTCATTTAATTTTAATTCGTAGCATTTAATTTTAATTCGTAGCAAACACTTGTCATTGACCCTCTCTCTCCAAAAATCTCGCTCGCCACTCTCGAGATCTGATCTCGCTCACCGCTCTTCCTCGCCTCTCTCACTTTATACAGGCGCAAATGTACAAATTGCGTTTGTGTAAATGTATAAAGCGAGAGAAATCTGTATATATAAATACAAATATTTATTCGTCATGTATACTTATAATTATACAAATACAAATTTTCCCTTACTAGTTCTCATTTGTCTTTCTCTCTTTCAAATTTTATACAAACACAAATTATACAAATTACAATGTATAATTTGTGTTGTATAAAGCAAGCGAGAGAGAGATTTGATATACCAATGTTTTATTTTGATTTAATTGTATACAAAATCAAATTTTATGCAAATATACAAACACAATACTTGATACATATACATAGTGGTTACATATATACAATTATCTAGTTGATATACATATACAATCGCTGCGCTTTTATACAACGAGATGTCTGCCTGCAATTTATACAAATTTGATGCTTCATAACAACTATGTTTGCTATGGAATTCAAATAACAATACTATAGCTATAGAGCGCTAATATAATTTTTATGTTTGCTAAACTTAAAATTTACTCTAGCTAGATAAGGTCAAGGTACGACCCCAAACGTTTGGTAAAATAAAAAATGCTTTTAATATTTTTTGAAGACAAAATTAATAAGTGTACAATTTCAAACGCGTGACTTTGGGTTATAAGCACATATTATAGGCCTATCCAAAGGCATTTTAGTCCCTTCTATATACATTTAATTTAATATAAGTATATAGGATTCTGAAGAATCTGATCATACACATAATTTGTTGGATCATGAAATTCGTTTTATTAGCCAGAAAGTGTAAAAAAACAAACTACATTATATAAAATCACATATTAAAATTGTATTTATTACATAGATAATTCCAAACTGTTTGATGGAGATAATCTAGTGAAGAAGAGAGTTTTTGCAAGATTAAAAAAAAAAGGAACAAGAACATTATTTCTCTTTGGAAAAGGTTCAAATATGCCATCGAACTTTCAGAAAAAGCTCATTTATGCAATCAGTTAAAAGTTTGGCTCATTTATGCCATTACCGTTTAAGAAAATGCTCATTTATACCATTATTTTTAATTGTAGTTTTGCCAACCATTTTGATACGTGTCCAATTACAATTCGGCTATGTCATCAATTTTTTTAATAAAAAAGCATAATTCTGAAAAAAAATTGAATAATTTTTTTTTATTAAATAAATTGATGACGTGGCCGAATTATAATTGGCCACGTCATCAATTTTTTAAAAAAAATAATATTCAAATTCTGAATAAAATTGATTTTTTTTTAAAAAATTAATGACGTGGACGAATTATAATTGGCCACGTGTCAAAAATGATTTTGCAAAACCACCGTTAAAAATAATTGCATAAATGAGTCTTTTCTTTAACGGTAATGGCATAATGAATCGAACTTTTAACTGATAGCATAAATAAGCCTTTTTTAAAAGTTCGATGGCATATTGAGCCTTTTCCCTTTATTTGAGGAAAGAAGAAAACCTTTTGTAATCTAAAGGACACAATTTTCAAATAGACACATCTTTTTCCTTTTCTAATAATTAAACATATAATTAAATATGTATTATTTGTTTATATAATATGGATTCTGGATTAAACCACATGACCTATTAGATAGAGTAGTTATTTTATTTCATAAAACGACATATTTTTATTTTTTTTTATCCATTATACTGTACAATTGTTATTGTATTCATAGATTCATAAGAAAAGGAATTCTATTGTTGCCATATTTGTTTGTGTCCCACTATTTTTAGGTCAAAATAGCATCAGAGCCTTTTAGAAAACAAACTTTAGATCCATCACGATAGGGTCGGGTTAAAATGAAATAAATTGTTATGCGAATGGACGGATTTCCCCCTATTATCTGTTCAAGCTTTTATACTTCTGATTCATTTTTTTAAAAATTAAAATTTCATGTCAAATCTAATTAGACAAACTAATTGAAGCAAATGAACTAAGAAAGTAATAGAAACTATCACATCCGTCCACTTTTAAATTGTCATATATAGTTAGTTGTTTTTTAAGAGATAAATTATAAAAATTTTGATTAATATTTTATAATGTATTTTTTTATCATATTGATATGCAAAATAATTGCAATTTAGAGTATTTTCGTATAATTTTTGAATATCTAAATTTATTATTTAAAATATCACATTAATTGTAATACAATTTAACTTTAAAAATTAATCAAACTGACTTTTAAAAAACACAACACAATAAATAAAAGTCGACTATATGAATTATTTTGTATACAGCGGAGATAGCTAATAAAGATAAACATATAATATATATTACTCTATGTGAATCATGTATGACATAGTGCAGATCTTATAATCTTATAATTTATTGGATCAAATCGTAGTGATAGATCTTATTGTATAATTGTTAATTTTTTAAAGCAATTTCGTTTATCATGTGTGTTTAAGGCAAGTTTTTTATTAATAAAGAAAAAAAAAGGCTTAAACAGGAAACTACCAGCCAAGAGGGCTAGATTTTATTCACAATTATTAGATGATTTATATTAGAGTATTTAATTTAAATTATAGAATACTATTCAATTAATTGACTTACGTGAAAAGGAACTCCCACCACCACAACTCACACTAATATATATATATACACACACCAATATTGATTCTTAGTTTTTGTTTTCCCCTTTTACTATTAGTGATTTATCTTATTGATATAAAAGCGTAATTTAATTATATAAAATATCTTGTATTAATAGAGTCTGGAAAAAAAATTCACCCTTATCTATTCATGAATATAAGTATATTCTCTTAATTAAAGTTATGTTATAGATAAAATGCATAAATATGTATAGTTGAGGGATAGTAGGAGTATGAATTGATTACTGTGAAAGTAAAAAATAATAATTAAAAGGTAAACAATGATATATTAATATTGAAAGATAAAAAAAGACATGTGCATCACTATAAAATCAAGAGAGTAGAAGTTATCAAGACATTTTTGTTCTTTATCTTCTTCATGTAGAAGCCACATAAAGGTGAAGATTTTATGGGTATTTGAATATATTAGCTATGTGAGTATTAATATTTTTTTTTTATCCTACGTAGAAGAATAATTTTCTCATAATTTATATATATATCATTATAAAGTTGCTTTCTTACTGACTACCAAACACTTGTTGTTTATACTCTAGAGAAACTGAGTATGTTAGAAACTAGTACAGTACACACATATATTCATGTATAATTTACATAAAATTTATAGTGTAAATCTAAATTACGTCCTACTCATTTTTTTTTCTATTTTAAAAAATCCCTTAAAAACTGTCATGCGGATACAATTATGCTTATTCGAATACATTAATTATGATACATTATTGTGCGGTTGTTGCACTTGAAAAAGAAAAAAAACGAAAAGAAAAATTTAATTACAATTCTATAGATTACGTTATCCAGTTCCCCTTTACTGTTAATCACTACAACATAGATCCTAACATAACAAATCAATTCAAAAATTAAAATTGCCTATATGTCATCGTACTCAGTGTTTCGTTGTTTTCCTTCTTTATCGTTTCTTCCCAGTTTCGTCGTTCTCACTGTTCATTATTGTTCTCTTTGTTTTATCGAAAAAAACTTTTAAAGCTTAGATATGAATGACGATACCAAATTGGGAGTCCGGAGCCTAAAGGGTATAAATGTTAACAAAAATTCTAAAACGGTATATGAATTTTTATTTTAACCAAGGGCAAAATCGCTAGAAGAGGAGCGATTTCTGTCGCCGGAAAAAAGTAAAATCGCTGCAATAGCAGCGATTTGCAAAATTTGATCTTTTTTAAAAAAGAAATCGCTGCCTTGACAGCGATTTCCAAAAATATTTTTATTAAATCGCCTGCCTAAGCCGTTTCTTTAATTTTTTATTTGAATTAAAAAAAAAAAAGAAAAAGGTAGGAGCAAATCGCTGCAAGTGCAGCGATTTGTCTCCAATTTCTTTATTTTTTTTTTTTAAATCAAGTTTTTAGAAAAAATTTGATACTACTTATTTAAAAATCATTAAAAAATTTTTTACTTTGGAATAAGTAGTAGAAAAATTTAAATTAAAATTTCTTAAAAAAGTTGTATTTTTTTTCTTTAGAAAAGGTAAATTATTAGGAGCGTGAGGAATATTTTTGGTTGGAGCGTGAGAATACATAATTAAATATATATTTTTTTTTATAATGTGTGAAAATATGATGAGACGACAAAAGTGAGATAAAGACAATTCAGATCACGTGCACTTCACACTCTGAACGACAGCCCCTTTTTTTGGCTTTTCCAATATCTATCAAACACCCATCATCTCAAAATATGTTTGTTATTTTTTTCATCCGTTTAATTTTATTTGTTACTATTATTTTACTTGACGGATTAAATAATTATTAATAAGACTATTTGATGATACTATTCTTATTAATATATTTCTTATTAGATATTAAAAATTGGTTTAGAGAATAAATATTATTGTGAAGGTCAAATATAGAAAAAATAATTGTTTTTCTTGATACGTCCGTAAAAATAACAAGCAGAAATAAAATTATTCGAGGAACAGAGACAAACAAAAATAATTAAATGAATGGAAGGAATAATTCTTTTTTCATCAAAGTGATAAATACAAATTTAATTGTCTTTGTTAGATGCTTTCTAAAATCGATTATGATTGACTAACATGAATTATGTATGAGATTGACTCTTCCGTCTTAATTAGAAGTTTCGTATTCAGACAATAAAAATTCTGTTGGAAGCGTAGTCTCGTCTTGATGTGACAAATCCAATGGGAGTATAGGCCCTACCGTGCTGCTCTAATGCGGACTCAGAGACTGAAAATTCCAAAAAAAAAAAAATACTGATTGAAGAAAATATTTTTTTAAATTATATTCTATATTTTGGGATAATATTATTTGCAAAGCATCCTTATTTTAGAGGAAGAGGGAGTAAAATATTCAAGTATTTATACATCCAAAAATACTCATTAATAATAACTATAATAAATACGATATATCGCCGCGAAGCACAGGCGACGAGCACAAAGTCGTCAGCCTAGAACGCACATATATATATATATATATATTATTACATATTATATAGATATAGAATCAAGTTTGCGAGAAATGGATGCAGAGGCGATTGTGAAGGAATTGAGAGGGACGTACGGGAGTGGGAAGACGAAGAGTTACGAGTGGAGAGTGTCGCAGTTGAAAGCTTTATTGAAGATTGTGAGAATCATGAGAGGGAGAATTACCGTACTTTTTATTTTGACCTCTCTAAGCCTGAACTCGAAGCCTTTATTCATGAGGTATCACTTTTCTCCTTTTCATCAATCGCCTAATTTAAATTAATCTACAAAATAGTAGATATCGATTTTTCATGTTATGATCGAGTTAGAGGTAAGTTCTGCATACACTCCTGACCTCTTGGCGAATACAGTGTGTAGGTTGTTGTTGATGTTTTGAATCTCTGGCTGAAAATCTATCTCTGCATTGAAGGAAGAGTGATTGCATAATTGCTAATCTCGTTGTGTGATAAGAAAATTCCAGTTTTTGATTCCTTTTGATTGATATAATATCTGAACAATAATTGCGTGCAATACTCATGCTTTTCTCAGATTTGGAACTCAATCCTCAATGATTTTGTTTTTTGTTTATGAATTTTGTATTAATCGTTGGATTTTTGGGGACTTGTTTATTTTTGTCTTTTTCTTCCGTTGAAGACTTCTATATATTTCCTTTGAACAATCCACATGGAAGAATTGGTTCATTAATTGCTAAAATTTACAGGCACTTTTTGTTTGTTGGGGGTTATTTTTCTCTTTTAAATCAATTATGTAACGTTGGAGTTTCTGTCTTCCTTTTGTTTCTTCTGTTAATGAAATAAGGGTTCATAACTACACAAGACCACTTGATTATCGTAAAACTAAACTGATAACTAACTGACATCTTAGTTAGATAGTCTAGTGAAAAGCGAGTTTTCTCTTCGTGTTTAGTTTTTCTGAATTGAAGACGTTTTGATAGTTTAAAAGAGTAATGTTTGGCTATTGTGCTTTGCATTGGGTCGTTAGAGTGACAGGCATAAACAAGATAAAAATGTCACTGATGTTGGTAATCTAGAAAGTGTGTAGATATCACAAGATTAGCTTTTGATTGCTCACCTTAGAATCTTTATATCCAAATTTGCTTGTAGTGAACTTAAAGGCAAATCAAACATATCTTTTGACGGCTACTTTTATGATGGACATAATCTTTCCGTTCTTCAAACAATAGGATAAAGATTATGTTGATCTGGACCTCCTTTTTTTGGTTTAGAATGGTCCAAATTTTGGACAAGATTCGAGGGTAAACTGGACAATCATGAAATATATGAAACTGACTATAACTGAGAATCTCACCAATAGATATGAGAGAAAGAATATTTGTGACAACTGGTAACGCGAAACATAGCAGTGCCAAGAAAATAATTGTCGCCATTGGATCAGGAGGGCAGTCAGTTGACAGCAGATACTAAATCCATTATCCTAAATGAATTGTTGTAACATCTTTGATCTTCTCCTATCTACTTAAAGTAAATATACATTTCATAAACAGGAAATTCTGGTAGTGTACTTATTTCTAGCTGTGCTCAATATGATCAATGTGAGGATCACCGGAAGAATGTGCTGGAGAATTGACAAGATTGATGTTTAATAGTTTTATGATGACATGATTACTCTGGAAATAGTCGAAGTATTGGGAAGTCACAATTTTAACACTACAAAGTGCTTTTTGATTAAATTAACTATGAAGTTCAGGTACATTGAAGTATTTGGTGAAGACATTTCTTTTTATTGTTTTGGTTATAGCAGAAATAGTTTATCATGATATATAGAAGTTCAGGGGAAGGGTTTTTAGTTGAGGAACTTCTTAGCTATGTTGACCCACTTTTCGTTCTGTTTCTGATTCATTATGTTCTTTTACGTAGGTTTCTATGATGAAAACAGCATGTAAACTTGCATTGAAGGAACTACAAAACGGTGGATGAAGCCGGAAAAAGTAATTTTTTATACCTATTTGTATAGATATACATACTATCTCTTACTAATTGAATAGAAGTCCACTGTGCTAACATATGGAAATTACAGCGTCAAAACTTCATTAACCTCGTTTCCTTCATCAGCTGAAATAGTTCCAGAACCTCTCGGTGTTGTATTGGTCATATCAGCATGGAACTATCCGTTCTGTATGTGAAAAACTGTCTATTTATCTCCTTTTAAAGTGGCATGCAATTGTTTTTCCTCTTATTTCTCTTTCATATATCTTTAAGCAAGTCTCAACTAAGAAACCAGACTAATCACTTCCCTCTGCAGAAATTCTGTGTGT
>CM040623.1:75585333-75597669 GCA_022817965.1 Solanum lycopersicoides | reverse complement strand
TACAAGTTTCGTTCATTGAATGAGATTAGATATTCAGAATTCAGAATCAATAATTAAAGCTATTAATAATACATGAAAAAATGAAAGTAAATTCAACTACTAATCATTAAATTAAAAAATTCATGACCTGATACATGAAATTAAGCACAGCTATAATTATATCAAAAGCATCCAGTAATCACATGATACAAAGATTCTACATTTTTAATCAGGTACATATCATGCTTACAATGCGCTAATTATTGTTAAATTTTATCAGCTATGTCATGACGAAAATATCAAAATTTAAACTAAAAAATCAAAACATGATTAAACGTACCAATAATATGGTTGCGTCCTTTACTCACATATCTATAACTAGAACAATTGAACTATGTTGATTTGTACTTTTGACATTAATCTATTAGAGTAATTCTTTCTCTGTACAATTTATTTACTTTACCTTCATACACTAATCTTCCGACACTATGCCTACCCATTTGTGATCGGAGCCTAAAGGTATAAAAATGTAACAAAAATTTAAAACGGTATATGGAATTTTTATTTAACCAATAAGCAAATCGCTGGAAGAGCAGCATTTGCTCCGAACAGTAAAATCGCTGCCTTGCAGCGATTTACCAAAACAAATTATTATGTTAATATTTTTTAATTAAACGCTGCCCTAACACGATTCTCTTAAAATGTTTTATAATATTCAAATTAAAAACAAAAAAAAAAAAAAATAGAGCAATCGCTGCAAGGCAACATATGTCTCCAATTTTTTTTTTCTTTCCAATCAATCTTTTTTTATTTTTTTTTTTAAATATTAAAAATAAATTTAAAGGTTGCTTTTTATTTTACTTTTACAATTACTTCTTTTTTTTAAAAAAATTAAAAAAATTAACGTTTTAAGTATCAAGGTAAATTAGTATATTTTTATTATCATATAATAATTGTTTATTTTATGCAATATATTATGAATTTATATTTTATATTTCGTATATTATTATACCGAATTATAAATAAAGGTAATAATAATACTTTGCAGGATTATTTTATTTTTGAAAAATAGCAATTAAAGATTTCAGACCTTTAAAAAAATAACCAAGAAAAATTTTAATTTATGTATTATTTTATTTTAATCCGAATTTTATTTTTTGACTTTAGAGGATTATAACAAAAAAAATATACAATAGCTAAAGATTGAACAAAAGAAATAGGTAACAAATAGGAAAAAAGATTTTTTTTTTTTTCAATAATGATTTTGCAAGAAAAGAAAAGAGTAAAAATTAAGATTTCAGCTCCCGTATAAAGGTAACAGATTTGATTGAAAAATTGAATAGGTATATTTTAATTAAATTAAAAAACAATTAACTAAAGGCTTTTTATTAAATAAAAAAAAAAGAAATTCTTAATAAATAATTTTAATATTAAAATATATTAATACTAATTCTTTTTCGTAATTTAATTTTTAAAAGCACTAATAAAGAAAGCCGTACGTACGATAATGTATTATGAATAATATGAGAAAACTTGGAGGAGACTTCCTATATTCTACCAAATGGGTAGTGGGTACCACCTTTTTTCAGTAAGCCAACTCCCCTGCCTACCTTGTTACACTCTCACTCCAAACTCTCTCGATTGGTTATGTTTTATTGTGAAATAAAAAAAATAAGATTGTATTTTATCTTTGGAAAATTTCTTTATTATTTCTTAAATTTATAATAAATAAATATTGAAATTTAATTTCAAACTAAATATCAAAATTTTATAATCAAATATATTTTTCAGAGTTAAATTCTGAAAAAAAGTGAAATCCTAGTCAAACGCTTATAAATTAATTCAAACTTGATAAGAGAGAGTTATTTAAATGGTGAACATTCGTCAATTTCTATCTAAAAGTTATGAATCTAAATCACTAAAAAGAGTAGAAATAATAAAAGGGAGGGGTAAAAAATAAAACATTGCCAACTTCAACTTTGAAAATTCTTTGGTCCCAATTAAGCCACCAACCAATGCAACCCTATAGCATAGCTATTGGGTGAACCTAAGACTAAATTCATCCATAATGACCTACTATATTATCTACTTAGACTACCAACTAGTCAATAATATCATACTCACAAGTCATGAGGTAGAAAGAAAGGGATTAACTTAAAAATAGCAAAATCCCAAATTATTGAACTTTAAAGGTTTGGTGAAAATTGTTAATACGGACAAAATCAAATTAATTAAGGATTTGGAAGGTAAAGAATCATCTTATTTTTTATTTTATTTTTTATATTTAGAAAACTAAATAAACTTCTTGATCTATGTGCAAATACAATATTTTTTTTTTTAGAGAAACCTTGGGGGATCAAATTATATGATAGCAACGGCCAACGCCAATGGTGTGACCGCATGAAATTGAGTTCATCCCTTCCTCTTTCTTATTATTATTGTGTACTTTAATTAACTACTAGAAAAATCTTTTTTCAAACCTTTTTAGGAGGGGTTGGCATGATATTTTTTATGACCTAATGTCAAAGTTGAAGAAGAGATCTTAATTTTTTTGTTTTAAAGAACAGGAGATTCAAAATTAAAGTTGAAATTTTGTGCAGATTTCATAAATAAATGTTGATTTCAAATCAAAACTTTGAATTGAGATACGAAATCTTACGTCGAACATCTACTCCTCCTCCTATCCCTTGTTATTTGTTTAAATTGACTTTTTATTTGTGATTTTGAAAAATTAAGAAATGATATTTTTTTATCCATTATATCTTCAATTTATTTATCTTTTTTTTGAAAAAAAATAATATCTCTTTAATAAATAAGTTGATTTTGAAATTCTGTTAATTAATAAGATAAAATGGTGAACTTACTATGTTAATTATTATTTTCTTAATAAATAAATATGTCAAGTAAAAAATAAACAAGTAAATAGGGACAGAATAACTCAATTTCATTTCAACTCTTTTCTAGGCATTTTAGCACCTTCTTAATTCCAAAAATTATTAACTCAATTTCAACACATATTTTCATGAAAATCATTAACCACGAAATTTCATCACTCCAAACAAACGAGATCAATAGCTTAGACAATTTTAACGTACATGACACAAAATCTTCCATATTCATTTTATATTGATTTCAAGTACCTAATCGTAAATAAGAAAATCTAAGATTTATTATTGTTTTTTCACCCAAACCTAAGATAACTTGTTACATTGATCTATATTACAAGTGTTGTTGTATATAAATTACTTCTTCATCTCAAAACATTTATCCTGTTTTTATTTAAATGTTTTCTAAAAAAAATATTAATCAAGAGTCTAGATAAGTGGTTGATTATTTTACTCTTTTTTACTCTACATCTTATGATATAATCTCCTATTATTAAATATTTATTTTATTTATGTGTCATAATTAAAATATTTCTAATTTTTTGGAATAATTACTAGTACCTAACAACTCAACCGTAAGATACTTTTTGCTCTTAATATATTATCTTAATATATTCCATTGGATGGGAAAATGAAAATATTAATTTTGACTTTAAAAGAAACCAATATCGAGATATTAAAATTAAAGAGGAAAAAAAAGTATAAAGAAAATAAATCAAAATTACGGAGCGTGCAATCACGTGAGTCGAAGCGAGAATGAGATAGTTACGAATCAAACATCCAATCAGGATTGAGAGTGGGTCCCCCTTGAACCTTTTTTATGATTGGCTTATTTATTATAAACTCCCTGAAATAATCTAATAAGAAAATTCGGATAGTACAGAAAATCAAAATTATTAAAGGACCACACCTTTTTATATTAATTTCATATCGACCACTTATGAAGGTCTCACAAATGAGTCTGATATCTCGTATAGTCACTCAATTAATTGTTATTTTATACAAAGTTATTCAATTTATTTTTATATCTTAAGGCCCTTTTATTCATTCGATATAGTATCATGATATAAAATCATAATATATAAGAGCGAATTTTAGTAAGGATATACGGTGTCACGTGACATTACTTCGTTGAAATTTTTTACGAAATATGTATCGTGTGAGAAGGGAAAAAACAGAGATATAGCTATATATTACAAATGTGACGATGCTTCAATCAAAGTTGTGCGTAGCTCAACTGGTTTTTGGCTTGGAATTTGCAAGTAAGGTCACAGGTAGGAGAGTGTAAAAATCGAATCGACCGATAAATCAAATAGATAGAAGTGTTATTAATTTATTGTTATTTGGTTAACCATTTTTAATGGTTTTATAAAAAAAAATATTGAGTTATCAATTCGGTATTGGTTTTTATTATTAGGTTATTGGGTAAATCGATAACCCATTAAGACTAGTAATTTACTATTTTTACTTGTACATAAATATTATATATTAATCTCAATACCTTAGTAGAGTATTATTTTTTTCCTTTAGTCATCCATTTACACTTTACAGTGACTTTGAGTTCACAATTTCACATTATAAAAAATATTAAAATCTAAAATAAGAATCCTATTCCTCTTAATTTATCTCTGTGTTACGCTTGTAGTTCTTTTCATGTTAGTTATTTATTGTTTCTATTTTATGAACATTTGTAAAGTTACCTTATTGTGTTTTCGCATCAAATTTATTAGAAAAGTCATATATAGTTTATTAATATTAATTTTATTTTAAATTAAATTATATCATATAATTGTAAACCATTTGTAAACTATATTTTATTATTATTTAATCATAAAAATATAATTTATTATTTTATTTTAAATAAAATTATATCATATAAATAAAACAGAGCTAATCAAAGACTTTTAGACATGTAAATTTGGAAATATTTTCTCCTAATGTTAGGTTAATTGTGTTGAGACCCAGCAGTGTATGTTAGGTGCAACAAACTTCTCCCTCTTTGGTAGAACCACACGCTAAAGCAATCCAACAAAAAAAGGATTTTTTTATTTTTTTTTGTTCGGTGTCTGATATTTAAATTGAAATCTAATTTTCGAATTTGTATTGAGTATCACCGCATTAGAAATAATCTTTTGTTGATTCGATAGAAAAATATTATATGTTTGTAAATTTTGTATATACATGAATAGGACAACACTTTTAAAACAATCCACTCCAAGAATCAAATGTTGTGTTTCCAAGAATCTTGTTTTTTACTTATTAATTCTTTGGATTAGTTCGAAAGCAAAGGACAAGCAATAAAGAAATTAGAGAAGAATGATGTAACATTTTTGGAATTTACTAAGACCAAATGATAAAATAAGATACGTTTTTAGTATTATAAAAATTTTGTTTGCTTAAACATTTGAATATTATTATTTTATCATAAAGAGTCTGTCTGTTTGGCTTAATTTTTGTAAATGTAGTTTTTAAAAAGTCAGTTTTTTTTTTTAATTGTCCATTTCTTACAAATTAAAAAAAACAGTTTTATTTTATTTTATTACACTCTTAATTAATTAATTTTGAAGAAAAAAAAAAAATTTGTTAAAATTTTAATTTATTTCGTAATTAAGAGGGGTAGAATGATAAACTACCATGACAATCAATATTTTCTTAATAAATATGCAAATTTCAAAGTAAAAATAATAAAAAATTTAAAAAATAATTTTAAATCAATTCAAACGAACTGATAGCTCCGCTTTTTTTTAAGAAAATTAAGAAAAGATCCCACCTTGGAACATTGCACGTTTAAGTTTAAAGTCAATGATGCCTTAAATGACTATCCAACTAATACGTCCAACAAATCAAATGTAATTTTGTCACGAATATAATATCATCGGTTAGATCAATGATTAAATCAAATAAAGATATTTCTTAATTATAAATCACATATCTTATTTTAATCCATAAATAGATATTATTCATCAATTAAAGCACACACATGACAAACACACAATTATTATTCATATAAGTTTATATAAAAGTAAATATGTGAGTTCTCTGTGTGATTTGGTCATCATCATGTCATGTAATTGCACTTTTAAATAGCATGGAGTGTAATGATTTAGCTTCAATCAATACCCTTCTACTATAGGAAATAACCAATAATTCATGTTTTTGAAGTTTAGGTATAATTTTATGTTTAAAATAACTAATTTTAACTTACTTTGATGATGAAACGAGACTTGGGGTTAGAAATGCTTTAGTTTGTCAAACTAGCAGCGTAGATGGATAGGGTGGGAGAAGAGCGAAGGAAATGGATGTCCGAGCGGTTGAAATAGTCGGTCTTGAAAATCAAAAATTGCCTCTCAATTCATGAGGTCATAAATTCTCTCTTGCCGCAGTTATTGGTCATCCAATTCTATATCCCACGATAACAGTGTTGGCTTTGTAGCGAGCTCACCTAAAATGGTAAGAAGTGAGGTATATGGCCTTTCAAAGCCTTTTTTTTTTAAATGAGAAGAAAAATTGACAATTTTTGCAAAATTGGGAATCTTAAATGAGTTTGGGCTGAAGTGATTTTGATGATAGGGTTGATTTGGGTCATATCCAAGTTATTCTAACAAGTTTTTGCACAAATTTTCCTATTTTACGTTGATTTTTAATTTTTGATCCTTTATATGTGGTCTATAAATTTGTTGTCCAAACCAAAATATTATTAGCTATGACATAATTTCGTTAAACAAATCTTTTTAAAGAATAATCGAACATATAAATAACACACATACAACATATACTATTTTGGGAAACTTTCACATATAGCCACTTAAAAATAATTAATTACTCTCCATAGCTATACTTTGATAATTACAATTTGTAGCTACATGTGTATCGAGGAGAGAGGCGAGCGAGACTGGGAGAGAGAGGAGAGAGGCAAGAAAGAGGGGGAAAATAGTGGGAGAAAGGTGAATTATATATGTATATTGGTTAGATAATTGTATATTATACATATGTATTTGTATATGTAGCAAGTGAGATTGGGAGAGGGAGGAGAGATGCAAGCGAGACTGGGAGAGAGAGGCGAGAGGCGAGAGAGATCAAGAGAGGGTAGAGAGAGGCGAGCGAGAGAGGGCAGAGAGTGAGAGAGAGGTGAATTGTATATGTATATAATTATATATAACTGTATATTATACATATACATTTGTATAAATGGCAAGCGAGATTGGGAGAGGGAGGAGAGAGGCGAGCGAGATTGAGAGAGGGAGGAGAGAGGCGAGCGAGAGAGGGCAGAGAGTGGGAGAGAGGTGAATTGTATATGTATATAGGTTAAAAAATTGTACATTGTACATATTTATTTGTATATCCTGGTGAATTATACATATACAAATATGACTAATTATACAAACTCGAAGTCAGCCCACGTAATTAATGTATAATGTTAGTCGCGAGTGGTAATTATAGCAAACTATAGCTATGATAAGTAATTAAATAGTATAAATTTGCTTAGCCGTGTAATTTTCCCTACTATTTTATGTGTACATATTCCATGCATATTTGTACAACAACTAATAGCTTTGCAATACTTTAACAAAAAATAAAATAAATAAATAACGGCATAACTAAAGAAGACAAAGAAAGCAACAAAGTCCAAAAATACATATATCATGAATATTAAATTCAATTTGGCCTTTCAAATGATGAAAGTTTCAATCAGGATATTGTTATAACTTTTTTTTTGTATTTTTGATTTTGAGAACCCTTCTCAAGATGCCCAACAGACAAATAACGTATAACTATTGTTGAAATTAGGTCTTAGGCCTAACTCACACCCCAAAAGCTAGCTCAAAGGGAGGAGGATTGCCCAAGCCTTATTAAGGAGTTCACCCATCTCATTAACCACCGATGTGGGACTTTTGTCATTTTTCAACATGGTGGACTCCTTAATAAGGCTTGGGCAATCCTCCTCCCTTTGAGCTAGCTTTTGGGGTGTGAGTTAGGCCTAAGACCTAATTTCAACATGGTATTAGAGCAGGGCCCGTCTCACCCGATGTTGGGGTCCCCAAAATCAAAATTGCCCACGCACCAGATGCTAAGCACTGGGCGTGAGGTGGGGTGTTGAAGAATGACAAATGTCCCACATCGGTGGTTAATGAGATGGGTGGACTCCTTAATAAGGCTTGGGCAATCCTCCTCCCTTTGAGCTAGCTTTTGGGGTGTGAGTTAGGCCTAAGACCTAATTTCAACAACTATATTACAAACACTCACGTCATAACAAATACTCTCGGACATAACAAATTAGCTAAATTTATCATATTTATCGTCACACGCACCTTCAAAGTCTAAGAAAAAATATAAATATTGCATACATAATCGATGTCATTTGAAGAAAAAAGGATGATACATTTGGACCTATTCTCAAAGTAGTCAAAAGCGAAGGAGTTGGTGAATTATGAGCAAAAAAAGGCTATTTGTTTAACATTTCCAAAGCTAATTGGACATTGGGTTATTTCTCAAAGAGTAGCAAATTAAGCTTTCCTATGGGTTGTAAAAACTTTCATTTGCCAAGGCCCAATAGTTTTTTCCCAATTAAGAAAAGGGCAACTTTCACATATAGCAAATAAAAAATTCATATTTGTATGCTATAGCATAGTTTGCATAATTGCGCTCCATAGCAAACATAGAAACTGTATAATTTGCTATACATATACAATTGAAGCGAATTGTATAAAACGAAGTGTATAAAACGAGAAAGAGAAAGACACTTGGGCAGAGAATTGTATAAAAACGAAGTGTATAAAACGAATTGTATGATTATAAGTGTATAAAACGATTATATACAATTTGAATTTGTATAAAATGAGAAAGAGAGAAAGACAAAAGAGACTTGGGCAGGGAATATACAATTGAATCGAATTATATAAAACGAGAAAAAGAGAAATTAGATACAATTTGAATTTGTATAAAACGAGAAAGAGAGAAAGGCAAAAGAAACTGGGCAGGGGAATTTTTTTATTGTATAATTATAAGTGTATATGACAAAAATATATGTACTTGCATGTGTATATACAATTTTCTCACGCTTTATACAAATAGAAACGCAATTTATACATTTCGCTTCTGTTTGTATAAGTGAGAAAGGCGAGGGTGGCGAGCGAGATCTGGGAGAGTGGCGAGCGAGATCTGGAAGAAGGGAGAGAGGGGAACAAAAATATATGTATGTATACAATTTCCTCTGCTTTATACAAATAGAAACAATTTTTATACACTTGTGTTTGTATAAAAAGTGAGGAAGCGAGCGAGAGACTGGAGGAGAGTGGCGAGCAGATATTTGGGAGAGAGGGGACTGGCAAATTTTGGCAAACGTTTGCTATTGAGCACAATTAAATCAAACTATATCTACTCCATTTATTTTAGGTTATTAGTTTGCTATTATATACAATTATCCCTTAAGAAAATGTAATGTTACAAGTTAATGGATTATTAACACTTCTTTTTAAAAAATAAATATGTAAGAGTAAATGTTTTTTTTATAATTGGTATTTAGTAAATATAACCTTCTTTTTTGTAATTGAAAAATGTATTTTATATGTTTGAAGATAGAGTTATCTTTGTGTGATGTATAATTAAATTACGAGTTTGAGTTGTAAAATTAATTACTAATACTTGTGTTATATATGATAGGTTACTCCATCATATCACCTTGTTAGTTTCCACTACTGCAGATATTTGATCACACTATAATATTTTATAAAAAAAACATATATATTAATTATTAAGATGATATTTTATAAATTCATATAATTTAATAATCTCACCACTAAGTATAAGTTAAATAACTTCATAACTTTAAAACAACACATACTTATTTTGAAGTAAAATGACTTAATACACTCTTCTTCAAAGAAACAATCCACTCTAAAAGATGCAACAAGAGACTCCATTTTTTCAAGAAATTGTTTAGTTATTCATTTCTATCCATTAGATGTCAAAACACCTAATTTAATAACCTCAATCACAGTTTTAAAAAATGAAATACAAATTGTAGTACTTTTTTATTAATTTTACTATATCATAAGTAGTATACAAAAAAATAATAAATTTTGGGGCCCTTTAATTTTTGGGGAAGTTGAATGAGACTTTTGAAAAAAAAAATTGGTCTATAATTATGGAGTATTATGAAGTAGCACCAAAGCAAACATAAAGAGACAATAGGAAGTACCAAAGAATGATCAGAGATAATCTCTTCTAAAGATGCTAAGACATGCATTAAGGGTCGACTTAATAAATTTGATGGCCTAAAGTCAAAATATATTATAAAATCGTAAATTTTTTAATGATAAATTCATAATAAATTAACACATAAAGAGGTAAAAGCGAAACACATGGTGTGTGAATTAGACGCATATCACATACTCTCCCCAATATAGAATAGACAAATTCACATAAATAATCATCAATAAAATAATAATCATTAGATATATGTTTTTTATATATCAATATATAATATACCATACTTAAAATATACATCTTTATACAAAATGTACATATTTTGTCAGCGAATATCATATTTTAGGCTACTATCCATTTGAATAATATTGAACCTTGCGACACTTATACCTAGGATTTAGGAATCAAATTACTTTAATTTAAAAAGATGAGAAATTAAAAACTATACATAGAAGAAGAAAATTAAAATAATTAAATAAAAGATAAATATACTATTCAGTTTAATATGAGAAATTTTAAATCATTTTTTTATCATGAAATTGTACTTGTATCTCGGAAGCCTATCTTGAGTTACTCGCGATTTATTTATTAGGGTCAGTAAAATAAAATTTAACTTGTCTAACTCGTCCAATACGACTATATTTGGCTAGATTATTGACCAGTTTATTTATTATCTCAACTCATTTTGATTCAATTAAAAATTAAGTTAATATGTAATTCAAAACTGATTTATGAGAAATCTTGTAAAAAAAAATTAAAATAACTTTTTTAAAAAATTTGATATGTTTTATATTGTCATAAAGAAAACAAAAATTTTATTAGATACCAAAATATTTTAAAAGAAGAAATAAAATAATTAAATTTAATAAAAATTTGAATTGAAACAAATCTTGACCAATTATATAACACACTATCTAAATTTTAATCCAAACAAATTCAAATTATGTTAGATCTTGTCTCATCTATCATCTTGATCTATTATGATCTGTCGAAATTTAATCTAATTACGTCCGTAGTCATATTATACGTATCAAATAAATCAAATTCAATAAGTATATCTTTTAAATTTTGCATGGGCGGGAGTGTCATTTCAACATTCTCTAATTAGTGGGTTGGTAGCAAAATCGAATTTATTGAAGGTTTGGTTCGATGGCTGGCCCAATAAAAGCCACACTACCCAAAATAAAAGAAAAATAAAAAAAGAAAACGCACCCACCGGCTCTTTCATCTTTACTTCACCAGCAACTTTCTTCAATGGCTTCTCTCACCGGCGCCGCCTCTCGTCTCCTCCCGGCCGCTAGACTTACCGTTTCCAGAGCTACTGCCAGGCTCTACTTTTCATCATCTTCTGTATCTCCTCTAAAGTGCCCCAAATCATCTCCTCTTTTATCCCATGTGTTTCGTTACCAGGTTGTTCAGTGCTTCCTTCGCTTTTCATTACGCATTTTGAATTGTATTATAGTATTTTATTGATGTTTTTTCTCGCGATTATTGTTTTTGTAGAAGCAATCATTGGTTCGAGTATCTAGTGGAAGTTTCAGTACTGTAGCATCGGCTAAATCAGCTGCCTCTGATCCCGATCAGTTGAAAAGTGCCAGAGAGGACATCAAAGAGCTACTGAACACTAAGTTTTGTCATCCTATTTTGGTAAATTTCTGATCTATTTTGGTATTTGACCAGAACTGTTCAATATGTATAAACCTGTGAATGATTGAACTTGAATACATCACCTGCGAAGTGTAAACAAATGAACTTGCGAATTTTCATCGACATCAGCTTGTTTTAATGGCAATACCTAGATAAGAATTTTTTTTCAAGAGTAAACATGAGACACGGACTCCGAAATCTGAAAATGAAAGCTCTGTCCAAAATACTTCTAACCGCTCGATGAGGCACCCAACTTTTGGCATTGATTGAGCTGAAGTGATATGTCTTCTGCTCAAATCAATGGTGCTTATCTTATTTGCTGATGTTATCTCCCTCACTACTAAAGATGAGTGAGTGGAATGAATAAGAGAGTGAATAATTTTATTTTTTCCTGTCTTAAAAAAAAAAAAAGTAACATCAGCTACATTGTAGCAGGTTAAGACCAACCTTATAATAGTTCTAAAAATGGCCCTTTGGAATATGAAACTGAATATCCTTGTAGATACTACGAAGCTTGGATGAGTGCTTCGGCCAAATGAAGCTTTGTCATATATACTACCTGGCAGTCCTTTGAGATTGTACTAGGGAAATACAGGACAAATAAATGCTTTACAGATCT
>CM040623.1:75558554-75584333 GCA_022817965.1 Solanum lycopersicoides | reverse complement strand
AGAGGTGAATTGTACATTATATCGATTCGATAATTGTATATATACATATACAAATGTGGCTAATTTATAAACTCGAAGTCAGCCCACATAATTAATGTATAATGTTAGTCGTGAGTGGTAATTATAACAAACTCTAGCTATGATGAGTAACTAAATAGTATAAGTTTGCTTAACGCGTGATTTTTCCCTTTTTAAAGTCAAATTTAAATAATTTTAAGTAAAAAAATAGTAAGGAGAGCATTATTTTTTGGTTTTTATCTTTTAAATTTATAAACTTTATTTTAAGTTAATGTTAACTTTGTCAAATGCTTTCAAAACTAAATAAAATAAATTTATCCAACTTTTAAATCATCCAAACATGCTCTTTTATTGATCCACTTGAGATTGAATTCTACGTTACATATATGATATATATTATAAAATGGGCCATAGATTCATCTAACAGAGAATGTTTCAATCTTTTCAATTGTCTTTTGACTAATTATCCTTAATTACTGTTTATTTTTAAATTGACATATTTATTTAAAGCATAATGATTGACATAGTGAATTTATCATTTTGTCATTATTAATTATGAAAGATTAAAAATTTAAATTTTAAAAAAGTTCTACATTTTTCAAAATTAATTAATTGAAGGTATAATCGATAAATTTTTTTCATGATTTGCCAAGTAAAAAAGAAAATTTGGATAAGTAATTAAGAGCAAAGGGATTCAATATTACTTATTACATATTTTATGATTTTAATTACATATTCATAGCATGAGATTTTACTTGAAGTCTTACCTCAGTCAATGGTACTTACTAGTTCGATATTTCTTGTACTTAGTCCCAACTCCTAAGTTAGGGAATATCTATATCTTAATGCACTACACAGAAAAATATCATTAGCAGTAATTTATTTATAATTGTGCTAAATATATTTTTAGCAACAACTAATATTTTTATATATATTCTTAAAGCTTTTAGGAATATTGATTTTAATGACATTTAACTAAAATCGATAAAGAAATAGCACTCTTTATATATTATATTACCGTTAAAGTTATTTTTGTTGTGATAGACATTGTTTTTGTGCCTCCATCAAAAATGATTTTTAGGACACCAAGTGCTTGTTGCGTTTCTCCAAAGTTGGAGTGTGATTGAATTGATATTATCTTTTTTGGTGAAAAAAAGAGAGAATTGATATTATCTTTTTCACTTGCAAAGTTTTCGTTATTTGCTTCATTATTTGAATTTGGTTTTGAACAATTTTCTGACCTTGCATGGTGTGTCTTTAATTTTCTCACTTGAGCTTGTAATTCTTCTAATTCAACATCACCATCATTTATTTGATGAGAATTTTGACGTCTTGAAGGCATGTTTGTGTGGAGCTGCATATCAGTTTGGTTTAGTTTGATTTTGAAGTTTATTAGTTCAACTGACCGACTTGTAGACATACATGCTAAATCGTTATGAAACCATTAAAATATTGATTTACAGATTATTGTTTTATTGGTTATTGATCGTTATCGATTAAATTATCAGTTTAAGCATTAAGATATGAAACAAAAAGTGTAAATATGTATATATAGTAGATGAGGGCTAATAGGAGTATGCATAAAAGGTAAAGATCAAGATATAATTATTGCAAAATAAAAGGACATGTGCACCACCAAATATATTGAATAATTCCAATGATTTCACTTAACATAAATTAGAGAAAATATATTAAATAAATAAAAATAAACAGAGAAATTATTTTGATGGATAATATTCATAGTGAAGTAGTAAAGATAGAACTACTTGTAGAATTCCATGACCCAAAAGTTAGAGGCACAACATATAAAGTTAATGCCATTGAATCCAGCTTCAGTTGCAAGGAATTGAAACTCATTTCGAGAACGCTCTTTTCCTCCAGAAGTTTGAGCCAACATGATCAAATCAATTTGCGAAATAACTATAGAGGTATGCATAGGATCAGGTTCAACTGGTAGAATAGCCTCAACAACAATCACTTTTCCATTTTTTGCTGGTGTAGACTTGTAGCAATTCTTCAGTAACTTTACACACTGACTATCGGTCCAGTCATGAAGAATCCACTTTCATATATACATCATTAACAAAAAATTGTCAATATCTTAAAGAAACAACAATTAATTATAAATAGAGAAGTACCCCTCAATCTATGCTCGAAATTCTAGAGAAACACTTATACTATACTAAGGTCTTATTATTTTCCTGAACTTATTTTATAAGTAATTTTCTATCGCTTTTCGGTCTACGTGACACTAGCTTGAGAAAAAAAAGTCAACCAGCGTTGGCCCACAAGATAGTGCCAATTAGGCCGAAAAGGGGTAGAAAATTATTAATAAAATAAGTTCAGAGGGGTGATAGGACCTTAGTATAGTATAAGTGTGTCTATGAGATTTCGGGCATAGATTAAGGGATACTTATACATTATTCCTTATAAATACTTAAATACTTTTTCTGATAATTTTTTTAGTACTAGTTTCTTAATTAATTTAAGGTACGTACCTTCATAAAAATAGCATCTCCTTTTGGAACTCTTTCAAACATATCTCCTCCAACATGTTCCACCCCTGCAATAATTAGTTTTAAAAAAGGAATATTTGTATTATGTCAGGGTGACTCGATAGTGTTAAAAAAAAATATATGTCTTAGGATTCTAATTTAAGGGGTCTATTTTTAATAATAATAGGTTATAAGCTATTATCTTTTTTAAATAAATATTGAATACTATTTGTAGAAAAATTAAAGTTAAACTTTCATGAAAAAGGAAGAAAATATTAGAAAAAATTATGAAAAATAATTTAAAATAAGAATGGTTATATTATCAATTGAAAACTAGAATTAGAAGTCAATAATATAAAAGTTATTAACAATTTAAGTATAATGCCCTGTTTAATTTTTTCCTTTAGGCCACTAACATGTTTGATTCGCCACTGCGTTTTAGCTAATTTTAAGTATATCAAGGAGAATTTAGTCGACCTAACTCACCCTATTCAAACCTAACACCAAAAAATCATCATATAGGTATGTTTTTCTTTTTTTCTTTTCTAGGTATGTGGAATTTCATTAAGGGGTATCCTTTTAGCAATTAAATTCCAAAATAAATCTAGTTCTTCTATTAATGATTTCCACAATAATTAGGATTTTTATATTAAAAAAACATAATTAATTTCTGACAGAATGAATGCTCTTTTTGGCCTATTCTTTTAAAAAAAAGAAAAAATATAAATAAAGGAAGGTACCTTCATAAGAAGGGGCATGTTGAACAACATGAGGCAAGTCAAAATTAGTGGCCTTAATGGTAGGGTATTTAGTTGTAATCATGTTGAGGTTTATTCCAAGACCACCTCCCACATCAACCAAAGTCTTGATGTCTTCAAAACCTTTGTAAGTGTCAAGTATATTTTTCATCACAAGGGTTGTATGACTAATCATTGCTTTGTTGAAAACATCACTCAATTTGGGATCCATCTTTTGATATTCAAATAAATTCACACCATGTATCCTCTCAAATGAAAATCCTCCTTCAAGAACCGTATCATTTAATCCAAACCTGTGATTTCATCACAAGAGTAACGTTGTATGACTAATAATGATTGACATGACATCAACTATTTCTATTAATTCATAGTTATTTTTGAAAAAAATAGTTTGTGGAATGAGTAATTAATGGTAAAAGTAAAATATGGAAACAATAATCATTTTATCTTGATATATTATATTAAAGATTGGTGAGCGTTTTATTCTCTATATTGTAATCCCCTTAGCAGGATACGATAAACAAATTAAAACATAGAGGGTATGATATAAGTCGAAACAATTACCAGGTGTTAATGATTACTTTATGTTGAAGCAAAGCCAAGAGTGGACCCAAAGATGCACCATCTTCATTATCACCAACAAACATCTTGCCCACTGGTGAAAGACCATAGAGTCTAACATTATTATTATTATTATTAATTGAGCAAGTGAGCAAAGAATATGTAGCCAACACATAAAGCATTCTATCTAACATATTGGTTGCATCAATAGGGTTTTTGCAAGCCATTTTAGAAACAATTTGAGAAGAAGAAAGTTGAGTATCATTAGCTTTGGCTAAGATCTCAAATACATTCAATTCTATTGTTGAA
This sequence comes from Solanum lycopersicoides, assembly GCA_022817965.1. Lineage (NCBI taxonomy): Eukaryota > Viridiplantae > Streptophyta > Magnoliopsida > Solanales > Solanaceae > Solanum > Solanum lycopersicoides. Next base: position 75,580,192 of record CM040623.1, on the reverse strand, counting down.
TTCAACACAAAGGGAAGTACTGATGATGACAATAATTGCATTGCATAGGTAAAATTCCCCTCTTTTTCTGAGCCAATACTAATTGGTAATTGATTGTTTGCCATGCCTTAAATTAATTAGCTTAACACTTTCTTAATTTCTTCTAGCTAGTGCTCTTTCCTTTGTATATTGGGTCTCAACCCTCGCACTCATATATATATAAATACAAATAATAATATTAGGTAGGGAAAATGTACAAAATAATAAATTATTAATTTAAATTAAATGTTATAACCACAGTTTCATTTAATTTTAATTCGTAGCATTTAATTTTAATTCGTAGCAAACACTTGTCATTGACCCTCTCTCTCCAAAAATCTCGCTCGCCACTCTCGAGATCTGATCTCGCTCACCGCTCTTCCTCGCCTCTCTCACTTTATACAGGCGCAAATGTACAAATTGCGTTTGTGTAAATGTATAAAGCGAGAGAAATCTGTATATATAAATACAAATATTTATTCGTCATGTATACTTATAATTATACAAATACAAATTTTCCCTTACTAGTTCTCATTTGTCTTTCTCTCTTTCAAATTTTATACAAACACAAATTATACAAATTACAATGTATAATTTGTGTTGTATAAAGCAAGCGAGAGAGAGATTTGATATACCAATGTTTTATTTTGATTTAATTGTATACAAAATCAAATTTTATGCAAATATACAAACACAATAATTGATACATATACATAGTGGTTACATATATACAATTATCTAGTTGATATACATATACAATCGCTGCGCTTTTATACCAACGAGATGTCTGCCTGCAATTTATACAAATTTGATGCTTCATAACAAACTATGTTTGCTATGGAATTCAAATAACAATACTATAGCTATAGAGCGCTAATATAATTTTTATGTTTGCTAAACTTAAAATTTACTCTAGCTAGATAAGGTCAAGGTACGACCCAACATAACGTTTGGTAAAATAAAAAAATGCTTTTAAATATTTTTTGAAGACAAAATTAATAAGTGTACAATTTCAAACGCGTGACTTTTGGGTTATAAGCCACATATTATAGGCCTATCCAAAGGCATTTTAGTCCCTTCTATATACATTTAATTTAATATAAGTATATAGGATTCTGAAGAATCTGATCATACACATAATTTGTTGGATCATGAAATTCGTTTTATTAGCCAGAAAGTGTAAAAAACAAACTACATTATATAAAATCACATATTAAAATTGTATTTATTACATAAGATAATTCCAAACTGTTTGATGGAGATAACTCTAGTGAAGAAGAGAGTTTTTGCAAGATTAAAAAAAAAAGGAAGACAAGAACATTATTTCTCTTTGGAAAAAGGTTCAAATATGCCATCGAACTTTCAGAAAAAGCTCATTTATGCAATCAGTTAAAAGTTTGGCTCATTTATGCCATTACCGTTTAAGAAAATGCTCATTTATACCATTATTTTTTAATTGTAGTTTTGCCAAACCATTTTGATACGTGTCCAATTACAATTCGGCTATGTCATCAATTTTTTTAATAAAAAAAGCATAATTCTGAAAAAAAATTGAATAATTTTTTTTATTAAATAAATTGATGACGTGGCCGAATTATAATTGGCCACGTCATCAATTTTTTAAAAAAAATAATAATATTCAAATTCTGAATAAAAATTGATTTTTTATTTAAAAAATTAATGACGTGGACGAATTATAATTGGCCACGTGTCAAAAATGATTTTGCAAAACCACCGTTAAAAATAATTGCATAAATGAGTCTTTTCTTTAACGGTAATGGCATAAATGAATCGAACTTTTAACTGATAGCATAAATAAGCCTTTTTTAAAAGTTCGATGGCATATTTGAGCCTTTTCCCTTTCTATTTTGAGGAAAAGAAGAAAAACCTTTTGTAATCCTAAAGGACACAATTTTTCAAATAGACACATCTTTTTCCTTTTACTAATAAATTAAACATATAATTAAATATGTATTATTTGTTTATATTAATATATGGATTCTGGATTAAACCACATGACCTATTAGATAGAGTAGTTATTTTATTTCATAAAACGACATATTTTTATTTTTTTTTATCCATTATACTGTACAATTGTTATTGTATTCATAGATTCATAAGAAAAAGGAATTCTATTGTTGCCATATTTGTTTGTGTCCCACTATTTTTAGGTCAAAATAGCATCAGAGCCTTTTAGAAAACAAACTTTAGATCCATCACGATAGGGTCGGGTTAAAAATGAAATAAATTGTTATGCGAATGGACCGGATTTCCCCCCTATTATCTGTTCCAAGCTTTTATACTTCTGATTCATTTTTTTAAAAAATTAAATTTCATGTCAAATCTAATTAGACAAACTAATTGAAGCAAATGAACTAAGAAAGTAATAGAAACTATCACATCCGTCCACTTTTAAATTGTCATATATAGTTAGTTGTTTTCTTAAGAGATAAATTATAAAAATTTTGATTAATATTTTATAATGTATTTTTTTTATCATATTGATATGCAAAATAATTGCAATTTAGAGTATTTTCGTATAATTTTTGAATATCTAAATTTATTATTTAAAATATCACATTAATTGTAATACAATTTAACTTTAAAAATTAATCAAACTGACTTTTAAAAAACACAACACAATAAATAAAAGTCGACTATATGAATTATTTTGTATACAGCGGAGATAGCTAATAAAGATAAACATATAATATATATTACTCTATGTGAATCATGTATGACATAGTGCAGATCTTATAATCTTATAATTTATTGGATCAAATCGTAGTGATAGATCTTATTGTATAATTGTTAATTTTTTAAAGCAATTTCGTTTATCATGTGTGTTTAAGGCAAGTTTTTATTAATAAAGAAAAAAAAAAGGCTTAAACAGGAAACTACCAGCCAAGAGGGCTAGATTTTATTCACAATTATTAGATGATTTATTATTAGAGTATTTAATTTAAATTATAGAATACTATTCAATTAATTGACTTACGTGAAAAGGAACTCCCACCCACCACAACTCACACTAATATATATATATACACACACCCAATATTGATTCTTAGTTTTTGTTTTCCCCTTTTACTATTAGTGATTTATCTTATTGATATAAAAGCGTAATTTAATATATAAAATATCTTGTATTAATAGAGTCTGGAAAAAAAATTCACCCTTATCTATTCATGAATATAAGTATATTCTCTTAATTAAAGTTATGTTATAGATAAAATGCATAAATATGTATAGTTGAGGGATAGTAGGAGTATGAATTGATTACTGTGAAAAGTAAAAAATAATAATATAAAAGGTAAACAATGATATATTAATATTGAAAGATAAAAAAAGACATGTGCATCACTATAAAAATCAAGAGAGTAGAAGTTATCAAGACATTTTTGTTCTTTATCTTCTTCATGTAGAAGCCACATAAAGGTGAAGATTTTATGGGTATTTGAATATATTAGCTATGTGAGTATTAATTATTTTACTTTTTTATCCTACGTAGAAGAATAATTTTCTCATAATTTATATATATATCATTATAAAGTTGCTTCTTTACTGACTACCAAACCACAACTTGTTGTTTATACTCTAGAGAAACTGAGTATGTAATAGAAAACTAGTACAGTACACACATATATTTTCATGTATAATTTACATAAAATTTATAGTGTAAAATCTAAATTACGTCCTACTCATTTTTTTTTCTATTTTAAAAAATCCCTTAAAAACTGTCATGCGGATACAATTATGCTTATTCGAATACATTAATTATGATACATTATTGTGCGGTTGTTGCACTTGAAAAAGAAAAAAAACGAAAAGAAAAATTTAATTACAATTCTATAGATTACGTTATCCAGTTCCCCTTTACTGTTAATCACTACAACATAGATCCTAACATAACAAATCAATTCAAAAATTAAAATTGCCTATATGTCATCGTACTCAGTGTTTCGTTGTTTTCCTTCTTTATCGTTCTCCCAGTTTCGTCGTTCTCACTGTTCATTATTGTTCTCTTTGTTTTATCGAAAAAACTTTTTAAAGCTTAGATATGAATGACGATACCAAATTGGGAGTCCGGAGCCTAAAGGGTATAAAATGTTAACAAAAATTCTAAAACGGTATATGAATTTTTATTTTAACCAAAAGGGCAAAATCGCTAGAAGAGGAGCGATTTCTGTCGCCGGAAAAAGTAAAATCGCTGCAATAGCAGCGATTTGCAAAATTTGATCTTTTTTTAAAAAAAGAAATCGCTGCCTTGACAGCGATTTCCAAAAATAATTTTTTATTAAATCGCTGCCTAAGCAGCGATTTCTTTAATTTTTTATTTGAAATTAAAAAAAAAAAAGAAAAAAGGTAGGAGCAAATCGCTGCAAGTGCAGCGATTTGTCTCCAATTTCTTTATTTTTTATTTTTTTAAATCAAGTTTTTAGAAAAAATTTGATACTACTTATTTTAAAAAATCATTAAAAAATTTTTTACTTTGGAATAAGTAGTAGAAAAATTTAAAATTAAAATTTCTTAAAAAAATTTAAAATTTTATTTTAAATATTGTAAAAAAAAAAATAAAAAAAGATTGATTGGAAAAAGAAAAAAAAAATTGGAGACAAATCGTTGCCCTTGCAGCGATTTGCTCTTAGTTTTTTTTTTTTTTTTTTAATTTTAAATAAATAATTAAAACATTTAAAGAAATCGCTGCTTAGGCAGCGATTTATTAAAAAATCATTAACAAAAATTTGTTTTGGAAATCGCTGCCAAGGCAGCGATTTTACTTTTTCCGGCAAGCAAAATCGCTGCTCTTCCAGCGATTTTGCCCTTTTGGTTAAAATAAAAATTCATATACCGTTTTAAAATTTTTGTTAACATTTTATACCCTTTAGGCTCCGGACTCACCAAATTGGTAGGATAGTGATCGGGAAGAATAGTGTATGAAGGTGAAAGTAAATAAATTGTACAAGAATAAAATTACTCTAATAGATGTAATGTCAAAATACAAAATCAAACATAGCTTCAATTTTCTAGTTAATAGATATGTCGAGTAAAGGCACGCAACACATATTATTGTACTTTAATCATTGTTTTGATTTTTTGAGTTTTAATTTTGATATTTTAAGTCATGAACATAGCTGATTAAAAGTTTAAACATCACTAATTAGCGGCATATGTAAGCCATGATATGTTACCGATTATAAAAATGTAGGCAATTCTAGTTTGATACATGTGAATTACTGGATGCTATTTGATATAATTATAGCCTGTGTACTTAATTTCATGTATCAGGTACATGCAATTTTTTGAATTTTAAATGAATTAGTAGTTGAATTACTTTCATTTTTAATGTATCTATTATCAGCTTTAATTATTGATTCTGAATTCTGAATATCATACTCATTCAATAGACACAAGAAACTTGTACCAGATACTTATTTAATTGGATATACGTATCAGGTATATATTGAATAAGATAATTTTTTAACTGATACACAATTGAGCATGATGCTCAATAAACACGACACACGATATTTGCATCAGATACTTATTAAAACTAGATATAATGTATTTCAAACATGTTAAATAAGATATATTTTTTACTGATACAATATTCAACATGATACATATTGAACATGTCACAAGATGTTTATGTCATATACTTATTAAAACTAAATATAACGTATCTGAAAAACAGTGAATAAAACAATTTCTAACGGGTACACCATTATAACTTAATTTAACTTGAACTACATAAATAATGATCAGAATGACAAAAATATACATAAAAAACAGTGCCCACCATGATTGTTACGATCGTCCCTATTAATCCATCTTCAATTGAATTGTTGAATAGAATAGTAAAAACGAAAACACGATCTTTTTTTCAAAAAAAAAGAAATTCCTTTTTGAGAGTTTTCCCTCACTCGATTTCAAAATATTGTCGTCAGAATTAAGAACACGATCTACATTATATGAAGAATAAGAACTATTTATTGACAAATTTGAAAAAACAAACGAAAAAGAAGATGAAAGAGAAAATTCGATGAAAAATGACAAATTATAAAGTGAAGAAAATGAAGATAAATTTGAAATTTGTTTACTGGAGAGAGAAATCTTTTGAAATTTAAATTATGATGAAGCGATAAATGTAATGGAGCAATTAGCTGAAAAGATCACGGAGATAAAAAATTAGAGAGATTTCTGAAGTGAAATTAGAAAGTGATAAACATGGGTTTAGGGAATAAGAATCATGTATCCAGAAATTTTGTGTTACGCTCAAGATATTTTAGAGAATTTAGAACGGTAGAGAATAATAGGAATTATGGAAAAGAAAAGAAATGATGTGTATATAGATAATTTTCTTACTTTTATTATACAAAGTTGTTAGACAGGTTGGCCCTGCCAGACCGACCCATTAACATTAGCCTTTATTGGGTTGTCGATCTACGTCGAGCCTAATATCCACTAATGGGCCTAATATCCACTAATGGGCCGGTTCATTTCCGAGTTCCACAATAGAAATTTGAATTTGTGTAATCCTGCAACCCATTAGTGCATTGTGTCTGGCTTAAAAGTTGGTTTAAACTTTCGTATCGAGGTTTTGACCCAATGGTCTTAAGGGGCTAGGCTTTTAAAAAAAATCATAGTTTATTAATTCGGAAGTTTGAATCAATTATCAATATATATATATATATGCTTATAATATACACTAAATATACTACATAATACTTATAATATATACTAAACATACACACAATATACACCTATAATATATACTAAACATACACACAATATACAATCTATTATAATATAATACTTACGCTATATTATTTATATACTTATTATATATACCAAATATATAATATAATATCTATATAATAGAATATAATTTACTTATATTACCTCTAACAAACCAAATTTTTTCTTGCTAACAATGCTATCTTCGGGACAAATTTTTAACGTTTCTACTTACTTTTTGAAACATATCCGTTATGTATATTAAAATGATAAAAATTATAAACACAAAAATAATATAATTAGACATTCAACAATTAATATACTAAATAAAAGTAAGAGAGGGAGGAAAATGCATAAGTAACTCTCCAACCTGTGTTCGAAGTCTTAGATACACACTTACACTATACTAAGGTCCTATTGTCCTTCCACATCCCCAAATTTATTTTATTAATAATTTTCTATCCCATTTCGACCTACGTGACATTATCTTTTGGGCCCAACGCATGTTGAAATTTTTTTCAAGCTATCTGGTTGATAGTGTCATGTAGGTCGAAAAGGAATAGAAAATTATTAATAAAATAAATTTGGAGGGAGGATGATAAGACCTTAGCAAAGTATAAATGTGTCTTTAAGATTAAGAGTAGTTATTCATTTGGGATAATTAAGATACTTAGAGAATTAGATAATTGTTGTAATAAATGTAAGAACTAATAAGTATTTATACATAAAATTGTAGGGCATTAATTTATTTATTTTTAAAAAAATTTGAATTTTGGGCCACTTTTGTCAATTTTTTTTTTTTTTTAAAAAAAAGGGCCAGCAAATCGATGGACCACCTACCCGTCCCTTACCAGGCTGAGGCTAAGAAAACACCGGACCAATCAAGTACAATTGCTACGTAGGCAGGGTAATCCCTCAGTTGGCTAGTTTTAATAGACAAAACCGGGCCATCGACCCAGTTGAAAGCTTTAATATTAGAAAAAATGACAGAAATCTCACATTTAAGTTCTTTTATTACCATTATCTCCTATTAGCTTTACAAATTTTCAAAATCTCTCATTTCATGTATCAGATTAATTTATCAGCGCATCAAATTAATGTATCTCACGCATCATATTAATATATATCGCGCATCATATTAGTGTATCATGTATAAAATGTACATCAGATTAGTGTATCATGTATAAAATATAATGTATCTTATTTAAAGATTAATGTATCTCCCGAATCAGGTTAATGTATCAGCGCTTATATTATTGTATCAGTTTGAGAGATTTCTGTAATAATAAACTTATAATGGACAAATGATAATTTTACCTTAAAAGTATGTGATTTCTGTTTTGCCTCTAATATTAGATATAAATTAGGGAAAATGGTCAAAACCCCTCAACTTTAGTATATTAGTTGAATATACCCTTGCTGTTACTAATTTCACCATATATACCACACATTTGTCGGAAAGCTCCAAATGAACTCAAATTAACCCCTCCCCCCCCTTTTTTTTAAAAAAAAAAAACCCATTTCCCATTATAAACCAAATGCCTTGACCGTTCTGTCTTTTAACCCGTATAACCCATTCAATTAGTGTTGTATGCATCTCCTTTGCAGCGTTCCTTGTTTGTTTTCATTGTTAGATCGCATTTCCAATTAAAAGACCAAAATGAATTATAGTATAATACTTAAGCTTCACACTCCAAATAATTTACTAAATGAGAATTGGTAAATGGAAACGGGTTTATAAAAGGGAATGGGTTCTATCTACGCTTTCGGGAAAAATCCACCTCCGCCGTGAACTACCGTGCAAACTCTCCCAAATCACCGGTAAATCCAAAGCTATCGATCACCAACACAATCACAAAAGTTTCAAAAAAATCATTGGAGCCTTTACTAAAACTGAGGAAATCGCACTTTTCAAAATCCTTTCACAATCCCCAAACAACAACGGTCTCCGTATCGGAAACTTCACATATGCGCATATCACTTATAAACTAAAGAAACTGAAAGAGAAGTACCACAAGTTCGCTAGATCCAAATCTCAAATCAAAACTCCACACGACTGCAAGATTTACGAAATAGGGCGAAAGATTTGGGGTCGTAAAAGCAGCTAAAGGAAAAGAATTATCAGGAATAGTAGAAGAAGAAGATTATGATGAAGATGAAGATGTGAATTTGGAGGATTTTTTCGTTTTCGGTGATTGAATGACGACGGTTTTCAGAGAAATGAGTATTGTATTGAAGGTTAAGGAGATTAGAGAAGAAGAAATTTATGGAGATGAATGAGAAATTTATGGATAAATGGGAACGGGCTATACGGGTTAAAAGATAGAGGGTCGAGACTTTAGGTTGAAAATGAGAAATATGTCTTTTTTTAATATAATCGGATTAATTTGAGCTAATTTGGGGATTTCCGTCAAATGAGAGGTATATATGGTGAAATTAATAACCGCAGGGGCTAAACTAAATTCGTTTTAACGGCAGGAGTATAGTCAACTAATAAACTAAAGTTCAGAAATATTTTTGATCCTTTTCCCTATAAATTATTTTTCTCATAATATGCTAAAATTTACAAATAAATTGTAAAAGGTACCTTTTTTTTCTTCATATACTCCCCCTAGTCCCATTTAAGTAAAACATTGGGGTATGTCATACCCCTAAATAAAAATATGTAGAACATAAATCTAATATTATTTTTCACTATTCTCCTTTTCATTATTTTCAAACTATTTTCCTAGAAAATGTGAAGTAAATAAGAAGTTTATTTAATGAAAGACAAATTTGAAGAAAAAAAAAAAAAGAGGTCCCAATAATTTTTTGTAACTTTTAGTAATTCACTTAATTATTACAAACTATTGAAAAAGGTCCAACAACTCACTTAACACAAACTAGAGAAAAATATATTGAACAAATACAAATAAGAGAAAGATTATATATTGGATGATATTTCGAGAGAAGTAGTAAAAAAAGAGCTACTTGTAGAATTCCATGACCCAAAAGTTAGATACACGACATACAAAGTTAATGCCATTGAATCCAGCGTCAGAGGCAAGAGATTGAAATTCATATTGCGAACGCTCTTTGCCTCCTGGAGTTTGAGCTAACATCATCAAATCAAATTGCGAAATAACCACTGAGCTATGGACATGATCGGGTTTCACTGGTAGAATAGCCTCAACAACTATCACTTTCCCATTTTCTGATGGTGTAGCTTTGTAGCAATTCTTCAATAACTTCACGCACTGATCATCACTCCAGTCATGAAGAATCCACTTTAATGTATACATCATTAATAAAAATTATCAATAATTAAAAAAAAAAACAAAAAAACAAGTTGTTGTAAATACTTAAATTCTTTTTTCATAGTAGTTTTTAAATTAATTTAAGGTACATAGCTTCGTAAAAATAGCATCTCCTTCTGGAACATTTTCAAACATATCTCCTCCAAGGTGTTCCACCCCTGGAATAATTAGTTTTTAAAAAAATGAATAATAAGTAATAATAAGTGAATTATTATTTATGCCTATCAACATTATCAATATGATCAAAGTTCTTCTTAAACAAGATCTAGAGTGATCTAGAGCTTCAAGCCTCAGTTCAAAGATTTTCAAGTATGTGGGATTCCATCAAGGGATATTCTTTTAACCATTAAGTTTCAAAATAAACTTATTATGCCATGTAGGACACGTGTGTCTACTTGTTCAATTTTATACATGTTTAAGCGTCTACTTGCACACTCAATGTTGGAAGGCATAGTTGTCTGTTGAAGCCAAGTTAAAAGTCATGTTTATGTATTATGCCATAATTTTAACATAAGTTAGGGTCTTTATAAAAAAAACATGATTGTGACATGAATGAATGATCTTTTTGGCCTAGCTATTCTCTAACATAAATAGGAACAATACCTTCATAGAATGGGGCATGTTGAACAACATGAGGTAAATCAAAATTAGTGGCCTTAATTGTTGGGTATTTAGATGTAATCATGTTGAGGTTTATTCCAAGACCACCTCCCACATCAATCAAAGTCTTGATGTCCTCAAAACCCTTGTAGGTGTCAAGTATATTTTTCATCACTAGAGTTGTATGGTTGATCATTGCCTTGTTGAAAACATCACCTAAATCAGAATCCGTCTTTTGATAGTCAAATAAATTGACACCATGTATCCTCTCAAAAGGAAATCCTCCTTCAAGAATTGTACACTTTAATCCAAACCTGTGATTTTAAATTAGATGGAAAGGAGTGAGATCTGAAACATTTTAGAGTCTGTGAAATATTATGTGTTCTCAATCAAAACATTTTTAATATCCGTTTACTTTACGATTAAAATAACACATTTTAATTAATTGAAGGTCAAATTGTGCTACTTGAACGATTCAGACTCATTAAAAAGAATAATGATTGACATGATTATACCATATTATTTATAAATTTGGCGCAAATTATTATTAGTTTTGTTTCTTGATTATTGACAATCTTAAAAGCACCATTTTACTTGATTAACTAAATTTAAATACACCCCTGATCAACAACATGACATAGAAAGTGTTGTCAAACTCTTATAGGAACATGTGACTCCTAATAAAAGACCCAGAGAAGTGTTGAAAACACCCCTAAATTTAGCGGAAATTTAGGCTTGTATTTCACTCATATTGCAAGATCTGATTTGTATTTAAGTTCAGTTAATAAAGCAAGTAAGTATTTTTATGACTATCAATAATAATTCTAAAATAACTTATAATTCATGCCGAATTTAGAAGAGTTTTCAATACTCTCTAATATATATATATATATAATAAGGTGTAAGAGAAAACAATTACCAGGTGTTAATGAATACTTTATGTTGAAGCAAAGCCAAGAGTGGCCCCAAAGATGCACCATCTTCATTATGACTAACAAACATCTTTCCCACTGGTGAAAGACCATAGAGTCTAACATTATTATTATTATTAATTGAGCAAGTGAGCAAAGAATATGTAGCCAACACATAAAAGCATTCTATCTAACATATTGGTTGCATCAATAGGGTTTTTGCAAGCCATTTTAGAAACAATTTGAGAAGAAGAAAGTTGAGTATCATTAGCTTTGGCTAAGATCTCAAATACATTCAATTCAATTGTTGAATTCAACACAAAGGGAAGTACTGATGATGACAATAATTGCATTGCATATGTAAAATTCCCCCCTTTTTCTGAGCCAATACTAATTGGTAATTGATTGTTTGTCATGCCTTCAATCAATTAGCTTAACTCTTTCTCAATATAATTTCCTATTAATTAGTGCTCTTTCAACCCTCACACTCATATATAATTACAAATAATATTTAGTATCACTAGCTAGGGTCATGGTACGGGCCCAACATGAGTGTTTTTTGGCAATGGATTGACTTATTTGAGGCGTCAGATTTTTAAAGCCGAAACAGATTTGAGTAATTTTATAGTGCTTGGTTAAACAAAAAAATTAATTTTAAGTATATCTTTTTAAGCGAGAAAATAGTCAAATATTTCCCTAATTTATTACTTTTCACTTACACACGATATTCTTAATGAAAAATTCTTTTGACTATTTTAAAACGAAGTTATTTTCTCCTTAAATTCTGAGGGACAAGGAAGATATAATTCAGTCTTTTTAGAGAGATAGAGAGAGAGAGGGGTGGGGGTGGGGGTGGGGAATATAATTAAAACTTTAATTTATAATTATTTCTTTTATTTCATTTTACTCCCTCCGTTTAAAAAAGAATGTCCGTATTTCCTTTTTAGTTTATTTAAAAAAAATGTCCCTTTCCTTTTTTGGCAACACTTTAACTTTAACTTTTCACGTGGCATGTTTAAGACCACAAGATTAAAGTGCGTTTTGGTACATTTGACATAACTTTAGTTTAAAATTATAAGATTAAAAAGTCTTCTTTCTTTTCTTAAATTCCGTTCCAAGTCAAACTAGGTCATTCTTTTTAAAACTGAGGGAATAATGTTTTTTTATGATAAAAAAATGTTTTCTTTCTTTCTTTATTTACCTTTTTCTCTTCTTTCTTTCTCTTCAAGCTTTTTCTCTTCAACAAATTGAGCAACACTAGTGGCGGTTGATATCATCAGGTCCCCGCCCTCACCACTCTCTGCTACGGAGTTAATTCTCATCTTCAAATCATATTTGTCTTTCCAATTTAAAATTTTATTGGCGGCTCAAAATCAAAATTGAAAGTCAAAAGGATCAACTTTTATTGTTCTTAACATAGAAAGTTTTTTTAACTTTGTCGGGTAATAGACCCAATTAATGAAGAAGAATTCATTAATAAATCATTGTGTAACAGACTCATTAATGGAGAAGATCTATTTAGTTTTTCTCATGCTAACATTATTAAATCGAAATCAAGTGTGTACTTGAGTGAGAATTCGATAATAGATAAGGAGGAGTGCGTGGATGGGTGGGGGGTGGGTGGAGGGGGATAGAACCTCCCTGAACATAATTATGTAGTTGATTGAGAATTTCATAATGAGGGAGTTACTTCGGCTACTAATTAATAAGGGGTTTAGGGTTCGACAAAAAAAAGATTGGGATTTTGTTTAGCCACCTTGAGTTTGGTTGGTGGCAATGGATCCTGCGACTAGTGAAAGACTAAAAATAAACATTGATAGTACAACTCTCGGATGCTTTTTGGGAGCACATGTTTTCTCAATGAGTGTAATTTGAACGATGTGAAATAAAATGCATGAACAAATAAAACCCTATTTCCTGTAGCGCTTGTGGCTGTAGCCATGCAACGGATCCAGAACCACATTAGTGCTCTAGAAGACATGAAATGGGCCCTTCTCCAAGACAATATTTGAAATATAGAAACTAGTATATATACTCATACGATGTGGATTATAAAAAAAACAATGGACACAGATGAATAAAATTAAATATATGTCCCTATAGGTAAACCATGTATGACATATTTCAGATTTTATAATCTTTAGTCTACGTATTTGCTATTGCATTATTGCTAGCCATTTTTTTTTTTTTCACTCGGTGTATAGAGTTTATATTAAAGCTTCGATTAAATTAATATCGCGCCCTTAAAGGCTCATTCAGGGTGATGCTGCCAATAAGATTCTTTTTATACCAATGACTTGAACTTGAGACCTTTGGCTAAGAATGAAACACTTCTACCAGATTCCAATGTCTATAATATAATTGTACTAATTATTAAAAAGAAATTTGGACATGAGGAATAATGCCAGATATAACTTTATCACCTTTTAATATCTAATGCGATAAAAAATGGTAGTAGTATTTAATTACCTAATTATGTCATTAGTGGAATAATCGACAAATCCACTAACACAAATAATTTGAAGTGTTTGTCATGAAATCATTTAAGATAATATTATTATATTCGTACAGAATCGAAAAGATAGATCTTCCTGCAAAAGTATTGGATGATTTGTTATTAGAGTATTTAATTTAAATTATAGAATATAATTCAATTAATTGACTTACCTGAAAAAGAAATCCCACCCACCCACCCAACACACACTAATAGTATATAACATGAACTTAAGTTTTTCTTTTCCCCTTTTAATCTCTTCATTAGTGCATATAATATCTCGTATTAGCAAAGTTTGGAAAAAAAAATTGCACCCTTAGGCCTTATCTATTCTTTAATTCAAGTATTTTTTAATTAAAGTAATATTATACGATGTCTTCTGAAAATAATTACTTTTCATAATTTTAAAATCGTATCATATTTTGAACAAAATTATTTATGTTTAACAATCTATAACCGAGAAAATTAAGGATACAATTATTACTTCTTCTTAAATCATTCACGACTAAGGGTGTGTTTGGTAGTTTTCTTATGTTTGGTTAGTTTATCATCAATGTTTGAAAAATATTTTCTCTAAAAAACAAGTTCTTTAAAAATGAGGAAAATGACTTCCCTAATGTAAGTAGAGAAAACAAAAAACGTAAGTATCCTTCTAAGTTTATTATCTAAACTAGGTAACTTTGTCGCGCTACGCGCAGTCTTAAAATATTATATAAAAATTATAAAGTTATCTTTTCATATTATTTGGATACAAAAGAGTTTTTAGTTCAAGTTTAATTAAATAAATTAAAATTTGAATTTGAATTCATCCTATATATTATTCACATTGAACTAATTTCTGACAAACAAAGTGAAATGTTACATGAAGGAAGAAAAAGTAGTTTCTCATTTTTTATTAAACATAAATTGATTAATGTCATATAACCAACTTAAAGATAAACAAAGCTCATTAAAAAGATTATTTGAGAAAAAAAGAACATAGTCCATCCATAAGATGTGAAAATAATTGTAATTATATGCTGAAAATTATGACGTATGCGAATTTAAAATAGAGTTCAGAAAATAAAATAAAAATATAGCTGATTATTTTGTGTAATTTACACGCAGTACATATGTACTAATTAACTTGCTTATACATATAACATATGTAATTTTGTGAAACATGATCGAATATTGAGAATTGATGTTTAAATTATATACTTTTACAAAAAACTCTTCACTTATACTTCAAAAAATACTTAATAACATAAGGTTTATAATGTGAAAATAATAATAATAATAATAATAAAAAAAAAACTAAATCAACCGATAATTATATGATAATTGAAATAGATTGTATAAGTATAAAAATAATTTGATAAAATATAGAAATTGTTATGTCTAAAACATAAAAATGAGCATTTGTAAATTATATTTTAAATTTAAATTACTAAATATAGTTACATTATCTAGCTAATTATATTTTTATAGACATGAAGGTGACATTTGGATAATGAAAATATTATAGTAATTTTGATCATTTTACAGATAATAAAAAACTTCTTTGAACGTTTTTCACTTTCTTACATTACATACTTCCTCCTTTCAAAACAAAGTTTTATTTTTATTTTCTATTTTGCTTCGAATCTTGTTTTACATAATTATGTAGACTTTAATGATAATTTTTTTCTTTCAATCTAGTCTTTATTTAATCAAAGAAATTTATATAACCAAAAAATTGGGTAAAGAACTATATATATTTTCAAGATATATATTAAAATTAATTTAGTAAAATTATCTTACTTTATAGCCCCGTTCCAAACTAAAAATGAAATTGACATAGGTGAATATCATAGAACTGAAGATTGCATAACAAAATGAAATTGAATTATACTTTCTATGTTTAAAAATAAAAACTTTTCATGAAATGAATCCAACAACTTGAAGTAAAAATATATATGGTGTAGTGTAGTTTTAATAGTAGCTAATACTCTTCTTTTTTTATGTCCGTTATTTAATTTGAAATAAGAAACATATAGGTGCCTCTTTCGCTCTTCTACTTATATCTTAGTCATCTGAGAAAGACTTTAAGACAAATTAAGAAAATAAGTATTTTAAATATTAAATAAAAAAAGATAAATAATCTCAAGTAGGATTTCACTAAATAAAAAAGTATGAACTTTTATAAACAAAATTGAGAAATATTTAAATAAAAAATATGAATAGTTCTTTGTGCAATAGTATTTTTAGACCTTTGTTAGTAGTTAATATTATGAGACAGAAAAGTTACGGTAAACTAATTTGCATCTAAACAAAATACATACTTGCAATAATAAAAAGTTATAAAAATTCAAACTAAAGTTATATGAAAAAAATAAAAACACACTCATCTTCCTTTAGAACCTTATCACAAGAAAATAGATAAAAATGAAAATACAAAGTTAATGTCCACTTTTTTGATCTCTTGTCCGGCATCTTCTTTGACACACTAATCAACATTCAAAGTATTTTTCATCATGTCAAGTTAAAACATGAATTTGAAAATATAATAATACTATAAAAAACAATAAAACATAAAGAATAATCTTACGTTGAAATTTCATGAAACAAAATATTGCAAATTTATTTTGTAATTAAAAATAGAGAGATATATCATAAAGTATCTTAAATTTTATAATTTAATAGTCGAAGATTATGAATATGAAAACTTTAAAGTCACAAAATTAGCGATATTATCAAAAATTGAAGTTTAATAGATTTATGTTATAGAGGTAGAACTTGAAAATCAAAATAAAATGAAAAAACACAAATAAAGTAGTACATTTATATTATATAAAGATAAAAAAAAATTGAATTAAATAAACAAAAAACATTACATACTCTTTTTCTACGAGATGCTGGGAATCCCTTGTACCACATAGTATGTAGATTTTGAAGAAGAGTATTTGGCTTTCATTTATTTTGATTTAGTTTTTTTTTAATTGGAGTAGTGTAACTATGTTACTATTGCCAGATCTCACTGCCATAAAACGTATCAATAGTTTTCTATTCTAAATAGAAAGAAAGTCAAATTTGTCTAAATACTAGACATAAGGAAGCGGGGGATAAATGCGGGGAAGAAAAAATTCTAGGAGGGATTATTTGTCTTCCTAGTCTTCGACACAAGAAAGGGGTGTAGAAAAATCCTTTTTTCTTGTGTCGAAACGAAAGAGTAATGATTCTTGATCCTGTTTGTTAAAAATTCCTAGTCTTGGTTTCAATTTTTCCAGATGTATCAGAAACCCTACACCTACCCCCTTACATATAATATATGAATTGGTGGACAAACAAAACAAAAAAGAGAGGAAATTTTATTAATTAAATAAAACTTCTTCAATCAACTTATCTTATAAAAAATTTGATGATGAAATAGGAAAACAATAAAAATCAATAGAGTAATGTAATATAGAGAGTAAGGTTCTACATTAGATTAGTATAGAAAGGATTTGCACGCTATCTAATATATGATAGCAGCCAAGAAATTGAGTTCTTCCTTCTTTCTTCCAACTTTGAAAGTACCGATAGATACTATCATATAAAAAGAAGAGGTGGTCTGACTAACTCAATGAAGTGAATTTTTCAAAAACATGCTCAGAAAAATGAGAAAAACGGAGTTTTTGAAAAGAAAAAGAAATCCATTTTAGCATTTAGACGAAAAAAATATTATGATTCTTAAGAACTCAACGGGCCCTTCCCCTTCGAATCAAACAAACAAAGAAGGGAATCCCGTTAAGTTCTTACGCTTTCATGTTGACAACTCAATTCAGTCGATTACTACAAGGATGAACCCAATCCGGAATATGAACCATAAAAGAAAATACCTATTAAACCGATTACAAGAATACCAGCTACAGTACCTATTATCCAAAGAGGAATCCTTCCAGTAGTATCGGCCATTTACCCCACTTCCCTCCAGATTTCATCAAGTGGTCATGCTAGAGACATAAACAGTCATGGATAATTAAATTATGAGATCCTTCCGAATGAGCTAAGAGAATCTTATTTATTCTCTTTCGTTTTCTTAATTGAAGAAATAATTGGAAAATAAAACAGCAAGTACAAAAATGAGTAATAACCCCCAGTAGAGACTGGTACGATTCAATTCAACATTTTGTTCGTTCGGGTTTGATTGTGTCGTATCTCTATAATTCGGATTAAGTTTATCGTTGGATGAACTGCATTGCTGATATTGATCCCAAAAAAAAGACGGTAGGTACAGCTAGGCCGTGAACAGCCAACCATCGTACTGTAAAAATTGGATAGGTTCGATCTATAGTCATTAGGGCCTCCTAAAACGATCTACTAAATTCATCGAGTTGTTCCAAAGGATCAAAACGGCCAGTTATTAATGGAATTCCTTGTCGGCTCTCTGTAAAATACTCGTTTGGCCGCGGGCTTCCAAACACATCGTAAGCTAAACCTGTGCTGACAAATAACCAACCCGCAATGAATAGGGAAGGTATAGTAATGCTATGAATGACCCAGTATCGAATACTGGTAATAATATCAGCAAACGAACGTTCTCCTGTGCTTCCAGACATGCTGAGCTCCACATATTCTTGTACAGTCAAAGAAGATCGATTCCGTAAAAGATGAGATCAGTAAATGACAATTAACTGAAATTTCATCTTTGTGAGATCGTCAATATTGTACCGAGGGCGTCTTTAGAGTATACCGAATCAGTATAGCTATCCTTCTTCTGACACAGCAACGCAATTTGAATTAGTATCAAAAGTAAGTACTAAATAATTTCTTTTTTCCTTTACTTGTTGATGTAAAATCATCTTCCATTCAATAGAAAATTCTTTCAATTCAATGAAAAGATTCTCATATTCCCACAATTTAAGTAGATGCGAGATATAGAAATTCTCTTTTCGGAGTTGTGGAAGCCGTTTTGTTGTTGGAATCTTTTTTTAAAGAAATAGAAATTACTAGTTTTAGAATCTAGTTGGACAAAAAAAAGAGTTTTTAAAGCGGTTGTGTGATAACTTTTTCTTCTCCCTCATTCAAGATATTATGTAAATTAATATATTACTGAATCTAATGAGTTAAACTTAAATTAAAGTCAAAAGAAAAAGTTTTATAAGGTAACTGTTCGCTTAAAATCGAAAATGGATTCGATACAACTATTTTTGTTTATTTAATTCAATTTTTTATCTTTATATAATATAAATGTACTACTTATTTGTGTTTTTTCATTTTATTTTGATTTTCAAGTTCTACCTCTATAACATAAATCTATTAAACTTCAATTTTTGATTTTATTGGAATTCTTTTTAAATCAAATGAAAGAGTTTGTATAATTGATGAGAATTTAAGAAATATTATAGGAAAAGAGAATAATAGCTTTAATGAAAAAATAAATTAAATATGAATACTGATTAAAATATAAATAAATATGATTATTTTTAATTGTCTTTATTTTTAGGTGAATTTTTGATATTTAAAATTAGAAAAAATGTCCAAAAAAAAGATAAAATGGATTGAAAACCCTTAGAGGGTCACGTCACTATTTTTATATTCATCTTTATATTATATATAGATTTATAATAAATTGCAAACTTTATTTTTACAATAAAATAATTAGTTTAAATAAAATAAAAAATATAAATACAAATAAATGTTTTAAAGAAATGTCACATACTATACAAGAAAAACAAATAAATCATATCTTTACAATGATTCAGAATTCATATCATGAATTATTTTTTATACATATTTAGAAAATATATTTTCGACGTAATTTAATACATATATTTATACAATTAAATATGTAACATCTCCGTCTTACCTTTTTTTAAAGTATCATCTGTTTTTTTTTTTTATAAATATCTAAATTCAAAATTATAAATCTTTACCTATAAAACGTGAAAAAGAACCAAAAAAAATATGTTAGCATAATTTTATAAAATCTTTTCAAATAAAAATGTAAAAAAATGAAGGATGAAGAATAATTATTTAAAGATCATGTGAAACGGTTTACCGAAGAAAAAATATATGTTTAAATAGGAAAAATGACTAAAAGAAGGAGAGGATCAGGAAAGTAAAATAAAAAATAAAGTAAAATGAAAAGAAGCTTTTCATGGTAGTTTTATGGACTTGAAATAGCAATGAATGTGTAATTAAAAGGTAAAAAAAATTAATTAGAATTTGACTTTTAGTATGGTCACATTCGAATATACGTTTTTAAAACGGTTGTAAAATTTATTGTGTATTTAATTTTTTTAAAATTTATTTTAATAAAATTAAAAAAAATGCTAAGAATAAATTTTTTTGAATAAATAAATAAATTTATTTCGTAAGAAATGAGACATACACATCAGCGGACTTATGTTTCTACTTTATATATATACTAGATGGTGGTTGCCCGTGCCTAATCTTTATTATTAGTATTTTGTCTGAAATTTGTTATACTATAAATTTAGATATTGGGAAAACGTATTATTGTTAGTAGTAGCATGAGGTTAAGCTGGTATACATACACACACATTATAGCCTAAGTGAAGCAACAGTTCGTATACACACAATGATGACTTTACTACCGTTGCGTACATGCAAAGTAGCAAAGTAATTGTTATAGCCAGTGTGTGCTTGACAAAATACTCGTCTAGAGACTGATTTATTATTCAGCTTTAGATCATGTATGATACATTAAAAATTTATAGTATACAAACTTGTACTTAGAAGTTAGGCCTTCAATTCTTTCCCCATCATCCTCCGTCAAATTCATGCATTCAAAGAGTTTGAAATTGAAGTTACGCATCTTTCACTAAATCAAATGATCATTAGCGGCAATTAAGAATATGTATTTTGTAACAGCAATTAACACTTTTTGTATATGTCCCTAAAGCCTTTAGCGACCTTAGTTTTAATGACACTAACTAATGCCGGTAAAGACTTTAACACTCTTTATTAATGTCAATTTCAATGCTGATAAAAGTTATTTTGTTGTAGTGTTTGTAACTACATAGCAGCTATAACAATGATTTAAAAAAAAAAATAGGGAAAAAATGTCATCAATTTAGGTTTCCGTTGAAGTGGCTCCTGTGACAATTATAACCATGATAAAAAAAAAACAAGAGGGAAAAAAATTGTGTTATTGTTATTCTGTGAGAACGATTTCAACAAATAAGAAATACTCGTCTCCTATTATTAGAATACCAGTTGAATATCATATGAAACTATACCTTTATTGTTTAAGGAGGACTACTTCTACCTTTAGCAAAGAAGTTGTAACGGGAATGAATTCTTATGAGCTAATGTTCTTAATGATAATGAAATCAATTTTGAATAGAGATATGAAGACATGTAATAGACCATAAGCAAATATTCCTTCACATATCGATTAATTTAATCAATACATATCGATTCTCGGAATGATTAAATAAAATACATTTCAGAATGTAGACATAGTTTTATAGACTTTGGAAAGTCAGATATGTCAAAGTATCCATATATTCTTTATTCTGTTTACGGTGAATGTATATGTATAATGATTAGATAATTGTATATAAGTAATATCATAATAATATATAATATATATAGTATATATGCAGCGAGACG
>CM040623.1:75461132-75557642 GCA_022817965.1 Solanum lycopersicoides | reverse complement strand
GGAGAGCGAGAGAGGGCAGAGAGTGGGATAGAGGTGAATTGTACATTATATCGATTCGATAATTGTATATATACATATACAAATGTGGCTAATTATATAAACTCGAAGTCAGCCCACATAATTAATGTATAATGTTAGTCGTGAGTGGTAATTATAACAAACTCTAGCTATGATGAGTAACTAAATAGTATAAGTTTGCTTAACCGCGTGATTTTTCCCTTTTTAAAGTCAAATTTAAATAATTTTAAGTAAAAAAATAGTAAGGAGAGCATTATTTTTGGTTTTTATCTTTTAAATTTATAAACTTTATTTTAAGTTAATGTTAACTTTGTCAAATGCTTCAAAACTAAATAAAAATAAATTTATCCAACTTTTAAATCAATCCAAACATGCTCTTTTATTGATCCACTTGAGATTGAATTCTACGTTACATATATGATATATATTATAAAATGGGCCATAGATTCATCTAACAGAGAATGTTTCAATCTTTTCAATTGTCTTTTGACTAATTATCCTTAATTACTGTTTATTTTTAAATTGACATATTTATTTAAAGCATAATGATTGACATAGTGAATTTATCATTTTGTCATTATTAATTATGAAAGAATTAAAAATTTAAATTTTAAAAAAAGTTCTACATTTTTCAAAATTAATTAATTGAAGGTATAATCGATAAATTGTTTTCATGATTTGCCAAGTAAAAAAGAAAATTTGGATAAGTAATTAAGAGCAAAGGGATTCAATATTACTTATTACATATTTTATGATTTTAATTACATATTCATAGCATGAGATTTTACTTGAAGTCTTACCTCAGTCAATGGTACTTACTAGTTCGATATTTCTTGTACTTAGTCCCAACTCCTAAGTTAGGGAATATCTATATCTTAATGCACTACACAGAAAAATATCATTAGCAGTAATTTATTTATAATTGTGCTAAATATATTTTTAGCAACAACTAATACTTTTTATATATATTCTTAAAGCTTTTAGGAATATTGATTTTAATGACATTTAACTAAAATCGATAAAGACTTTAGCATTCTTTATTAATATTAATATTTATTACCGTTAAAGTTATTTTTGTTGTGATAGACATTGTTTTTGTGCCTCCATCAAAAATGATTTTTAGGACACCAAGTGCTTGTTGCGTTTCTCCAAAGTTGGAGTGTGATTGAATTGATATTATCTTTTTTGGTGAAAAAAAAGAGAGAATTGATATTATCTTTTTCACTTGCAAAGTTTTCGTTATTTGCTTCATTATTTGAATTTGGTTTTGAACAATTTTCTTACCTTGCATGGTGTGTCTTTAATTTTCTAACTTGAGCTTGTAATTCTTCTAATTCAACATCACCATCATTTATTTGATGAGAATTTTGACGTCTTGAAGGCATGTTTGTGTGGAGCTGCATATCAGTTTGGTTTAGTTTGATTTTGAAGTTTATTAGTTCAACTTACCGACTTGTAGACATACATGCTAAATCGTTATGAAACCATTAAAATATTGATTTACAGATTATTGTTTTATTGGTTATTGATCGTTATCGATTAAATTATCAGTTTAAGCATTAAGATATGAAACAAAAAGTGTAAATATGTATATATAGTAGATGAGGGCTAATAGGAGTATGCATAAAAGGTAAAGATCAAGATATAATTATTGCAAAATAAAAGGACATGTGCACCACCAAATATATTGAATAATTCCAATGATTTCACTTAACATAAATTAGAGAAAATATATTAAATAAATAAAAATAAATAGAGAAATTATTTTGATGGATAATATTCATAGTGAAGTAGTAAAGATAGAACTACTTGTAGAATTCCATGACCCAAAAGTTAGAGGCACAACATATAAAGTTAATGCCATTGAATCCAGCTTCAGTTGCAAGGAATTGAAACTCATTTCGAGAACGCTCTTTTCCTCCAGAAGTTTGAGCCAACATGATCAAATCAATTTGCGAAATAACTATAGAGGTATGCATAGGATCAGGTTCAACTGGTAGAATAGCCTCAACAACAATCACTTTTCCATTTTTTGCTGGTGTAGACTTGTAGCAATTCTTCAGTAACTTTACACACTGACTATCGGTCCAGTCATGAAGAATCCACTTTCATATATACATCATTAACAAAAAATTGTCAATATCTTAAAGAAACAACAATTCATTATAAATAGAGAAGTACCCCCTCAACCTATGCTCGAAATTCTAGAGAAACACTTATACTATACTAAGGTCTTATTATTTTCCTGAACTTATTTTATAAGTAATTTTCTATCGCTTTTCGGTCTACGTGACACTAGCTTGAGAAAAAAAAGTCAACCAGCGTTGGGCCCACAAGATAGTGCCAATTAGGCCGAAAAGGGGTAGAAAATTATTAATAAAATAAGTTCAGAGGGGTGATAGGACCTTAGTATAGTATAAGTGTGTCTATGAGATTTCGGGCATAGATTAAGGGGATACTTATACGTTATTCCTTATAAATACTTAAATACTTTTTCTGATAATTTTTTTTAGTACTAGTTTCTTAATTAATTTAAGGTACGTACCTTCATAAAAATAGCATCTCCTTTTGGAACTCTTTCAAACATATCTCCTCCAACATGTTCCACCCCTGCAATAATTAGTTTTAAAAAAGGAATATTTGTATTATGTCAGGGTGACTCGATAGTGTTAAAAAAAAATATATGTCTTAGGATTCTAAATTTAAGGGGTCTATTTTTAATAATAATAGGTTATAAGCTATTATCTTTTTTAAATAAATATTGAATACTATTTGTAGAAAAATTAAAGTTAAACTTTCATGAAAAAGGAAGAAAATATTAGAAAAAATTTGACATATTTGAAGTACTATATCTCATGAAAAATAATTTAAAATAAGAATGATTATATTATCAATTGAAAACTAGAATTAGAAGTCAATAATATAAAAGTTATTAACAATTCAAGTATAATGCCCCGTTTAATTTTTTACTTTAGACCACTAACATATTTGAATCGCCCCTCCGTTTTAGCTAATTTTAAGTATATCAAGGAGAATTTAGTCGACCTAACTCACCCTATTCATACCTAACACCAAAAAATCATCATTTAGGTATGTTTTTCTTTGTTTCTTTTCTAGGTATGTGGAATTTCATTAAGGGGTATCCTTTTAGCAATTAAATTCCAAAATAAATCTAGTTCTTCTATTAATGATTTCCACAATAATTAGGATTTTTATATTAAAAAAACATAATTAATTTCTGACAGAATGAATGCTCTTTTTGGCCTATTCTTTCAAAAAAAAAGAAAAAATATAAATAAAGGGAGGTACCTTCATAAGAAGGGGCATGTTGAACAACATGAGGCAAGTCAAAATTAGTGGCCTTAATTGTTGGGTATTTAGTTGTAATCATGTTGAGGTTTATTCCAAGACCACCTCCAACATCAACCAAAGTCTTGATGTCTTCAAAACCTTTGTATGTGTCAAGTATATTTTTCATCACAAGAGTTGTATGACTAATCATTGCTTTGTTGAAAACATCACTCAATTTGGGATCCATCTTTTGATATTCAAATAAATTCACACCATGCATCCTCTCAAATGAAAATCCTCCTTCAAGAACTGTACCCTTTAATCCAAACCTGTGATTTGAATTCATCACAAGAGTTTGTATGACTAATAATGATTGACATAACTGTTTTAGCACACTATTTCTATTAATTCATAGTTATTTTTGAAAAATGAGTAATTTAATGGTAAAAGTAAAATATGGAAACAATAATCATTTTATTTTGATATATTAACAAGTAAAAATCTATTTTTAAAATAGTGAATAAAAAAAAATGTAAACAGAGGAAGTATTTGCTAGTATTTATACAACTTCCGTTAAGTTTATTAATGAATTACACATATATTTGTTAGGTTATTATATATACTAGTACTAAGACAAAAAACTGTAGTAGCTGATCAGCTGATTGACTACTTGAATTTCTGAGCGTTTCATTCTCCACTTTGTAATCTCCTAATCTCCTTAGCATGTGTTAATGCGTACTTTATGTTGAAGGTATCTTGTATAGTGTAAGACGAAATAATAATCAGATAAACAAATTAAAACATAGAGAATACGGTATAAGTCAAAACAATTACCAGGTGTTAATGATTACTTTATGTTGAAGCAAAGCCAAGAGTGGCCCCAAAGATGCACCATCTTCATTATCACCAACAAACATCTTGCCCACTGGTGAAAGACCATAGAGTCTAACATTATTATTATTAATGGAGCAAGTGAGCAAAGAATATGTAGTCAACACATAAAGCATTCTATCTAACATATTGGTTGCATCAATAGGGTTGTTGCAAGCCATTTTAGAAACAATTTGAGAAGAAGAAAGTTGAGTATCATTAGCTTTGGCTAAGATCTCAAATACATTCAATTCAATTGTTGAATTCAACACAAAGGGAAGTACTGATGATGACAATAATTGCATTGCATATGTAAAATTCCCCTCTTTTTCTGAGCCAATACTAATTGGTAATTGATTGTTTGCCATGCCTTAAATTAATTAGCTTAACACTTTCTTAATTTCTTCTAGCTAGTGCTCTTTCCTTTGTATATTGGGTCTCAACCCTCGCACTCATATATATATAAATACAAATAATAATATTAGGTAGGGAAAATGTACAAAATAACAAACTATTAATTCAAATTAAATGTTATAATCACAGTTTCATTTAATTTTAATCCGTAGCAAACACTTGTCATTAACCCTCTCTCCCCAAAAATCTCGCTCGCCACTCTCGAGATCTGATCTCGCTCACCGCTCTTCCTCGCCTCTCTCACTTTATACAGGCGCAAATGTACAAATTGCGTTTGTGCAATTGTATAAAGCGAGAGAAAACTGTATATATAAATACAAATATTTATTCGTCATGTATACTTATAATTATACAAATACAAATTTTTCCCTACTAGTTCTCATTTGCCTTTCTCTCTTTCAAGTTTTATACAAACACAAATAATTATACAAATTACAATGTATAATTTGTGTTGTATAAAGCAAGCGAGAGAGAGATTTGATATACCAATGTTTTATTTTGATTCAATTGTATACAAATTCAAATTTTATGCAAATATACAAACACAATAATTGATACATATACATAGTGGTTACATATATACAATTATCTAGTTGATATACATATACAAGCGCTGAGCTTTTATACCAACGAAATGTCTGCCTACGATTTATACAAATATGATGCTTCATAACAAACTATGTTTGCTATGGAGCTCAAATGACATGAATATTATAGCTATAGAGCGCTAATATGAATTTTATGTTTGCTAAACCTATAATTTACTCTAGCTAGATAAGGTCAAGGTGCGGCCCAACATGACGTTTGGTAAAATAAAAAAATGCTTTTAAATATTTTTTGAAGACAAAATTAATAAGTTTACAATTTCAAACGCATGACTTTTGGGTTATAAGCCACATATATCCAAATATGCCTTGACGGGCATTTTAGTCCCTTCTATATACATTTAATATTTTTTTTTTGGATGGTATATATACATTTAATATAAGTCTATAGGATTCTGAAGAATCTGATTATAAACATAGTTTGTTGGATCATGAAATTCGTTTTATTAGCCAGAAAGTGTAAAAAACAACTACATTATATAAAATCACATATTAAAATCGTATTTATTACATAAGATAACTCTAGTGAAGTTCTTCACACAAGAAGAAGAGAGTTTTTGCAAGATTAAAAAAAAAAAAAAGAGAAGAACATTATTTCTATTTTGAGGAAAAGAAGAAAAACCTTTTGTAATCCTAAAGGACACAATTTTTCAAATAGACATATCTTTTTCCTTTTACTAATAAATTAAACATATAATAAGTATGTATTATTTGTTTATATTAATATATGGATCTAGATTAAACCACATGACCTATTAGATGGAGTAGTTATTTTTATTTCATAAAACGACATAATTTTTTTTGTTTTTATCCATTATACTGTTCAATTTTTATTGTATTCATATAGTCACAAGAAAAAGGAATTCTATTGTTGCCATATTTGTTTGTGTCCCACTTTATTTAGGTCAAAATAGCATCAGAGCCTTTTAGAAAACAAACTTTAGATCCATCACGATAGGGTCGGGTTAAAAATGAAATAAATTGTTATACGGAATAGACCGAATTCCCCCCCCCCCCTATTATTCTGTTCCAAGCTTTTATTATCACTTCTGATTCAATTTTTTTTTAAAAATTAAATTTCGTGTCAAATCTAATTAGACAAACTAATTGAAGCAAATGAACTAAGGAAGTAATAGAAACTATCACTCCGTCCACTTTTAAATTGTCATATATAGTTAGTTGTTTTTTTAAGAGATAAACTATAAAAACTTTGATTAATATTTTATAATGTATTTTTTTATCATATTGATATTCAAAAGAATTGCAATTTATAGTACTTTTCGTATATTTTTTGAATATCTAAATTTATTATTTAAAATATCACATTAATTGTAATACAATTTAACTTTGAAAATTAGTCAAACTGACTTTTAAAAAACACAACACAATAAATAAAAGTCGACGATGTGAATTATTTTGTATACAGCGGAGATAGCTAATAAAGATAAACATATAATATATATTACTCTATGTGAATCATGTATGACATAGTGCAGATCTTATAATCTTATAATTTATTGGATCAAATCGTAGTGATAGATCTTATTGTATAATTGTTAATTTTTTAAAGCAATTTCGTTTATCATGTGTGTTTAAGGCAAGTTTTTATTAATAAAGAAAAAAAAAAGGCTTAAACAGGAAACTATCAGCCAAGAGGGCTAGATTTTATTCCACAATTATTAGATGATTTATTATTAGAGTATTTAATTTAAATTATAGATTACTATTCAATTAATTGACTTACGTGAAAAGAAACTCCCACCCACCACAACTCACACTAATATATATATATATATATACACACACCCAATATTGATTCTTAGTTTTTGTTTTCCCCTTTTACTATTAGTGATTTATCTTATTGATATAAAAGCGTAATTTAATATATAAAATATCTTATATTAACAGAGTCTGGAAAATAATTACACCCTTATCTATTCATAAATACAAGTATATTCTCTTAATTAAAGTTATGTTATAGATAAAATGCATAAATATGTATAGTTGAGGGATAGTAGGAGTATGAATTGATTACTGTGAAAAGTAAAAAATAATAATATAAAAGGTAAACAATGATATATTAATATTGAAAGATAAAAAAAGACATGTGCATCACTATAAAAATCAAGAGAGTAGAAGTTATCAAGACATTTTTGTTCTTTATCTTCTTCATGTAGAAGCCACATAAAGGTGAAGATTTTATGGGTATTTGAATATATTAGCTATGTGAGTATTAATTATTTTACTTTTTTATCCTACGTAGAAGAATAATTTTCTCATAATTTATACATATATCATTATAAAGTTGCTTCTTTACTGACTACCAAACCACAACTTGTTGTTTATACTCTAGAGAAACTGAGTATGTAATAGAAAACTAGTACAGTACACACATATATTTTCATGTATAATTTACATAAAATTTATTGTGTAAAATCTAAATTACGTCCTACTCATTTTTTTTTCTATTTTAAAAAATCTCTTAAAAAACTGTCATCCGGATACATAATTGCTTGTCCGAATACATTAATTATGATATATTATTGTGCGGTTGTTGCACTTGAAAAGAAAAAAAACGGAAAGGAAAATCTAATTACGATCCTATAGATTACGTTATCCCGTTCCCCTTTACTGTCAATCACTAAAACATAGATTCTAACATAACAAATCAATTCAAAAATTAAAATTGCATATTCGTCATCGTACTCCGTGTTTCGTTGTTCTCCTTCTTTATCGTTCTCCCAATTTCGTTGTTCTCGCTGTTCATTATTGTTCTCTCTGTTTTGTCGAAAAAACTTTCTAAAGCTTAGATATGAATGACAATACCAAAGTGGTAGGATAGTGGTCGGGAAGAATAGTGTATGAAAGTGAAATTGAATAAATTGTACAAGAATAAAACTACTCTAATGGATGTAATGTCAAAATACAAAATCAAACATAGCTTCAATTTTCTAGTTAATAGATGTGTCGACAAAAGGCACGCAACACGTATTATTGTACTTTAATCATTGTTTTTGATTTTTTGAGTTTTAATTTTGATATTTTAAGTCATGAACATAGCTGATTAAAAGTTTACACAAGACTAATTAGAGGCATATGTAAGCCATGATACGTTACCGATTATAAAAATGTAGGCAATTTTAGTGTGATACATGTGAATTACTGGATACAATTTGATACAATTATAGCCTGTATACTTAATTTCATGTATCAGGTATATGCAATTTTTTGAATTTAAAATGAATTAGTAGTTGAATTACTTCATTTTTTCTGTATCTATTATCAGCTTTAATTATTGATTCTGAATTCTGAATATCATACTCATTCAATAGACACAAGATATTTGTACCAGATACTTATTTAACTGGATATAACGTATCAGGTATATATTGAATAAGACAATTTTTTAACTGATACACAATTGAGCATGATGCTCAATAAACACGACACACGATATTTGCATCAGATACTTATTAAAACTAGATATAATGTATTTCAAACATGTTAAATAAGATATATTTTTTATTGATACAATATTCAACATGATACATATTGAACATGTCACAAGATGTTTATGTCATATACTTATTAAAACTAAATATAACGTATCTGAAAAACAGTGAATAAAATAATTTCTAACGGGTACACCATTATAACTTAATTTAACTTGAACTACATAAATAATGATCAGAATGACACAAATATACATAAAAAACAGTGCCCACCATGATTGTTACGATCGTCCCTATTAATCCATCTTCAATTGAATTATTGAATAGAATAGTAAAGACGAAAACACGATCTTTTTTTTTTAAAAAAAATTCCTTTTTGAGAGTTTTCCCACACTCAATTTCAAAATATTGTCGTCAGAATTAAGAACACGATCTACATTATATGAAGAATAAGAACTATTTATTGACAAATTTGAAAAAACGAACGAAAAAAGAAGATGAAAGAGAAAATTCGATGAAAAATGACAAATTATAAAGTGAAGAAAATGGAGGTAAATTTGAAATTTGTTTACTGGAGAAAGAAATCTTTTGAAATTTAAATTATGATGAAGCGATAAATGTAATGGAGCAATTAGCTGAAAAGATCACGGAGATAAAAAATTAAAGAGATTTCTGAAGTGAAATTAGAAAGTGATAAACATGGGTTTAGGGAATAAGAATCATGTATCCAGAAATTTTGTGTTACGTTCAAGATATTTTAGAGAATTTAGAACGGTAGAGAATAATAGGAATTATGCAAAAGAAAAGAAATGATGTGTATATAGATAATTTTCTTACTTTTATTATACAAAGTTGTTAGACAGGTTGGCCCTGCCAGACCGACCCATTAACATTAGCCTTTATTGGGTTGTCGATCTACGTCGAGCCTAATATCCACTAATGGGCCGGTTCATTTCCGAGTTCCACAATAGAAATTTGAATTTGTGTAATCCTGCAACCCATTAGTGCATTGTGTCTGGCTTAAAAGTTGGTTTAAACTTCCGTATCGAGGTTTTGACCCAATGGTCTTAAGGGGCTAGGCTTTTAAAAAAAATCATAGTTTATTAATTCGGAAGTTTGAATCAATTATCAATATATATATATATGCTTATAATATACACTAAATATACTACTTAATACGTATAATATATACTAAACATACACACAATATATACCTATAATATATACTAAACATACACACAATATACAATCTATTATAATATAATACTTACGCTATATTATTTATATACTTATTATATATACCAAATATACAATATAATAGCTATATAATAGAATATAATTTACTTGTATTACCTCTAACAAACCAAATTTTTTCTTGCTAAAATGCTATCTTCGGGACAAATTTTTAACGTTTCTACTTACTTTTTGAAACATATCCGTTATGTATATTAAAATGATAAAAATTATAAACACAAAAATAATATAATTAGACATTCAACAATTAATATACTAAATAAAAGTAAGAGAGGGAGGAAAATGCATAAGTAACTCTCCAACATGTGTTCGAAGTTTTAGATACACATTTACACTATACTAAGGTCTTATTGTCCTCCCACATCCCCAAATTTATTTTATTAATAATTGTCTATCCCATTTCGACCTACGTGACATTATCTTCTGGGCCCAACGCATGTTGAAATTTTTTCAAGCTATCTGCTTGATAGTGTCACGTACGTCGAAAAAGAATAGAAAATTATTTATAAAATAAATTTGGAGGGAGGGGGAGGAGGGGAGGATGATAAGACCTTAGCAAAGTATAAATGTGTCTTTAAGATTAAGAGTAGTTATTCATTTGGGAGAATTAAGATACTTAGAGAATTAGATAATTGTTGTAATAAATGTAAGAACTAATAAGTATTTATACATAAAATTGTAGGGCATTAATTTATTTATTTTTTAAAAAATTTGAATTTTGGGCCACTTTTGTCAAGGTTTTTTTTTTTTTTAAAAAAAGGGCCGGCAAATCGATGGACCACCTACCTGTCCCTTACTAGGCTGAGGCTAAGAAAACACCGGACCAATCAAGTACAATTGCTACGTAGGCAGGGTAATCCCTCAGTGGGCTAGTTTTAATAGACAAAACCGGGCCATCGACCCAGTTGAAAGCTTTAATATTAGAAAAAATGACAGAAATCTTACATTTAAGTTTTTTTATTACCATTATTCCCTATTAGTTTTACAAATTTTCAAAATCTCTCATTTCATGCATCAGATTAATGTATCAGCGCATCAAATTAATGTATCTCACGCATCATATTAATATATCTCACGCATCATATTAGTGTATCATGTATAAAATGTACATCAGATTAGTGTATCATATATAAAATATAATGTATCTTATTTAAAGATTAATGTATCTCCCGCATCAGGTTAATGTATCAGCGCTTAAATTATTGTATCAGTTTGAGAGATTTCTGTAATAATAAACTTATAATGGACAAATGATAATTTTACCTTAAAAGTATGTGATTTCTGTCTTTTGCCTCTAATATTAGATATAATAGATTAGGGAAAAGGGTCAAAACCCCTCAACTTTAGTATATTAGTTGAATATACCCTTGCTGTTACTAATTTCACCATATATACCACTCATTTGTCGGAAAGCTCCAAATGAACTCAAATTAACCCCTCCCCCACCCTTTTTTTTAAAAAAAAAAACAACAACAACCCATTTCCCATTATAAACCAAATGCCTTGACCGTTCTGTCTTTTAACCCGTATAACCCATTCAATTAGTGTTGTATGCATCTCCTTTGCAGCGTTCCTTGTTTGTTTTCATTGTTAGATCGCATTTCCAGATTAAAAGACCAAAATGAATTATAGTATAATACTTAAGCTTCACACTCCAAATAATTTACTAAATGAGAATTGGTAAATGGAAACGGGTTTATAAAAGGGAATGGGTTCTATCTACGCTTTCGGGAAAAATCCACCTCCGCCGTGAACTACCGTGCAAACTCTCCCAAATCACCGGTAAATCCAAAGCTATCGATCACCAACACAATCACAAAAGTTTCAAAAAAATCATTGGAGCCTTTACTAAAACTGAGGAAATCGCACTCTTCAAAATCCTTTCACAATCCCCAAACAACAACGGTCTCCGTATCGGAAACTTCACATATGCGCATATCACTTATAAACTAAAGAAACTGAAAGAGAAGTACCACAAGTTCGCTAGATCCAAATCCCAAATCAAAACTCCACACGACTGCAAGATTTACGAAATAGGGCGAAAGATTTGGGGTCGTAAAAGCAGCTAAGGGAAAAGAATTATCAGGAGTAGTAGAAGAAGAAGATTATGATGAAGATGAAGATGTGAATTTGGAGGATTTTTTCGTTTTCGGTGATTGAATGACGACGGTTTTCAGAGAAATGAGTATTGTATTGAAGGTTAAGGAGATTAGAGAAGAAGAAATTTATGGAGATGAATGAGAAATGGATGGATAAATGGGAACGGGCTATACGGGTTAAAAGATAGAGGGGTCGAGACTTTAGGTTGAAAATGAGAAATATGTCTTTTTTTAATATAATCGGATTAATTTGAGCTAATTTGGGGCTTTCCGTCAAATGAGAGGTATATATGGTGAAATTAATAACCGCAGGGGCTAAACTAAATTCTTTTTAACGGCAGAAGTATGGTCAACTAATAAACTAAAATTCAGGAATATTTTTTACCCTTTTCCCTATAAATTATTTTTCTCATAATATGCTAAAAGTTACAAATAAATTGTAAAAGGTACCTTTTTTTTTGCATATACTCCCCCTAGTCCCATTTAAGTAAAACATTGGGGTATGTCATACCCCTAAATAAAAATATGTAGAACATAAATCTAATATTATTTTTCACTATTCTCCTTTTCATTATTTTCAAACTATTTTCCTAGAAAATGTGAAGTAAATAAGAAGTTTATTTAATGAAAGACAAATTTGAAGAAAAAAAAAAAAGAGGTCCCAATAATTTTTTGTAACTTTTAGTAATTCACTTAATTATTACAAACTATTGAAAAAGGTCCAACAACTCACTTAACACAAACTAGAGAAAATATATTGAACAAATACAAATAAGAGAAAGATTATATATTGGATGATATTTCGAGAGAAGTAGTAAAAAAAGAGCTACTTGTAGAATTCCATGACCCAAAAGTTAAATACACGACATACAAAGTTAATGCCATTGAATCCAGCGTCAGAGGCAAGAGATTGAAATTCATATTGCGAACGCTCTTTGCCTCCTGGAGTTTGAGCTAACATCATCAAATCAAATTGCGAAATAACCACTGAGCTATGGACATGATCGGGTTTCACTGGTAGAATAGCCTCAACAACTATCACTTTCCCATTTTCTGATGGTGTAGCTTTGTAGCAATTCTTCAATAACTTCACGCACTGATCATCACTCCAGTCATGAAGAATCCACTTTAATGTATACATCATTAATAAAAATTATCAATAATTCAAAAAAAAAACAAAAAAACAAGTTGTTGTAAATACTTAAATTCTTTTTTCATAGTAGTTTTTAAATTAATTTAAGGTACATAGCTTCGTAAAAATAGCATCTCCTTCTGGAACATTTTCAAACATATCTCCTCCAAGGTGTTCCACCCCTGGAATAATTAGTTTTTAAAAAAATGAATAATAAGTAATAATAAGTGAATTATTATTTATGCCTATCAACATTATCAATATGATCAAAGTTCTTCTTAAACAAGATCTAGAGTGATCTAGAGCTTCAAGCCTCAGTTCAAAGATTTTCAAGTATGTGGGATTCCATCAAGGGATATTCTTTTAACCATTAAGTTTCAAAATAAACTTATTATGCCATGTAGGACACGTGTGTCTACTTGTTCAATTTTATACATGTTTAAGCGTCTACTTGCACACTCAATGTTGGAAGGCATAGTTGTCTGTTGAAGCCAAGTTAAAAGTCATGTTTATGTATTATGCCATAATTTTAACATAAGTTAGGGTCTTTATAAAAAAAACATGATTGTGACATGAATGAATGATCTTTTTGGCCTAGCTATTCTCTAACATAAATAGGAACAATACCTTCATAGAATGGGGCATGTTGAACAACATGAGGTAAATCAAAATTAGTGGCCTTAATTGTTGGGTATTTAGATGTAATCATGTTGAGGTTTATTCCAAGACCACCTCCCACATCAATCAAAGTCTTGATGTCCTCAAAACCCTTGTAGGTGTCAAGTATATTTTTCATCACTAGAGTTGTATGGTTGATCATTGCCTTGTTGAAAACATCACCTAAATCAGAATCCGTCTTTTGATAGTCAAATAAATTGACACCATGTATCCTCTCAAAAGGAAATCCTCCTTCAAGAATTGTACACTTTAATCCAAACCTGTGATTTTAAATTAGATGGAAAGGAGTGAGATCTGAAACATTTTAGAGTCTGTGAAATATTATGTGTTCTCAATCAAAACATTTTTAATATCCGTTTACTTTACGATTAAAATAACACATTTTAATTAATTGAAGGTCAAATTGTGCTACTTGAACGATTCAGACTCATTAAAAAGAATAATGATTGACATGATTATACCATATTATTCATAAATTTGGCGCAAATTATTATTAGTTTTGTTTCTTGATTATTGATAATCTTAAAAGCACCATTTTACTTGACTAACTAAATTTAAATACACCCCTGATCAACAACATGACATAGAAAGTGTTGTCAAACTCTTATAGGAACATGTGACTCCTAATAAAAGACCCAGAAAAGTGTTGAAAACACCCCTACATTTAGCGGAAATTTAGGCTTGTATTTCACTCATATTGCAAGATCTAATTTGTATTTAAGTTCAGTTAATAAAGCAAATAAGTTTTTTTATGACTATCAATAATAATTCAGAAATAACTTATAATTCATGCCGAATTTAGAAGAGTTTTCAATACTCTCTAATATATATATATATATAATAAGGTGTAAGAGAAAACAATTACCAGGTGTTAATGAATACTTTATGTTGAAGCAAAGCCAAGAGTGGCCCCAAAGATGCACCATCTTCATTATGACTAACAAACATCTTTCCCACTGGTGAAAGACCATAGAGTCTAACACTATTATTATTATTAATTGAGCAAGTGAGCAAAGAATATGTAGCCAACACATAAAGCATTCTATCTAACATATTGGCTGCATCAATAGGGTTGCTGCAAGCCATTTTAGAAACAATTTGAGAAGATGAAAGTTGAGTATCATTAGCTTTGGCTAAGATCTCAAATACATTCAGTTCAATTGTTGAATTCAACACAAAGGGAAGTACTGATGATGACAATAATTGCATTGCATAGGTAAAATTCCCCTCCTTTTCTGAGCCAATACTAATTGGTAATTGATTGTTTGTCATGCCTTCAATCAATTAGCTTAACTCTTTCTCAATATAATTTCCTATTAATTAGTGCTCTTTCAACCCTCACACTCATATATAATTACAAATAATATTTAGAGTGTGTTTAGTATGAAGGAAAACATTTTATGGAAATGTTTTTCAATTTTTCCATGTTTGGTTGGGACAAAAGTTTTGGAAAATGTTTTCTAAATCAACTCATTTTTCTCAAAATTAAGGAAAATGACTTCCATTCAAAAATTAGGAAAACATTTTTCAAAACTCTCCTCAAATTTCAAATTACATTTTTTTGAGGGGAAACATCAATTTTAAAAAAATATTATCAATTTCAAAATTTTATTTTTTCCACCCGATTCCTGACCCCACTGGCCATCCCCCCAACCCCACCTCCTCCCCAAAAAAATTAATTTTGGTTTTTAAAAAATATTTTCAACTTCAAATTTTTATTTTAAAACTCCTACCCCCCCGCCAGCCCCCCACCCACTCCCAACCCCCTAGAAAATTGATTTTGCTTTTTTAAAATATTATCAACTTTAAATTTTTATTTTTTCACTCCTGCCCCTCCCCCCGCCCTACTACCACCCAAAAAAATAATAATTTTGATTTTAAAAAATATTTTCAATTTCATAAATTATTTTTTAATCTAATAAAAATAAAAGATGTCTCTCAAAAATATTTTTCATTCATAAACAAACACTAAAAATTATTTCGGAAAATATTTTCTACTCACCAACCAAAAATGAGAAAATAAGTTCAAAATCTACTTATTTTCCAGAAAAACATTTTTCTAAAAAAACATTTTTCATGAAAAACATTTTCTTTCATACCAAACACACCCTAAGTATCACTAGCTAGGGTCATGGTACGGGCCCAACATGAGTGTTTTTTGGCAATGGATTGACTTATTTGAGGCGTCAGATTTTTAAAGCCGAAACAGATTTGAGTAATTTTATAGTGCTTGGTTAAATAAAAAAGTGATTTTAAGTATATCTTTTTAAGCGAGAAAATAGTCAAATATTTCCCTAATTTATTACTTTTCACTTACACACGATATTCTTAATAAAAAATCCTTTTGACTATTTTAAAACGAAGTTATTTTCTCCTAAATTCTGAGGTGACAAGGAAGATATAATTCAGTCTTTTTAGAGAGAGAGAGAGAGAGCGGGGTGGGGGGGAGGGAAATATAATTAAAACTTTAATTTATAATTATTTCTTTTATTTCATGTTACTCCCTCCGTTTAAAAAAATGTTCCTATTTCCTTTTTAGTTTATTTAAAAAAGAATGTCCTTTTCCTTTTTTGGCAACACTTTAACTTTAACTTTTCACGTGGCATGTTTAAGACCACAAGATTAAAGTACATTTTGGTACATTTGACATAACTTTAGTTTAGAATTACAAGATTAAAAAGTCTTCTTTCTTTTTTTTAAACTCCGTTCCAAGTCAAACTAGGTCATTCTTTTTTAAACGAAGAAAATAACGTTTTTTTTTATGATAAAAAAATGTTTTCTTTCTTTCTTTATTTACCTTTTTCTCTTCTTTCTTTCTCTTCAAGCTTTTTCTCTTCAACAAATTGAGCAACACTAGTGGCGGTTGATATCATCAGGTCCCCGCCCTCACCACTCTCTGCTACGGAGTTAATTCTCATCTTCAAATCATATTTGTCTTTCCAATTTAAAATTTTATTGGCGGCTCAAAATCTAAATTGAAAGTCAAAAGGATCAACTTTTATTGTTCTTAACATAGAAAGGTTTTTTTACTTTGTTGGGTAATAGACCCAATTAATAAAGAGGAATTCATTAATGAAATCATTGTGTAACAGACTCATTAATGGAGAAGATCTATTTAGTTAAAATGATGCAATCACTAGTCAAATTTCTCATGCTAACATTATTAAATCAAAATCAAGTGTGTACTTGAGTGAGAATTCGATAATAGATAAGGAAGAGTGGGTGGGTGGAGGGGAAGGGGGGGGGGGATAGAACCTCCCTGAAGCATAATTATGTAGTTGATTGAGAATTTCATAATGAGGGAGTTACTTCGGCTACTAATTAATAAGGGGTTTAGGGTTCGACAAAAAAAAGATTGGGATTTTGTTTAGCCACCTTGAGTTTGGTTGGTGGCAATGGATCCTGCGACTAGTGAAAGACTAAAAAAAACATTGATAGTGACGACAACAACCCTTGTATGCATTTTGGGAGCACATGTCTCCTCAATGAGTGTAACTTGAACGATGTGAAATAAAATGCATCAACAAATGAAACCCTATTCCCTGTAGCGCTTGTGGCTGTAGCCATGCAACAGATCCAGAACCACATTAGTGCTCTAGAAGACATGAAATGGGCCCTTCTCCAAGACAATATTTGAAATATAGAAACTAGTATATATACTCATACGATGTGGATTATAAAAAAAAACAATGGACACAGATGAATAAAATTAAATATATGTCCCTATAGGTAAACCATGTATGACATATTTCAGATTTTATAATCTTTAGTCTACGTATTTGCTATTGCATTATTGCTAGCCATTTTTTTTTGTTTTTCACTCGGTGTGTAGAGTTTATATTAAAGCTTCGATTAAATTAATATCGCGCCCTTAAAGGCTCATTCAGGGTGATGCTGCCAACAAGATTCTTTTCATACCAATGACTTGAACTTGAGACCTTTGGCTAAGAATAAAACACTTCTACTAGTGTATCACAAACTCAGGTTGATCTTACGAGCCATTTCATCAAGTAATATGCATTGCTCTATAAATTATTACCCCGTGCTGACACAGATTCCAATGTCTATAATATAATTGTACTAATTATTAAAAAGAAATTTGGACATGAGGAATAATGCCAGATATAACTTTATCACCTTTTAATATCTAATGCGATAAAAAATGGTAGTAGTATTTAATTACCTAATTATGTCGTTAGTGGAATAATCGACAAATCCACTAACACAAATAATTTGAAGTGTTTGTCATGAAATCATTTAAGATAATATTATTAGATTCGTACAGAATCGAAAAGATAGATCTTCCTGCAAAAGTATTGGATGATTTGTTATTAGAGTATTTAATTTAAATTATAGAATATAATTCAATTAATTGACTTACCTGAAAAAGAAATCCCACCCACCCACCCACCCAACACACACTAATAGTATATAACTTGATATATATCATACTTAAAAAGGGAAGAATGACTTGACCAACATTGAACTTAAGTTTTTCTTTTCCCCTTTTAATCTCTTCATTAGTGCATATAATATCTTGTATTAGCAAAGTTTGGGGGAAAAAAAATGCACCCTTAGGCCTTATCTATTCTTTAATTCAAGTATTTTTTAATTAAAGTAATATTATATGATGTCTTCTGAAAATAATTACTTTTCATGATTTTAAAATCGTATCATATTTTGAACAAAATTATTTATGTTTAACAATCTATAACCGAGAAAATTAAGGATACAATTATTACTTCTTCTTAAATCATTCACGACTAAGGGTGTGTTTGGTAGTTTTCTTATGTTTGGTTAGTTTATCATCAATGTTTGAAAAATATTTTCTCTAAAAAACAAGTTCTTTAAAAATGAGGAAAATGACTTCCCTAATGTAAGTAGAGAAAACAAAAAACGTAAGTATCATTCTAAGTTTATTATCTAAACTAGGTAACTTTGTCGCGCTACGCGCAGTCTTAAAATATTATATAAAAATTATAAAGTTATCTTTTCATATTATTTGGATACAAAAGAGTTTTTAGTTCAAGTTTAATTAAATAAATTAAAATTTGAATTTGAATTCATCCTATATATTATTCACATTGAACTAATTTCTGACAAACAAAGTGAAATGTTACATGAAGGAAGAAAAAGTAGTTTCTCATTTTTTATTAAACATAAATTGATTAATGTCATATAACCAACTTAAAGATAAACAAAGCTCATTAAAAAGATTATTTGAGAAAAAAAGAACATAGTCCATCCATAAGATGTGAAAATAATTGTAATTATATGCTGAAAATTATGACGTATGCGAATTTAAAATAGAGTTCAGAAAATAAAATAAAAATATAGCTGATTATTTTGTGTAATTTACACGCAGTACATATGTACTAATTAACTTGCTTATACATATAACATATGTAATTTTGTGAAACATGATCGAATATTGAGAATTGATGTTTAAATTATATACTTTTACAAAAAACTCTTCACTTATACTTCAAAAAATACTTAATAACATAAGGTTTATAATGTGAAAATAATAATAATAATAATAATAAAAAAAAAAACTAAATCAACCGATAATTATATGATAATTGAAATAGATTGTATAAGTATAAAAATAATTTGATAAAATATAGAAATTGTTATGTCTAAAACATAAAAATGAGCATTTGTAAATTATATTTTAAATTTAAATTACTAAATATAGTTACATTATCTAGCTAATTATATTTTTATAGACATGAAGGTGACATTTGGATAATGAAAATATTATAGTAATTTTGATCATTTTACAGATAATAAAAAACTTCTTTGAACGTTTTTCACTTTCTTACATTACATACTTCCTCCTTTCAAAACAAAGTTTTATTTTTATTTTCTATTTTGCTTCGAATCTTGTTTTACATAATTATGTAGACTTTAATGATAATTTTTTTCTTTCAATCTAGTCTTTATTTAATCAAAGAAATTTATATAACCAAAAAATTGGGTAAAGAACTATATATATTTTCAAGATATATATTAAAATTAATTTAGTAAAATTATCTTACTT
This sequence comes from Solanum lycopersicoides, assembly GCA_022817965.1. NCBI lineage: Eukaryota > Viridiplantae > Streptophyta > Magnoliopsida > Solanales > Solanaceae > Solanum > Solanum lycopersicoides. The sequence continues at coordinate 75,537,786 of CM040623.1, read as the reverse complement.
TATAGCCCCGTTCCAAACTAAAAATGAAATTGACATAGGTGAATATCATAGAACTGAAGATTGCATAACAAAATGAAATTGAATTATACTTTCTATGTTTAAAAATAAAAACTTTTCATGAAATGAATCCAACAACTTGAAGTAAAAATATATATGGTGTAGTGTAGTTTTAATAGTAGCTAATACTCTTCTTTTTTTATGTCCGTTATTTAATTTGAAATAAGAAACATGTAGGTGCCTCTTTCGCTCTTCTACTTATATCTTAGTCATCTGAGAAAGACTTTAAGACAAATTAAGAAAATAAGTATTTTAAATATTAAATAAAAAAAGATAAATAATCTCAAGTAGGATTTCACTAAATAAAAAAGTATGAACTTTTATAAACAAAATTGAGAAATATTTAAATAAAAAATATGAATAGTTCTTTGTGCAATAGTATTTTTAGACCTTTGTTAGTAGTTAATATTATGAGACAGAAAAGTTACGGTAAACTAATTTGCATCTAAACAAAATACATACTTGCAATAATAAAAAGTTATAAAAATTCAAACTAAAGTTATATGAAAAAAATAAAAACACACTCATCTTCCTTTAGAACCTTATCACAAGAAAATAGATAAAAATGAAAATACAAAGTTAATGTCCACTTTTTTGATCTCTTGTCCGGCATCTTCTTTGACACACTAATCAACATTCAAAGTATTTTTCATCATGTCAAGTTAAAACATGAATTTGAAAATATAATAATACTATAAAAAACAATAAAACATAAAGAATAATCTTACGTTGAAATTTCATGAAACAAAATATTGCAAATTTATTTTGTAATTAAAAATAGAGAGATATATCATAAAGTATCTTAAATTTTATAATTTAATAGTCGAAGATTATGAATATGAAAACTTTAAAGTCACAAAATTAGCGATATTATCAAAAATTGAAGTTTAATAGATTTATGTTATAGAGGTAGAACTTGAAAATCAAAATAAAATGAAAAAACACAAATAAAGTAGTACATTTATATTATATAAAGATAAAAAAAATTGAATTAAATAAACAAAAAACATTACATACTCTTTTTCTACGAGATGCTGGGAATCCCTTGTACCACATAGTATGTAGATTTTGAAGAAGAGTATTTGGCTTTCATTTATTTTGATTTAGTTTTTTTTTAATTGGAGTAGTGTAACTATGTTACTATTGCCAGATCTCACTGCCATAAAACGTATCAATAGTTTTCTATTCCAAATAGAAAGAAAGTCAAATTTGTCTAAATACTAGACATAAGGAAGCGGGGGATAAATGCGGGGAAGAAAAAATTCTAGGAGGGATTATTTGTCTTCCTAGTCTTCGACACAAGAAAGGGGTGTAGAAAAATCCTTTTTTCTTGTGTCGAAACGAAAGAGTAATGATTCTTGATCCTGTTTGTTAAAAATTCCTAGTCTTGGTTTCAATTTTTCCAGATGTATCAGAAACCCTACACCTAACCCCTTACATATAATATATGAATTGGTGGACAAACAAAACAAAAAAGAGAGGAAATTTTATTAATTAAATAAAACTTCTTCAATCAACTTATCTTATAAAAAATTTGATGATGAAATAGGAAAACAATAAAAAATCAATAGAGTAATGTAATATAGAGAGTAAGGTTCTACATTAGATTAGTATAGAAAGGATTTGCACGCTATCTAATATATGATAGCAGCCAAGAAATTGAGTTCTTCCTTCTTTCTTCCAACTTTGAAAGTACCGATAGATACTATCATATAAAAAGAAGAGGTGGTCTGACTAACTCAATGAAGTGAATTTTTAAAAAACATGCTCAGAAAAATGAGAAAAACGGAGTTTTTGAAAAGAAAAAGAAATCCATTTTAGCATTTAGACGAAAAAAATATTATGATTCTTAAGAACTCAACGGGCCCTTCCCCTTCGAATCAAACAAACAAAGAAGGGAATCCCGTTAAGTTCTTACGCTTTCATGTTGACAACTCAATTCAGTCGATTACTACAGGGATGAACCCAATCCGGAATATGAACCATAAAAGAAAATACCTATTAAACCGATTACAAGAATACCAGCTACAGTACCTATTATCCAAAGAGGAATCCTTCCAGTAGTATCGGCCATTTACCCCACTTCCCTCCAGATTTCATCAAGTGGTCATGCTAGAGACATAAACAGTCATGGATAATTAAATTATGAGATCCTTCCGAATGAGCTAAGAGAATCTTATTTATTCTCTTTCGTTTTCTTAATTGAAGAAATAATTGGAAAATAAAACAGCAAGTACAAAAATGAGTAATAACCCCCAGTAGAGACTGGTACGATTCAATTCAACATTTTGTTCGTTCGGGTTTGATTGTGTCGTAGCTCTATAATTCGGATTAAGTTTATCGTTGGATGAACTGCATTGCTGATATTGATCCCAAAAAAAAGACGGTAGGTACAGCTAGGCCGTGAACAGCCAACCATCGTACTGTAAAAATTGGATAGGTTCGATCTATAGTCATTAGGGCCTCCTAAAACGATCTACTAAATTCATCGAGTTGTTCCAAAGGATCAAAACGGCCAGTTATTAATGGAATTCCTTGTCGGCTCTCTGTAAAATACTCGTTTGGCCGCGGGCTTCCAAACACATCGTAAGCTAAACCTGTGCTGACAAATAACCAACCCGCAATGAATAGGGAAGGTATAGTAATGCTATGAATGACCCAGTATCGAATACTGGTAATAATATCAGCAAACGAACGTTCTCCTGTGCTTCCAGACATGCTGAGCTCCACATATTCTTGTACATTCAAAGAAGATCGATTCCGTAAAAGATGAGATCAGTAAATGACAATTAACTGAAATTTCATCTTTGTGAGATCGTCAATATTGTACCGAGGGCGTCTTTAGAGTATACCGAATCAGTATAGCTATCCTTCTTCTGACACAGCAACGCAATTTGAATTAGTATCAAAAGTAAGTACTAAATAATTTCTTTTTTCCTTTACTTGTTGATGTAAAATCATCTTCCATTCAATAGAAAATTCTTTCAATTCAATGAAAAAGATTCTCATATTCCCACAATTTAAGTAGATGCGAGATATAGAAATTCTCTTTTCGGAGTTGTGGAAGCCGTTTTGTTGTTGGAATCTTTTTTTTAAAGAAATAGAAATTACTAGTTTTAGAATCTAGTTGGACAAAAAAAAGAGTTTTTAAAGCGGTTGTGTGATAACTTTTTCTTCTCCCTCATTCAAGATATTATGTAAATTAATATATTACTGAATCTAATGAGTTAAACTTAAATTAAAGTCAAAAGAAAAAGTTTTATAAGGTAACTGTTCGCTTTAAAATCGAAAATGGATTCGATACAACTATTTTTGTTTATTTAATTCAATTTTTTTTATCTTTATATAATATAAATGTACTACTTTATTTGTGTTTTTTCATTTTATTTTGATTTTCAAGTTCTACCTCTATAACATAAATCTATTAAACTTCAATTTTTGATTTTATTGGAATTCTTTTTAAATCAAATGAAAGAGTTTGTTATAATTGATGAGAATTTAAGAAATATTATAGGAAAAGAGAATAATAGCTTTAATGAAAAAATAAATTAAATATGAATACTGATTAAAATATAAATAAATATGATTATTTTTAATTGTCTTTATTTTTAGGTGAATTTTTTGATATTTTAAAATTAGAAAAAAATGTCCAAAAAAAAGATAAAATGGATTGAAACCCTTAGAGGGTCACGTCACTATTTTTATATTCATCTTTATTATTATATATAGATTTATAATAAATTGCAAACTTTATTTTTACAATAAAATAATTAGTTTAAATAAAATAAAAAATATAAATACAAATAAATGTTTTAAAGAAATGTCACATACTATACAAGAAAAACAAATAAATCATATCTTTACAATGATTCAGAATTCATATCATGAATTATTTTTTTATACATATTTAGAAAATATATTTTCGACGTAATTTAATACATATATTTATGCAATTTAAATATGTAACATCTCCGTCTTACCTTTTTTTACAGTATCATCTGTTTTTTTTTTTTATAAATATCTAAATTCAAAATTATAAATCTTTACCTATAAAACGTGAAAAAGAACCAAAAAAAATATGTTAGCATAATTTTATAAAATCTTTTCAAATAAAAATGTAAAAAAATGAAGGATGAAGAATAATTATTTAAAGATCATGTGAAACGGTTTACCGAAGAAAAAATATATGTTTAAATAGGAAAAATGACTAAAAGAAGGGAGAGGATCAGGAAAGTAAAATAAAAATAAAGTAAAATGAAAAGAAGCTTTTCATGGTAGTTTTTATGGACTTGAAATAGCAATGAATGTGTAATTAAAAGGTAAAAAAAATTAATTAGAATTTGACTTTTAGTATGGTCACATTCGAATATACGTTTTAAAACGGTTGTAAAATTTATTGTGTATTTAATTTTTTTAAAATTTATTTTAATAAAATTAAAAAAAATGCTAAGAATATAAATTTTTTTGAATAAATAAATAAATTTATTTCGTAAGAAATGAGACATACCACATCAGCGGACTTATGTTTCTACTTTTATATATACTAGATGGTGGTTGCCCGTGCCTAATTTTATTTATTAGTATTTTGTCTGAAATTTTGTTATACTATAAATTTAGATATTGGGAAAACGTTTTATTGGTTAGTAGTAGCATGAGGTTAAGCTGGTATACATACACACACATTATTGCCTAAGTGAAGCAACAGTTCGTATACACACAATGATGACTTTACTACCGTTGCGTACATGCAAAGTAGCAAAGTAATTGTTATAGCCAGGTGGTGTCGTGCTTGACAAAATACTCGTCTAGAGACTGATTTATTATTCAGCTTTAGATCATGTATATGATACATTAAAAATTTATAGTATACAAACTTGTACTTAGAAGTTAGGCCTTCAAGTTCTTTCCCCATCATCCTCCGTCAAATTCATGCATTCAAAGAGTTTGAAATTGAAGTTACGCATCTTTCACTAAATCAAATGATCATTAGCGGCAATTAAGAATATGTATTTTTGTAACAGCAATTAACACTTTTTGGTATATGTCCTAAAGCCTTTAGCGACCTTAGTTTTAATGACACTTAACTAATGGTAAAGACTTTAACACTCTTTATTAATGTCAATATTCAATGCTGATAAAAGTTATTTTGTTGTAGTGTTTTGTAACTACTATAGCAGCTATAACAATGATTTAAAAAAAAAAATAGGGAAAAAATGTCATCAATAGGTTTCCGTTGAAGTGGCTCCTGTGACAATTATAACCATGATAAAAAAAAAACAAGAGGGAAAAAAATTGTGTTATTGGTTATTCTTGTGAGAACGATTTCAACAAATAAGAAATACTCGTCTCCTATTATTAGAATACCAGTTGAATATCATATGAAACTATACCTTTATTGTTTAAGGAGGACTACTTCTACCTTTAGCAAAGAAGTTGTAACGGGAATGAATTCTTATGAGCTAATGTTCTTAATGATAATGAAATCAATTTTGAATAGAGATATGAAGACATGTAATAGACCATAAGCAAATATTCCTTCACATATCGATTAATTTAATAATACATATCGATTCTCGGAATGATTAAATAAAATACATTTCAAAATGTAGACATAGTTTTATAGACTTTGGAAAGTCAGATATGTCAAAGTATCCATATATTCTTTATTCTGTTTACGTTGCAAGTAAAAATAAAGAATTTAATGTAAACCAAAGATAATAAAATTGAGAACATAGTAAGCAAAATTGAAATGGTTAGCGCGGATAATTTCTTAGTATATAAACAAACAAATTGTCAACCACAACATGAGGTAAAATCTAGGAAATTTTATTAATTAATATAAAACTTCTTCAAGTAAGAACTTAATCTTTAAAAAAATTGATGATGAAGAATAAAAGGAAAACAATAAAAAATCAATAGAAGTAATGTAACTATAGAGAAGTAAGGTTCTACATTAGATTAGTATAGAAAGGATTTGGCACGCTATCTAAATATATGATAGCAGACCAAGAAAAATTGAGTCTTCCTTCTTTCTCCACTTATGAAAGTACCGATAGATACTATCATATAAAAAGAAGAGGTGGTCTGACTAACTCAATGAAGTGAATTTTTCCAAAAACATGCTCAGAAAACTTGAGAAAACGGAGTTTTTTGAAAAGAAAAAGAAATCCATTTTAGCATTTAGACGAAAAAAATATTATGATTCTTAAGAACTCAACGGGCCTTCGAATCAAACAAACAAAGAAGGGAATCCCGTTAAGTTCTTACGCTTTGCATGTTGAACCCGACTCAATTCAGTCGATTACTACAGGGATGAACCCATACCGGAATATGAACCATAAAGAAAATACCTATTAAACCGATTACAAGAATACCAGCTACAGTACCTATTATCCAAAGAGGAATCCTTCCAGTAGTATCAGGCCATTTACCCCACTATCCCTTGCCCAGATTTCTATCAAAGTGGTTCATGCTAAGAGACATAAACAGTCATGGATAATTAAATTATGAGATCCTTCCGAATGAAGCTAAGAAATCTTCATTTATTCTCCTTTCGTTTTTAATTGAAGAATAATTGGAAAATAAAACAGCAAGTACAAAAATGAGTAATAACCCCCAGTAAGAGACTGGTACGATTCAATTCAACATTTTGTTCGTTCGGTGTTGATTGTGTCGTAGCTCTATAATTCGGATTAAGTTTATCGTTGGATGAAACTGCATTGCTGATATTGATCCCAAAAAAAAGACGGTCAGGAACAGCTCAGGCCGTGAACAGCCACCATCGTACTGTAAAAATTGGATAGGTTCGATCCTATTAGTCATTAGGGCCTCCCTAAAACGATCTACTAAAATTCATCGAGTTGTTCCAAAGGATCAAAAAAAACGGCCAGTTATTAATGGCATTCCTTGTCGGCTCTCTGTAAAATACTCGTTTGGCCGCGGGCTTCCAAACACATCGTAAGCTAAACCTGTGCTGACAAATAACCAACACCGCACATGAATAGGGAAGGTATGGTAATGCTATGAATGACCCGAAGATTATACGAATACTGGTAATAATATCAGGCAAACGTGAACGTTCTCCTGTGCTTCAGACATGCTGAGCTCCACAATATTCTTGTACATTCAAAAGAAGATCGATTCCGTAAAAGATGAGATCAGTAAATGAACAATTACTGAAATTTCATTCTTTGTGAGATCGTCAATATTGTACCGAGGCGTCTTTAGATATACCGAATCAGTATAGCTATCCTTCTTCTGACACCGCAACGCAATTTGAATTAGTATCAAAAGTAAGTAACTAAATCTTTTCTTTTTTCCTTTACTTGTTGATGTAAACATCATGCTTCCATTCAATAGAAAATTCTTTCAATTCATGAAAAAGATTCTCATATTACCACAATTTAAGTAGATGCCGAGATATAGAAAATTCTCTTTTCGGAGTTGTGGAAAGCCGTTTTGTTGTTGGAATCTTTTTTTTAAAGAAATAGAATTACTAGTTTTAGAAATCTAGTTGGACAAAAAAAAGAGTTTTTAAAGCGGTTGTGTGATAACTTTTTTCTTTCTCCCTCATTCAAGAATATTATGTAAATTAATATATTAACCTCGAATCTAATGCAGTTAAACTTAAATTATAAGGTCAAAAAGAAAAGTTTTTATAAGGTAACTGTTTCGCTTTTATTCGAAACTGGTATTCGATACAATATTTTTGTTTATTTTATTTCAATTTTCACATTGAACTAATTTCTGACAAACAAAGTGAAATGTTACATGAAGGAAGAAAAAGTAGTTTCTCATTTTTTATTAAACATAAATTGATTAATGTCATATAACCAACTTAAAGATAAACAAAGCTCATTAAAAAGATTATTTGAGAAAAAAGAACATAGTCCATCCATAAGATGTGAAAATAATTGTAATTATATGCTGAAAATTATGACGTATGCGAATTTAAAATAGAGTTCAGAAAATAAAATAAAAATATAGCTGATTATTTTGTGTAATTTACACGCAGTACATATGTACTAATTAACTTGCTTATACATATAACATATGTAATTTTGTGAAACATGATCGAATATTGAGAATTGATGTTTAAATTATATACTTTTACAAAAAACTCTTCACTTATACTTCAAAAAATACTTAATAACATAAGGTTTATAATGTGAAAATAATAATAATAATAATAATAAAAAAAAAACTAAATCAACCGATAATTATATGATAATTGAAATAGATTGTATAAGTATAAAATAATTTGATAAAATATAGAAATTGTTATGTCTAAAACATAAAATGAGCATTTGTAAATTATATTTTAAATTTAAATTACTAAATATAGTTACATTATCTAGCTAATTATATTTTTATAGACATGAAGGTGACATTTGGATAATGAAAATATTATAGTAATTTTGATCATTTTACAGATAATAAAAAACTTCTTTGAACGTTTTTCACTTTCTTACATTACATACTTCCTCCTTTCAAAACAAAGTTTTATTTTTATTTTCTATTTTGCTTCGAATCTTGTTTTACATAATTATGTAGACTTTAATGATAATTTTTTTCTTTCAATCTAGTCTTTATTTAATCAAAGAAATTTATATAACCAAAAAATTGGGTAAAGAACTATATATATTTTCAAGATATATATTAAAATTAATTTAGTAAAATTATCTTACTTTATAGCCCCGTTCCAAACTAAAAATGAAATTGACATAGGTGAATATCATAGAACTGAAGATTGCATAACAAAATGAAATTGAATTATACTTTCTATGTTTAAAAATAAAAACTTTTCATGAAATGAATCCAACAACTTGAAGTAAAAATATATATGGTGTAGTGTAGTTTTAATAGTAGCTAATACTCTTCTTTTTTTATGTCCGTTATTTAATTTGAAATAAGAAACATGTAGGTGCCTCTTTCGCTCTTCTACTTATATCTTAGTCATCTGAGAAAGACTTTAAGACAAATTAAGAAAATAAGTATTTTAAATATTAAATAAAAAAAGATAAATAATCTCAAGTAGGATTTCACTAAATAAAAAAGTATGAACTTTTATAAACAAAATTGAGAAATATTTAAATAAAAAATATGAATAGTTCTTTGTGCAATAGTATTTTTAGACCTTTGTTAGTAGTTAATATTATGAGACAGAAAAGTTACGGTAAACTAATTTGCATCTAAACAAAATACATACTTGCAATAATAAAAAGTTATAAAAATTCAAACTAAAGTTATATGAAAAAAATAAAAACACACTCATCTTCCTTTAGAACCTTATCACAAGAAAATAGATAAAAATGAAAATACAAAGTTAATGTCCACTTTTTTGATCTCTTGTCCGGCATCTTCTTTGACACACTAATCAACATTCAAAGTATTTTTCATCATGTCAAGTTAAAACATGAATTTGAAAATATAATAATACTATAAAAACAATAAAACATAAAGAATAATCTTACGTTGAAATTTCATGAAACAAAATATTGCAAATTTATTTTGTAATTAAAAATAGAGAGATATATCATAAAGTATCTTAAATTTTATAATTTAATAGTCGAAGATTATGAATATGAAAACTTTAAAGTCACAAAATTAGCGATATTATCAAAAATTGAAGTTTAATAGATTTATGTTATAGAGGTAGAACTTGAAAATCAAAATAAAATGAAAAAACACAAATAAAGTAGTACATTTATATTATATAAAGATAAAAAAAATTTGAATTAAATAAACAAAAAACATTACATACTCTTTTTCTACGAGATGCTGGGAATCCCTTGTACCACATAGTATGTAGATTTTGAAGAAGAGTATTTGGCTTTCATTTATTTTGATTTAGTTTTTTTTTAATTGGAGTAGTGTAACTATGTTACTATTGCCAGATCTCACTGCCATAAAACGTATCAATAGTTTTCTATTCTAAATAGAAAGAAAGTCAAATTTGTCTAAATACTAGACATAAGGAAGCGGGGGATAAATGCGGGGAAGAAAAAATTCTAGGAGGGATTATTTGTCTTCCTAGTCTTCGACACAAGAAAAGGGTGTAGAAAAATCCTTTTTTCTTGTGTCGAAACGAAAGAGTAATGATTCTTGATCCTGTTTGTTAAAAATTCCTAGTCTTGGTTTCAATTTTTCCAGATGTATCAGAAACCCTACACCTACCCCCTTACATATAATATATGAATTGGTGGACAAACAAAACAAAAAAGAGAGGAAATTTTATTAATTAAATAAAACTTCTTCAATCAACTTATCTTATAAAAAATTTGATGATGAAATAGGAAAACAATAAAAAATCAATAGAGTAATGTAATATAGAGAGTAAGGTTCTACATTAGATTAGTATAGAAAGGATTTGCACGCTATCTAATATATGATAGCAGCCAAGAAATTGAGTTCTTCCTTCTTTCTTCCAACTTTGAAAGTACCGATAGATACTATCATATAAAAAGAAGAGGTGGTCTGACTAACTCAATGAAGTGAATTTTTCAAAAACATGCTCAGAAAAATGAGAAAAACGGAGTTTTTGAAAAGAAAAAGAAATCCATTTTAGCATTTAGACGAAAAAAATATTATGATTCTTAAGAACTCAACGGGCCCTTCGAATCAAACAAACAAAGAAGGGAATCCCGTTAAGTTCTTACGCTTTCATGTTGACAACTCAATTCAGTCGATTACTACAGGGATGAACCCAATCCGGAATATGAACCATAAAAGAAAATACCTATTAAACCGATTACAAGAATACCAGCTACAGTACCTATTATCCAAAGAGGAATCCTTCCAGTAGTATCGGCCATTTACCCCACTTCCCTCCAGATTTCATCAAGTGGTCATGCTAGAGACATAAACAGTCATGGATAATTAAATTATGAGATCCTTCCGAATGAGCTAAGAGAATCTTATTTATTCTCTTTCGTTTTCTTAATTGAAGAAATAATTGGAAAATAAAACAGCAAGTACAAAAATGAGTAATAACCCCCAGTAGAGACTGGTACGATTCAATTCAACATTTTGTTCGTTCGGGTTTGATTGTGTCGTATCTCTATAATTCGGATTAAGTTTATCGTTGGATGAACTGCATTGCTGATATTGATCCCAAAAAAAGACGGTAGGTACAGCTAGGCCGTGAACAGCCAACCATCGTACTGTAAAAATTGGATAGGTTCGATCTATAGTCATTAGGGCCTCCTAAAACGATCTACTAAATTCATCGAGTTGTTCCAAAGGATCAAAACGGCCAGTTATTAATGGAATTCCTTGTCGGCTCTCTGTAAAATACTCGTTTGGCCGCGGGCTTCCAAACACATCGTAAGCTAAACCTGTGCTGACAAATAACCAACCCGCAATGAATAGGGAAGGTATAGTAATGCTATGAATGACCCAGTATCGAATACTGGTAATAATATCAGCAAACGAACGTTCTCCTGTGCTTCCAGACATGCTGAGCTCCACATATTCTTGTACAGTCAAAGAAGATCGATTCCGTAAAAGATGAGATCAGTAAATGACAATTAACTGAAATTTCATCTTTGTGAGATCGTCAATATTGTACCGAGGGCGTCTTTAGAGTATACCGAATCAGTATAGCTATCCTTCTTCTGACACAGCAACGCAATTTGAATTAGTATCAAAAGTAAGTACTAAATAATTTCTTTTTTCCTTTACTTGTTGATGTAAAATCATCTTCCATTCAATAGAAAATTCTTTCAATTCAATGAAAAAGATTCTCATATTCCCACAATTTAAGTAGATGCGAGATATAGAAATTCTCTTTTCGGAGTTGTGGAAGCCGTTTTGTTGTTGGAATCTTTTTTTTAAAGAAATAGAAATTACTAGTTTTAGAATCTAGTTGGACAAAAAAAAGAGTTTTTAAAGCGGTTGTGTGATAACTTTTTCTTCTCCCTCATTCAAGATATTATGTAAATTAATATATTACTGAATCTAATGAGTTAAACTTAAATTAAAGTCAAAAGAAAAAGTTTTATAAGGTAACTGTTCGCTTTAAAATCGAAAATGGATTCGATACAACTATTTTTGTTTATTTAATTCAATTTTTTTTATCTTTATATAATATAAATGTACTACTTTATTTGTGTTTTTTCATTTTATTTTGATTTTCAAGTTCTACCTCTATAACATAAATCTATTAAACTTCAATTTTTGATTTTATTGGAATTCTTTTTAAATCAAATGAAAGAGTTTGTTATAATTGATGAGAATTTAAGAAATATTATAGGAAAAGAGAATAATAGCTTTAATGAAAAAATAAATTAAATATGAATACTGATTAAAATATAAATAAATATGATTATTTTTAATTGTCTTTATTTTTAGGTGAATTTTTTGATATTTTAAAATTAGAAAAAAATGTCCAAAAAAAAGATAAAATGGATTGAAACCCTTAGAGGGTCACGTCACTATTTTTATATTCATCTTTATTATTATATATAGATTTATAATAAATTGCAAACTTTATTTTTACAATAAAATAATTAGTTTAAATAAAATAAAAAATATAAATACAAATAAATGTTTTAAAGAAATGTCACATACTATACAAGAAAAACAAATAAATCATATCTTTACAATGATTCAGAATTCATATCATGAATTATTTTTTTATACATATTTAGAAAATATATTTTCGACGTAATTTAATACATATATTTATACAATTTAAATATGTAACATCTCCGTCTTACCTTTTTTTAAAGTATCATCTGTTTTTTTTTTTTATAAATATCTAAATTCAAAATTATAAATCTTTACCTATAAAACGTGAAAAAGAACCAAAAAAAATATGTTAGCATAATTTTATAAAATCTTTTCAAATAAAAATGTAAAAAAATGAAGGATGAAGAATAATTATTTAAAGATCATGTGAAACGGTTTACCGAAGAAAAAATATATGTTTAAATAGGAAAAATGACTAAAAGAAGGGAGAGGATCAGGAAAGTAAAATAAAAATAAAGTAAAATGAAAAGAAGCTTTTCATGGTAGTTTTTATGGACTTGAAATAGCAATGAATGTGTAATTAAAAGGTAAAAAAATTTAATTAGAATTTGACTTTTAGTATGGTCACATTCGAATATACGTTTTAAAACGGTTGTAAAATTTATTGTGTATTTAATTTTTTTAAAATTTATTTTAATAAAATTAAAAAAAATGCTAAGAATATAATTTTTTTTGAATAAATAAATAAATTTATTTCGTAAGAAATGAGACATACCACATCAGCGGACTTATGTTTCTACTTTATATATATACTAGATGGTGGTTGCCCGTGCCTAATCTTTATTTATTAGTATTTTGTCTGAAATTTTGTTATACTATAAATTTAGATATTGGGAAAACGTATTTATTGGTTAGTAGTAGCATGAGGTTAAGCTGGTATACATACACACACATTATATGCCTAAGTGAAGCAACAGTTCGTATACACACAATGATGATTTTACTACCGTTGCGTACATGCAAAGTAGCAAAGTAATTGTTATAGCCAGGTGGTGTCGTGCTTGACAAAATACTCGTCTAGAGACTGATTTATTATTCAGCTTTAGATCATGTATATGATACATTAAAAATTTATAGTATACAAACTTGTACTTAGAAGTTAGGCCTTCAAGTTCTTTCCCCATCATCCTCCGTCAAATTCATGCATTCAAAGAGTTTGAAATTGAAGTTACGCATCTTTCACTAAATCAAATGATCATTAGCGGCAATTAAGAATATGTATTTTTGTAACAGCAATTAACACTTTTTGGTATATGTCCCTAAAGCCTTTAGCGACCTTAGTTTTAATGACACTTAACTAATGCCGGTAAAGACTTTAACACTCTTTATTAATGTCAATATTCAATGCTGATAAAAGTTATTTTTGTTGTAGTGTTTTGTAACTACTATAGCAGCTATAACAATGATTTAAAAAAAAAAATAGGGAAAAAATGTCATTCAATAGGTTTCCGTTGAAGTGGCTCCTGTGACAATTATAACCATGATAAAAAAAAAACAAGAGGGAAAAAAATTGTGTTATTGGTTATTCTTGTGAGAACGATTTCAACAAATAAGAAATACTCGTCTCCTATTATTAGAATACCAGTTGAATATCATATGAAACTATACCTTTATTGTTTAAGGAGGACTACTTCTACCTTTAGCAAAGAAGTTGTAACGGGAATGAATTCTTATGAGCTAATGTTCTTAATGATAATGAAATCAATTTTGAATAGAGATATGAAGACATGTAATAGACCATAAGCAAATATTCCTTCACATATCGATTAATTTAATCAATACATATCGATTCTCGGAATGATTAAATAAAATACATTTCAGAATGTAGACATAGTTTTATAGACTTTGGAAAGTCAGATATGTCAAAGTATCCATATATTCTTTATTCTGTTTACGTTGCAAGTAAAAATAAAGAATTTAATGTAAAACCAAAGATAATAAAATTGAGAACATAGTAAGCAAAATTGAAATGGTTAGCGCGGATAATTTTCTTAGTATATAAACAAACAAATTGTCAACCACAACATGAGTAAAATCTTTTACTTTTTCCTCTCCAATTCCCAATTGTAATTCCCTTATATCCCTCCACCGTCCCAAAATCCCCTTTTACGATCTTCCCACATATTTCCTCCGCCGCGCTACCGAACGCCGCCTCCACATTCTTCGCCGTTCTAGCTGATACTTCCATGAACAAACACTTATTCCTCTTCGCAAATTCCTCGCCTTCCTCTTTACTAACAGCCCTAATTTCTTCATCGAGATCGCACTTGTTCCCCACCACAATTACCGTCAATTTCTCATCGCCGTGTTTTCGTAAATCCTCGAGCCAATTCGAGAGTTGCTGGAAAGTATGCCTCTTAGTCACATCGTAAACTAGCAAAGCCCCAATAGCGCGTCTGTAAAAACATCTCGTTAGTGATCGGAACTTTTCCTGTCCCGCCGTGTCCCATATTTGCAGCTTAATTGGCTTCCGGTCGACGGTGATCGTTCTGGATCCGAATTCAGCTCCGATTGTGACCTCATAAACCGGTTTGAATCGCGCCGATGTCAACTGGTAAAGCAGGCAAGTTTTTCCAACTCCGGTTTCTCCCACAATTATGAATTTGAACATGTAATTGTACGACATTGTAAAAAAAATAATTAAAATTATTGAATGATGAAACGATTATTAGTTAAAAAAAATTTATAAGGAGAGGATTAATCTCAAGTTGAATAGGAGAAGGAAGTTTGTTACTAATTTTATGTGCAATTAAGGAATGCATTAGTTTCCTAATCCTAATACACCAGGATTTAGGAAAATTTTGGAACTGATCAAGCTTGTTAATTTCCATTTGCCGTAATGGTTTTGGAAAACTTTTTTTTTTTAATTCCATTTAAGCCCGTCTAGTTTAAAATAATTATATATACTCATCCTTTTTATTTGAAATATGGCGGGATTACTTTTTCTAAATAAAAGCGGGAGTACTAATACTGTCAAATTGAAAGCTCAAATTTGAAAATTCAACTGACTCTAAACGCGGATAGTTTTGAATGAATAATATATCAAAAAACATTAAAACGGACAACTTATATATAACTTGAGTTTTTTAGAGAAAGATTTGAGTTGATGTCTACTGAAATCCATCATCGAAGAACTTTTCAAGCTCAAAATTTTAGAAGTGCAAAAGAGCATTTGATAATTGAATTATTACTTTAGAGAAACAAAGTTAACAGAAAATGAGTACAATAATATTAATGGATGACATTTAGAGTCTAAGTAGTAGAGATGAAAGCTACTTGTAGAATTCCATGACCCAAAAATTACAAACACAACAAATTAAGTTAATATCTTTGAATCCAGCTTCAATTGCGAGTGCTCGAAATTCATGTTCAAAACGCTCTTTGCCACCAGGAGTATTAGCCAACATGATCATATCAAATTGCGAAACGTTAATCACAGAGCTATGATTAGGAATGACAAATAGTTGGATTGAATCGGTTTTGGATGGGTTGAATATGGATTGAGAAAAAATGGTTTGGATTACAATCCATTCAAATATAATATGGGCAAATATGAATTTGGTCAAATATGAATTTGGTCAAATATGATTTGGACAAGGTGGTTCTAACAATAAAGAGAAAATTATGCGGATAAGCAAATTTATACTATTTAATTACTCATCATAGCTATAGTTTGCTATAATTACCACTCACGACTAACATTATACATTAATTACGTGGGCTGATTTTGAGTTTGTATAAGTAGTCATGTTTGTATATGTATAATTCGCCAGAATATGCAAATAAATATGTATAATATACAATTTTTAGCCTATATACATATACAATTCACCTCTCTCCCACTCTCTGCCTTCTCTCGCTCGCCTCTCTCAATCTCGCTCGTCTCTCTCCCCGCTCTCCCTATCTCGCTTGCCATTTATACAAATGTATATGTATAATATACAGTTATATACAATTATATACATACAATTCACTTCTCTACCACTCTCTATCCTCTCTTGCTCGCCTCTTTCGATCTCGTTCGCCTCTCTCCTCTCTCTCCCAGTCTCGCTTGTCTCTCTCCTCCCTCTCCCAATCTCTCTTGCCATATATACAATTACATATGTATAATATATAATTATCTAATCAATATACATATACAATTCACCTTTCTCCCACTCCTTTTCTCCTCTCTCTCGCCTCTCGCCTCTCTCTCCCAGTCTCACTCGCCTCTCTCCTCCAAATAACATGTAGCTACAAATTGTAATTATCAAATTATAGCTATAGAGAGTAATTAATTATTTTTAAGTAGCTATATGTGAAAGTTTCCCTTAAAATAAATTTGTTTTTCAAAAAAAAAATTAACCCTCCTTATAGGGACCCTCACGCCGACCTTTCACCAACCTACCCCTGAAAAATCTTTATTTTTGAAAAATGAAAAAAATCTGTTTTTCCAAGAAAAAACAAATTTACCCTCTCACGACCCCCCCCCCCGGCCGACCCTGACCTTCCACCAACCTACCCTTAGAATTTTTTTGTTTTCGAAAAACAAAAAATATTACCCCCTCTCGTAGGAACAACCCCCCCCGACCTTCCACCAACGTACCCCCACGAAATTTCTGTTTTCGAAAAAACAAAAAAAAATTGTTTTTTCAAAAATAAAAATAAAAAATGACCCCCTCTCCCGAGCACCACCACCCCGGACCCCGACCATCCACCAACCTACCCCTTAAAAAATTTTATTTTCGAAAAATAAAAAATATCTGTTTTTCAAAAAATAAAAATAAAAAATTACTCCCTGCCCCCCCCCCAACCTAACCCTAGAAAAATTTTGTTTTTAAAAAACAAAAAAGAACTAGTTTTTAATAAAAAAATAAATTACCCCCCCCCTCTCGGGCACCCCCCACCTTCGACCAACTGATTCTTAGTTATTTTTGTTTTCAAAAAAAAAAAAATGTTTCATTTCTCACTTATATGGGCTGAATATGGATTCTCTTGTTAACCCACTGTGTGTATATTTGTATGAGCTTAAATAGGTTGAAAATCATATTAACCCATTTAAAAAAATAAAAAAAAGATATGAGTGATCCATTTAATTTAATATGGACAAAATGATTTCATTTCACTAATATGGACTGAAATTGCCACCACTAATAAAACCTAATTATAAGCCTAAATCATCCATTAAGATTTCATTGTCCAGAGCCTATGATGTTACGTTGCCGCCGAACACTGACAACAATCCTTACTAAATTCAATTTCTGCATTCAATTTACCGATCACCACACATACATGTTACAATTTTTCTACCTTTATCATTTATTCGTCTTTATTGCAAAGTAAAGAAAATTCATAGAATACCTGAAACCGCCGCTTCAACCCTTTTGCTATGTCTGTGAAACTCTTCATTTTTTCTTTCCTTCTACATGTTATGTTCTACTCTAAATATTATGTACTTGATTATAAGGAGTTCGGAGCCTAATGGGTACAAAATATTAACAAAAATTCCAAAACGGTATATAAAATTTTATATTAACCAAAACGGCAAAATCGTTGCACCAACAGCGATTTACTCCACCGGAAAAAGTGCAAAATGTGAATTTTTTTAAAAAAAATGAAATCGCTACCTAGGCAGCGATTTACCGAATTTTTTTTTTGTTTTTTTTAAAATAAGGAAAATCGCTGCCAAAGGCAGCGATTTACCAAAAATTTCGATTTGTCAGGTACTCGAAATTGATTTGTGTTGATTAGTTGTTGAACATTTAAAGTTTTCAAAAATTACTTTCCCAATCAAAATTTATTGAAAGAAAGAAGAAAAATGACTGAGAATAATGAGAATACCAGCTTATTTTCGGTTAATCTTTGAGGGGGGAACTACGTTTGACCTGATTCCTGCTTCAACGGGATACGTAGGCGCCACAATGGCTCGGTCATATACCCAATAAGATTTCCATTTTTCACTTTATAATGGAAACTGGGACAGAATTTTTGAGAGGATCTCAAAAATTCGTTTGAAGATGGACTTCTTCAACAAGTCAACACTGAAATACCAAAAGGCAACTGGTAGATTTTTGGGTGAATCTCAAAATTCCAAGATGATATTTTATGGAGAATCATATTGAAATGTGCAACTGGGACAAATTTTTGAGATGATCTCAAGAATTCCACACAACAATGTCCGTTGTTAAAAGTCTTATACTATCGAGGCAAACTGGGACAGAGTTTTGAGGAAGGGCCTCAAAATTCCAGAATGAGCAACCTCAGAATTAATAAAGCAAGTTACTAGAGTTAAATATATTTCAGACTGAGACAGATCAAGACTGTCTTACAAAGGACGGGCGACCGTGTAAGCCAACCGCATGAAGGAGCGTGGAGACAAGATCAACACAAATCAGTCTTTCAAACTAAGAATTTTCCTTTGGATGCAGGAACATCGAAGTCACAAAAATGGCTATATAAAGACATCAAGAGTGTCAAAAAGCGTCATTTGCACCCATCGTGGCCTCATCAACAAGACTTAGAAAACCTTCCATCTCATTTTATCTCTATGTTGCCTCAAGATATTTTTAAACAATTTTTTTTTATCTTATTTTGCAGGAATGTTGAAGACAAACGCTGACATATTATTTCAAAGTTTTAAGAAACAATGTGTGAGAGGGTCGCTAGTGGCAAGTCGTGATCAAAGTTACAGTTGGGCTCATTATAGCCTAATCTCGATAAGCCAAGTGACTCAATCTAGTTCCTCAACTTTACTTTTATTCTTTACTTGATCATCGATACTAATGTTTGGTGTCGAGCTTTGCAGGTGATAGTATTGATAAAGTCAATTATATATGAAAATGGCATCAGATCTGAAGATGATCAAAAGTAACACTATCTTAGAAGTGTTGCAAGGAAACAACGAGTTCATCACATCACAAAGATGTTGGTGACCCGCAATATTTCCTTGATAGTCAAAGTTATCGAATTGTTACAAGTCTTTGTTAACAATTGGAAACGTCAACAACAAACTTAAATTTGTTGAGTTTGTCATGGAAGGCAAAAGTGTATTTAATCTTCATGTGAATGAATTAAGTTATTCACCTCGATGATTCTGTCTTTAAAGAGAGAATCATAATCGCGACGTGCATATACGTCAATTTAGTTTTTAGTACGTTTGTCGTGTAGCAATTTAGGCATACATGTTTCTTAACGATGTCACAGTCAAAATTTCTACTTTGTTGGGTATCCACCCAATAAGTGGATTATGTGTTTTGATTGGCCAATCAAAGACTTTAACATATAGTTTTGTTGGGCGATCCACCCCATAAGTGCTTCATATATTTGTTTTTTCCATTTCAGGTTCCTATTCTTGAATTATATTAGAATATTATCGAGCATCCACCTCGTTACAGTTGGAATATTATCGAGCATCCACCTCGTTACAGTTGGAATATTATCGAGCATCCACCTCGTTACAGTTGGAATATTATCGAGCATCCACCTCGTTACAGTTGGAATATTATCGAGCATCCACCTCATTACAGTTGGAATATTATCGAGCATCCACCTCGTTACAGTTGGAATATTATCGAGCATCCACCTCGTTACAGTTGGAATATTATCGAGCATCCACCTCGTTACAGTTGGAATATTATCGAGCATCCACCTCGTTATAGTTGGAATATTATCGAGCATCCACCTCGTTACAGTTGGAATATTATCGAGTTTCCACCTCGTTACAGTTGGAATATTATCGAGCATCCACCTCATTATAGTTGGAATATTATCGAGCATCCACCTCGTTACAGTTGGAATATTATCGAGCCATCCACCTCGTTACAGTTGGAATATTATCGAGACATCCACCTCGTTACAGTTGGATAATTATTGAGCTAGCTTGCTTGTTGCAAAGATCACCAGAGTTTGCCAAGCAAAAAACAAGCAATGATATCTCTGAATCCTCAACAAGTCAAGACTGAAGATATTTTGATATTTGCAACTAGGATAGAATTTTTGAGAGGATCTCAAAATTCCACGATTTGCTTAGCGATAGTTGAAAGATAAGCCGATACCGTTAACTGGGACAGAAATTTTGAGGATGGACTCAAAATTTCAAACATAGGTTTATCGACAAGTCTAGATTGGCTTTGAATACTTCCCATCGCATAATCAGACTTATAATATTGCTCAGAAATCAGCAAATTCCTCTGATCAATGAATATGGAGGAGTCAAGAGAGGAGAAATCTCTCCCAAATTAACGATGTTCCTGTAGAGGCAAGAATTATTTTATTGCTTATAGGTCTTGGGAATATGATTTATTTATTTCAGTCAATTTAGAACGTACAGCTGGATTCGAAGGTGAATCAAACGAAATCTCAAGGAAGAGTTTATGATTTCCGTAAAGGACGTCAGTTGCATCATAATGTCACATATGATATTATACACTACCCGGATGGGTCATTTATTTTATTGTCGATCAAGACAGTACACTACCCGGAGGGGTCATTTATTTTTGTCGATCGAGATAATACACTACCCGGAGGGGTCATTTATTTTATTGTCGATGAAGATAATACGCTACCCGGAGGGGTCATTTATTTTATTGTCGATCAAGACAGTACACTACCCGGAGGGGTCATTTATTTTTGTCGCACGAGACAATACACTATCCGGAGGGGCTATTTATTTTGTTGCCCATCAAGACAATACACTACCCGGAGGGGTCATTTATTTTATTGTCGATCAAGATAATACGCTACCCGGAGGGGTCATTTAGTTTATTGTCGATCAAGACAATACACTACCCGGAGGGCTCATTTAGTTTATTGTCGATCAAGACACTACACTATCCGGAGGGGTCATTTATTTTATTGTCGACCAGGACAATACACTATAGGAAAGAATTATTTTATCGTTATTATCTAGAAAACACCCAGAAGATCGCTATGTTGCTCAATGGAAGCACCATCTTCGTTTGGTATCAATGATGACACCGCGAGAAGATATTCGTACCTCGCTGAAATTTATACATCGCAAGAAGATTTCATACCTTGCGATATTTATGTATCGCGGGAAGATATTTATACCCCGCAAGAAAGTCATACATCGTGAGAAGGTTTCATTCCTCACTGAAATTTATGCATCGCAAGAAGACTTCATACCTTGCGGAATCTATGCATTGCGGGAAGATATTCATGCCCCGCAGAAGATCATGCATTGCGAGTCAATATTCATGCATTGCGAAAGATCATGCATCGCGAGTTAATATTCATACATTGCGGAAGATCATGCATTGCGAGTCAATATTCATGCATTGCGAAAGATCATGCATCGCGAGTTAATATTCATACATTGCGAAAAATCACGCATCACGAGTTAATATTCATGCATTGCGGAAAATCATGCATCGCGAGTTAATATTCATACATCGTGGGAAGATACCCATGCCCCGCAAGAAATCATGCACTGCCAGAAAAGGAATCGTGCATCTGAAGAAAATATTCATCCATCGGCATCAACTGTATCATTTTATTTTTGACAAAGTAAACATCAAGAAGAAAATGAAAGACGACATCAAGATAAATATCAGCACTACATCTGTTTTTATTTATTTCAACATCAAATGAAGAATACATTGAAGATTGCATTACATACATAAGACATAAGCTCCATTTACTTTACGTCAAACCGATTGAGTTGACGTCAAATGTCAAGGAGAACAATTAAGTGTCGACATGGTAAAAGACATTGTCTCCCTTTTTAATTGAGTTTTTATGCTGACGAGTTTTATCTCAGTCTTTGTCGAGAGCATCCGAAAGGATGAATTCTCCAAAAACAAACCACAGGTGCGGACGACATCAAAAAGGATGCAGCACAACGTGGAACTTTTTCTTAGCAGCGAACTGGGACATAGTCCAAAGAGGAGTGTCAAACTCTTAGGACGCGAGCAGAGGGACGATTTCACCACAATCAAACCACACCCCTATCAGAAGGCATGTGGGTTTTTCTTTAGGTTTTTTCAGTTTCGGTCTCGCATTCGGAAATTTTGATCTACCGGAAGCAAGTTTCCAATCTGAGTGACAATGCGCCGAGAGCTTTGGAAATTATGTCCATGTGAGTTCTTAATTATGGGTGTGAAGTGCACCACATTCATGGCTAAGAGGTTACAAGCCTTTTCATGCTCGTTTAATTTTGTCACTTATCCAGAACCAAAGGTAATCTAACATAATAGATTCCCTTTTCAATCGATTGAGTCGAACTACAAACAGCCTGATTCCTATGGTTTAAGGATATGTAGGCGGGCTCGATGTTGAAAACTCGGCTGTATTCTAACATTCCACTCGAATCTTATTCCCAAGCATCCCGATTCCTTCATAACTCGGTATCGAGATGACTTTTGATTTCTTTCAAAATCGTGCGTTAAATCTAGCGTATCAAACTACAAGTGGCCTGAATTCTCATATAGCCTGAGATATGTAGGAAACCCGTTTCAGGGCTCGGCCATATTTCCTAAAGTCCGTACCAGATTTCTTTTCTTAAAAGATGAATATGTGGTCGGTCAAAATTGGCTTGGTCAATTTTCATTTTCCTCGAATTTCTTGCATCAATCCGAGTAAAATGAGGGACAGCTGTTGACACCCAATTTTGACCCTCCCCGGTAGAATTAATTCATGAGCTTCTTAAATTCTCAAACAATTTAAAATAATTAGTTTTATAAATTTACGAAAAATATAAATTTGCGCTATTTCGAATAATTTTTGCCATTTCTTAAAGTTTTTAGATAATATCTATATTTTACATAATTATGATATTTATGATTATTCAAAAATCATATCGGAAGATTTTAAATTTTGTAACTATTTTATTAAATTAGTTTAGTTTAAATTATGATTATATTTTGAAACACTAGTTTACGATTAAGATTAATTATTTTTATTCTTGTCAAAATCAAGAAGCTTGTTAATCAATTAATATCAAATCGTCTTGCCTAAGTTCTAACCAAATTCATCAAACAA
Source organism: Solanum lycopersicoides (assembly GCA_022817965.1). NCBI lineage: Eukaryota > Viridiplantae > Streptophyta > Magnoliopsida > Solanales > Solanaceae > Solanum > Solanum lycopersicoides. The sequence continues at coordinate 75,514,221 of CM040623.1, read as the reverse complement.
CTCAATTTGGTGACAATTTATTTATTTGGGCTTTTTATTTAATTACAAGTGGAGCCAACTTGGTCTCAACTTTTTGAAAGGGACCAAGATTTGGGCCCTTTCCTTTTTGACCAACCCACTTATCTTCCAAAAAGAAAAAGCGGACCCAATTTGTTTTTTCCTTCTCCTTCACGCGTCTTCTTCCTTTCTCTGCCATTAGTACGATTTGATGCAGAAAAGCGGGAGGAGATGGCGAAATCTCAAGCGTTCATTCAATCTTGGTCGAAATCGAGCGTCCAAATCGTTGTTCCGTTGAAGGGATTGTACAATTTCGTACATACTCTTAGCTGCCCAGCCTTATCCCTTAAGAGATTTTTCGAATTTCAAAGGAGGGTGGGTCCAAAATCCTTCAAGTTTTCCCCCTTTTTTCGCATCCGAAAACCCAAAATCTCCCCTATATAAACTTTTTCTGCTTCCGGTCAAAAGGGGGATTTTTTTTTGAGGAGTTGGAAATTCTGAACGAAGGCATAAAGAAATCATCACAACAAAAATAGTTGGAAAATACAGTAAATACATTCAAAGAAAGACGAATACGTTTCCGTTCGGCTCTCGCCTTTGACTCGGTCATCTTCGATCTTTCTAGGAGAGTCTGACCTTGAGTTTGCTCTCTTAGGATCCTCATTCACTGCTTAGTTCGTGTGGTGGAAGATTTTATCTCGTTTTAGTCCCGGTTTGCTGCCCCAAAAAAGGTATCGTCATCTTCTCCTTTTTTATTTTTCTGGGCATATTTTCAGTTTAGCATAAATACTTTAAATTCTCTTTTCTAACTTGTCAAATTCTAACACACATAAGTATTTGTTGCTCTTAATTTCATAAGCTTGTTGGTTGTTAATATTAGGTGTAATAGTTGGTCTTTGTTGCATTTGGTTTTTGAAGTGCCTAAGTAACTCCTATTTTAATTAAGTCTTGTTTTAATTATTTCCCTTATCTCAAGTATTAATTAATTTATTATTATTTTTGTTGCATGATCCGCTTTGAGTCCATGACGGACTTATCTCCCTCGCATCTCCGAGTCGTCTAGCCCCTGGAAAACATGATATGCAGGTTGAAAGCAGCAAATATGCTGCTGGGAATTAATTCGCAGGTTTCCAAAAGGCTCAAAAAGGGGCTGATATGTTGTCATATACACTGATATACAGTTGAACCGTACGATATACATGTCAAAAATTTATACAGGTGCTGGAAACTTAATCTGAGGAGGCGTACATTCCGTATATAGCCCAATATACACGAAAACGGAATGTATACAAGTCGTATACATTAAATATATACCAGATTTTTTAACGGAAATGGGCCAAAAGCCCCATTCAAATGCTGCAGGATTTTGTGAGAAAATGGACCAAAGCCCAATACGACAAAGCAGAAATTGGAGGAGAGCAAGTGGGCCAAAGGCCAATTTGATTAAGTTTGGGCCCAAAGTCCAAATTTAATATTTCCTTTCTCTTGTATCGATTAATTATTGTGTTGGCTAACATATTATTTGATTTTTGGTTCTAATTTAATTAATCCCGAATGATAACCATTTTTCATTCGTTATAGATATTATTATTATTATTTTTTTAGCTATATATATATATATTTTTTTTCTATGTTTTTTTTTTTTTTGCTTAGTTTATGTATATATATATATATATATTAGCCTTGTCAATAAATATTTTTTTTAAATTTATTAAGTAAAATAAAGTAGTAATAAATAAATAAATAAATAAGAAATCATCTTTACTTAATCATTATTTGAAAATTAAATAAAGAGTCATTTCAGTCAAATCGCCGGTCAACCGCGAGTTAGCGGGCATTCCGAGGGCCTAACACCTTCTCGGAATGTACATTGAACTTCGAACCCTTTTCAATTGATTTTTATCTGTTTTAAATCTTTTGAAAAATAATTTTAAGTTTTTCTTGATTTTTTCTAAAAATCAAGTGGCGACTCTGTCAATTTGAAAAGTCGATTTTTCTTAAATCATAAGATTAATTGATTTTTCAAAACTTAGTCATTTCTTTTTTTACTTCACATATTATATACGTATATTTTTCGGTAAAACACTTATATTAGCAATCCCTACATTATTAATCCATGCATTACTACTTCCTGCACTATTAATCTTCGTACCAAAGACCCCTTAGTGTTTCAATATTATTTAAAGAGAATTGAAATTGTAGAGAATATAAAGCTGTTTAAAGTGTAAATGATGCTGATTTTTCCTGTAAGAGTTTAGTGTCATGTTTCGCAACTTCACAGTTCAAATTCGGCACTAGAATAGGGGAGAAGAATTTAAAGTTATGGAGAGGTTTTCGGAGAACTCTAGAATTCCTTAGATATTTCAAGAATAGTTTAGAATTTCCTAGAATATCTAGAGAATTCTAGAAAAGAACCAAAATGTAAATATTGTAGAGATTTGTCAAGTAATTTTTAATTACACTTCAACTCTTAGATTGTAGAATAAATAGATGGAACAAAGCGTCAACCAAGTTGTGAACATTTTTCAGTTACTAATTCTTTAATATAATTTTTTTTTATTATTTATGATAAATTTCTTATTTTATTTTATTTTATTTTCAAAATGTTGGTCACACAATTTCAATTTATTCCTTTTCTTTTTCTTTTTGATGGTGCTTTAGTGATTTGACTCTATCATCACTATCTACACATAAAACATTCAAAATCAAAATGCAAAGGAAAAAAAATGGTAATATATCAAGAACACTTGCAATATCAAAATGGTAACTCTTAACTCTTTTATTTTGTTTTATTTTGATTTTAAACGTGATCTAATTTTTTCTTTTTTTTTTCATTTTTATTATAATTGCAGGTCATACATAATTTGTGGTAGCTGGAATAGCCAATGGTCGTAGGACAATTCCATATTTTTTGATTCTACATATACCTCGTTGAAAAAGACTGAATAAAAATTTAGATAAATCATTGTTTATAATAAATTGTGATTAGGTGTTCAAAAGTTCTATAGTTACCATTTTTCATTTTTTTATATTGATAATGTAATAGAGGATAGAAAGGGTATAACTTGAAGAAAAAAAGGATGGAGGTTAGAGTATCAACTGATAGTTTTAATTTATATCATACTAAGATCTTACGGACTCGTAAACATGATAGCTACACGGAACCAAATTCTACTTGTCATTTCACCCAATCCTTTTCTCAAATTGTCTTAAACCTCATATTGCTTAAATTTTGTCCTAGTCTAGCCTAACATGAACAACACAACTCTCAAATCCAAAAGTTTTTTCTCACTCGATTTATTTGTACAGTTAATTTGTTATATATATTTTATATATTAAAAGAATTGTAAATCACATCAATTAAATAAATTAAACGTTGATTAGGTATTTTAAATATAAACTAAAAGTTATTAATTGATCATAATAATTGATAACTTAAGATATTTAATAATTTTGGTTTACTCTCAAAATTCTATCAATGACACATAATATGATACTTGGAGCATAACACATTATTTAAAATATACGTAAAAAGTATAATAAATCACAATAATTAGTATTAACCAAATAAAATGGTATATTTAATTTTATGAATATATATATGGCTAATTTATATTATCTTCGTACTAATTAAATGTAATCATAATGTTATAATATAAATTTCAATAATGAGAAATATATCAATTCTAAGTAACAAATTAAGGAATACATCAAGCCCTTTTTCTTTTATTTTATTTTACAAAGATTAACCTCTAGCGCTACGAGGGATTAAAAAAAACATATTAAGAATGCGACTTTGGTAGGTCAATTTTTTTTTAATCAAAATGTAAATTAAAGATGTAAATAAATTTGATATAAACCTAGTTTTAAACTTAAAAAACATGTAGAAATATATCCTACCACAGTGAAGATAGGGGTTTGAATCCCAAATAATACACTTTATTGTTTATAATTTTTTAAAAAATCAATCTCCTAAGGTCGATATTTTATTTTCTTATGTCGATAAATGTGCTACCCAACGAGATCCTTTTTTTTCCAGTGTCCAATTTCATTTTCTTTAAACAATAACTTTAATAATATTAATCTAAACGTCATTATACAAGATACTGCTAACAATAATGTTTAAGATGATATCACCTTCTCATACTATTATTGAGAGGCTAACAAAGTTGATGAACACAATCTTTATCTCTATCTGATCTGTTTAGCATTCTTCATTTTTTTACAATATGTCATGTGTACACAGGATAAGATTTAGATCATCTTTTGTACTTTTACATAAATGATATACATCACTCCTGAAATTAGATCCTGATTTATTTATTTTTCTTAAAAATTAAACATTGATGATTTATAGTGATAGCACACTCACTCAACCTAAAAGTAATCTTTAGCGGTAATTAATTAATAGAAATAATTTAATCGCTACTATATATATATATATATTTTTTAAAGGAAATTAACACTCTTTGTAAATGTTTGTGTAGCGATATTAGATCGAATGACAGTCTTAACGATATTATATCTATAACTTATGTTAGTCTTTAGATCATAATTAAATTTTAAAAAAATCAAATTTTTTTTCACTTAAAACTTCATGCCTAGTTAGACACAAATATTATTGGAAATGGAAGGAGTAGATGATGGAGGATGTGGATAAGTTAAGTGGAAAAAAAAATTAAACACATCCTAAAGCTGTCTTTTTTTTTTATAAACTGAAATAAATACACGAGTTAATGAATAAACGAGTTAATGATCAATCCAAACTTGAACATATTCAACAGATCATAATTTTATAGACTAATTTTATCATATTAGGATTTATTTACTATCGTTATCGTTATTACGTGAAGTCGAAGAATATCTACGTACTCACACATGATAAATGTGCTCCCAATCGAGGTCTTTTTTTTTTCCAGTGTTCAATTTTTATTTCTTTTGGCTAGTAGTAACTATGGCTGTTATACACACCGATAAAGAACAAGACCTCTAATAATCTTAATTTAAACGTCATTATACAAGATACTACTAACAATAAATGTTTAAGATGATATCACCTTCTCATACAATTATTGAGAAGCTAACAAAGGTTGTTATATTTTCTTATCTTGATGAACACAATCTCTATCTCTATCTCTATCTCTATCTATATCTAATCTGTTTAGCATTCTTCATTTTTTCCACGATCAGAGGTGTGTCCAGAATTTCGGTTAGATGGGTGCACAATTACGAAAAAATGTCTCTTAAATATAAATTTGATCGATTTGACTTTTAGGTTCTTAATATGAACCATAATATTTTAAAAAATATAGGTCCAAACTCCAAAATATATAGTACGTACTACTAGTTTTAAATTTTAATATACACATTTGATTTAATTATATAAAAAAATTATAATGCTAATTTTTTTAGGAATTTTCAATGTAACACTTGAAATTTTTGAAAGATTTAAGGCAAAAAACAAAAACAAAATTAATTAAAAGGTAAAAAATGTAACTTGATAACACTTGGAGAGATGTTACTCAAAAAGACAAGTGCACCCAATCGTCATTGTATTATTATATGATATTTTATACATGGGTTCACACATCTATATTTAAATATTTTTTTAAAAATATAAAACTAATATATATGATCTAGAGAGGGAAACATTGGTTCACGTGAAACCACGACACCCCCTCTAGATACGCCTCTGTCCACGACGGCTTACAATATGTCATGCGTACTCATGATAAGATTTAGATCATCTTTTGTGTTTTTTATAAACTAAAATAAACGAGTTAATGATCAATCCAAACTTGAGCATATTCAACAGATCATATTTTATCATGTTAGGATTTATTTACTATCGTTATCGTTATCACGTGAAGTCGAAGAATCTCTACGTACTCACACACTATGCAATGTCATAATAAGGAGCCACTATAAGAGTAATATCCATCAAAAGCTTCCTTTCCAATATTAAAAATGTTTTCTTCTCTTTTTAACTTAGTTCCATTGCTTCTCTTCTTGTCCTCCCTTGTAATAATTCTACTTACAAAATGGAGTCAAAACAAAAAACAAAGATTGCCTCCAGGTCCATGGAGACTTCCCTTTATTGGAAATCTTCATCATTTGATCCGAGGAGGGCTTCCACATCGCGTTCTTAGAAATTTATCGCAAAGATATGGACCTATTATGTACTTGCAACTCGGGCAAGTTCCTACCGTGGTCATATCATCACCTACTATTGCACAAGAAATTTTAAAAACTCATGACCTCGCTTTTGCTGATAGGCCACAATTTGTATCCACAAACATCATATTTTACAATAATAAAGACATTGCATTTTCCCAATATGGTGACTATTGGAGACAGATGCGTAAAATTTGTATTGTAGAATTTCTTAGTACAAAGATGGTCAAGTCCTTTAGTGGAATTCGTCAAGATGAGCTTTCAACTCTCATTTCATCTATTCGTTCCACAAGGGGAACTACAATAAATATGACAGAAAAAGTTTTTCAGTTTACGAATTGTGTTACTTGTAGATCAGCTTTTGGAAAAATATGCAAAGATCGAAACGAGTTCATAACACTTTTGAAGGAAGTACTTGTCTTTGCTGGAGGCTTTGATGTGGCTGATTTGTTCCCTTCTTGGAAGTTACTTCACAATATAAGTGGTGTGAAATCTAGATTGGTGAAAGCACATCAAAAGATTGACGCAATTATGGAAAATATCATAAATGAACATATTGAAAATAAAGCAGCTGGGAAGAAGGGAAATGGTGAGTTTGGAGACGAAGATTTGGTTGATGTTTTCCTTAGGGTGAAAGAGAACGCGGAACTTCAATTTCCAATCACAAATGAACACATCAAAGCTGTGATTTCTGTAAGTTTTCTCTCATCTCATTAGTATCTTCTGTCTATTTTCCTGACCCCACTTTATTTCATTATTATCTTCTGACTCTTTCAAGACCCTTATGGGGTTTCACTGAATATGCTATTCGAATTTGGAAGTTCATATAAAGCTCTAGATCCTTTTAAGGTTTCTAGCTACTTGAACAATCAAATCAATTGACATAATTTATTGGTTTGTTATTATAGGACATCTTTATTGCTGGAACTGAAACTTCATCCGCGACTATTATTTGGGCACTATCAGAATTGATGAAGAACCCAAATGTTATGACGAAGGCCCAAAGTGAAGTGAGGCAAGTTTTGAAGGGAAAGAAAAACTATGGTGAAGAAGACATTGAAAAGTTGACTTACCTAAAGTTAGTGATTAAGGAAACACTAAGGCTACATACTCCAGTTCCTCTTATAGGACCTAGGGAATGTAGGGAGAAAACAAATATAGATGGATACACCATTCCTCATAATGCTAGAGTACTTATCAATGCATGGGCACTTGCGAGAGATCCGAAAAATTGGGAAAATCCCGAAAGCTTTATACCAGAGAGATTTGAGAACTCTTCAATTGACTTTATGGGAAATCACTTTGAATTTATTCCGTTTGGTGCGGGAAGAAGGATATGTCCAGGAATACAATTTGGTTTGGCTAATGTTGGACTTCCTTTGGCTCAGTTACTCTACCACTTTGAATGGGAACTCCCTTATGGAGTTAATCCAAAAGATTTGGATATGAGTGAAACACATGGATTAACTGCGTCAAAAGCAAAAGATTTGTATTTAAACGCCACAAATTATAAGAATGATGAAGAACATTGATGTTATGCATGAAATAGTGAAATTTAAACACCATGATGCAGGAGTTTAGCAATTAATGATGACTCAACATTAATTCCTAACCTCCCCATATTTTTATTTCTGTATTTTCCTATTAGAGTTTTGTAATGATGCATGTGTACTTTTATCTTCCATATTGATATTTATAACTTGAAATCGTAAACATGTGCCTAATCATTAGCCTAATATATATATACACGAGGCTTAAATGGATAACAAATGAGGCTCAAACCATTCTCCATATCTGTTGAGATATCATTTCTGTTTACTAACTCAGTATACTTCTTAAAATACTAAATGCATGCAGGTCACAATTTTTTTACCAGACCTGTAGCTAGCTAACTGGCCTCTAACAGTTAGCTCTGTCAAGTACTTATTTAAATGTTGATATTGTAAATCTAGTGCTCCAAAAATTGATATTGTTGGTGGTGGCTAGTAACTTCATCATCAAGTTTGAATCTACCTTTACCCCTTGATTATTACAAGTAGTTATTTTTCCTACTATATACTAAAACAAATTCGATTATCAGGGACAAATAATTTCATCATTAATAAATCATATTTCGTCAATAAAAATCTTGTATGACGAAAAATAATTTGTCACTCAGTCGTCACTACGTGTGTGTCTCTAAAAAGTATACAAAGACGATTTAGTGATTCGTCGCTAAAAGTATTATATTAACTACAAAAAGAAAAATCGTCCCAAATACTTAAACATTTGTGACAAATTTATTTGTTGTAAAAAATATATTTTTTGTAGTTAATAGTATGCTTTGTCACTAAAAAGGTTATTTCTACCGACAAAATTATATCGTCGCTAATTATTTTACTTCAATCAATTGTCTCCAATGTTATATGTATTTCGTAGTCGAACAAAATCTATTTTCGTCACTAATGACTATATTTTATATAAAAAAAATTATTTTATTCTTCATTCACTTCTTTCAAATTTAATTTTTGTAGAAACAATATATTATATGATTATTTATACTCATACACAAATGCATGAAATTTACCACCCACAATTCATTCAAATGTAGATTATATTTTAATTAAACTGTGTATTTTTAAAAAATATATATTTAGTACGATTTTGTCATTTTATTTATTTATTTTTGTAAAGTTTAAAAATTATTCGGTACTATAATAAATTTATTTAAAATTAAACTTTTGATTCTATTAAAAAAATGAATAATCGGTTCAAGTTGAACGTCAATACCAATAACTATATATAGTACTTCATCATAATATATTTGAAATCATCTTTAGTTCATTTCTTTTATTTATTTTTTCATTTTTTTAGTTTACTTCAATTTTCACACTGATGGAAAAGTTAATAGAAATTCATGAAATATGTTACAACCTTTGCAAAGTCTAGGTTTGTAAGTCGATGTTATCTCTATATAGTTACTCTACGTACATATGTGGAATTACTATTAAATATGTAAATATTTATAGACAGAAACAAATAGATCGACTTAATCTATGTAGATTATCAATCACAAATCAATATACATGCACAAAAATTAGCACAAAGACTTGACAAATAATTTTTTTTTTATCGTGCTTATCAATGATAATGTATCAAATAAAATACAAAAGTGCTAAACCAACAAATATTAGTGATCTAGTGATAGAACCGTACCCACTCACGATACTTATAACCCGAATTATATTTTTCAAATGATGCATTTTTAATTGCGTAATTTAAGAAAACTGAAGTAATAAACTTTTTCGTTTTTCAAAATCGACCGAATTCATTGGTTTTAATATTTTCACTTGTCAATCAACGAATGGACTCTGTCTACTTCTTATGAAGCACTTGTATTATTCTTTTTGTAAGTTGTCACTTGTAATTATGAACAATTGTAGCAAAAAAAATTGTATTTAGCTATGAATTTTTTTTGTAGCAAATAGTTTAATTATTCACTACAAATTTTAAGTCACCGCTATTTAACACCTTACATATTTTGTTATAATTTTTTTATTGTCACTAAATCATAGATTGATTAGAGACAATAAAATATTTGTTATCAATTATTTATATTAGTAGTGATGAAATAAATGTCATAATTAAATATAATTTTTCATAGCTAAAATTTATAATATTTAACTAAGAACTCTAATTTGTCGATATCGTAACAACATATTTTTTTTGTTTCCAAAATTTAATAAATTATAAGACATAAAATATTTTGTCATGAATTAGATACATTATTAGTGATGAAGTATTGTGTCACTGATAACTTTAAATTCGCGACTAACACTACTAAACAAATGACGCCAATTAATTTTTTGGTGGAAAACTTTAGTGGACAAAATTATTCCACGGATTTTTATGTTTCGTCACTAAAAGTAGGTGTTTCATATATTTAAGCACGAAAAGTAAATTTTATCACTAAAATCAAATAATTAGTGACGAATTTGATGTCGTAGTTTGTCATGAATTACATACACTGTTAGTGACGAAATAATGTGTCACCCGATAACTTTAAATTCGTGACTAACACTACTTAATAAAAATGATGCCAAATAATTGTTTGGTGGGAAACTTTAATGGACAAAACTTTGCGACTAATTCTTATGTTTCGTCATTAAAAGTATGTGTCTCATATATTTAAGCACGAAAAGTAAATTTTGTCACTAACAACGAATAATTAGTGACGAATTTGATATCGTAGCTAATAATTTCTTAGCTAGATATCATATTTGTTGTAGTGATATAGGAAGTCTTGCACCAACCGTCGGAGTCTTTTCGAGCACAACTGAATTAGAATTAGTACTATTGACCCAATTTCATTATGACTCATTAATTTGCAATATTTGCTTTACACGATTTTATTATTATTTTTGTTGTTGGATATTTTAGTGTCATTAATCATATAATATTTTTTGTTATTTTCTTGAGATATAACTTAGATAGCTGTATTTTGGTAGGACTAAAGAAATATTTGAAGTACAAGTAAATTATATGTTTGTATGAATACTTTATCGAACAAATCCGAAGAAACCCAAAAAAACCCGAAGTTGAAAAACACAAGTTTTATTGGTTCTGTTTGGTTAGTAAATTCAAATATCCGAAATAAATGGTTTGATTTAAAATTTGAAAAACCGGAATCAACCCGGTCATGTACACCCCTAGTCACTACGATAAAATCACACTTTTACTGATATTTTAATAAATATGCACATTATCAAAGAGTATTAAATTTTTTATCGGAAAGAATTAGTTAATTGTGATTGGATTCAGTGTTGTCATAGGCTTTAACACATTTACAGAGACTACTATAATATAATTGTCACTAATAATTAGAACTTATTTGACTGTAATTAAAATATTATCTAACAAGTTCACTAACCAAAAGTCTTATTACCATTTAACCATATCACCCCTAATTTTTGGGGGAAATGATTGTTGAACTTGCCTTTTATTTATTTTTATTTTTATTTTTTCCTGAAAGCAAGCATAAACCATTTAATTATAAATATAAAGATGCAAAATGTTTCCACATTTGCTCCAAATGCTTTGTCCAATGGTGCATACACATTATGATCGTCATATAGTAACAGAATCAACAAGCAACAAGGTAATAATGTCTTTACATTTGGTATTGGAATTTGTATATCCATCTTCTTCATCTTGGAAAAAAGTATCCATTGTCCGTGCAAGATTTAAAATTCGTTCAAGAACAAATATTGGTACTTCAATAGGGCGTAGTAATGCCTTGTTTATGTCTTTCCATGCATTCTTCACTTCCTTCCGAAACTTAACATAGGCCTCTTGCTTTGAAGCTCCATATTCTTTCGTATAACATTCAATGACGGAAGCTACATGTCCTCTTTGTTGGTCAGTCTACATGAAATGGAAATTCAATATATTTTGCTATTTACTTATCACATTTTATGTTTTACACTTGATATGAAATTCGAGGAAAACATGCAAAGTGGACATAATACTGGGGCATGCAAGACATGATCACGACTTAAGAAAATGTACTAATTAATATCATTTATTGTATGTACTTACTTCATGATCACTAATATCGTCCATTAATCTGCAGATAGTTGATGAAGCTCGAAGAATCGAAGGCTCATTTGTTATCCATTCAAAAATATCTTTTGTTATAAATTCCTCCATACCAATCAAAGAAGTTGTTCCAAGCGCCCTAAAGGTAGTACTTACAATTGCATTTTTAATATACTCGTCACAATTTGGAATATAGCCAGCATTTAACCATTGTGCTTCTTTAAAATAGGCCCTAGCCAACTTTTTCATCTAAGACCAAAACATACAAATAGCACAACATACAATAAGTATGCATTTTCATGCCAATATTTTTGTTATTTCTCTAGAACTTTGTTTTAATCGAATAATGAGGCAAAGTTAGAGAGTATTACCTCAAATTTACCATAGTAAACGCGGTCTGATTTACCTTCTTTAGTCAATTCTTCTTCCAATTCATCGAAGATATCCAGAATAGCTTGATAAAATGGTCTCATATATGGCGGTAATGAATCCATGGCGTTTTTATCCCATCTATGCATCAAAAAATTGTATCAACTATTCTTGTATATATGTGATTAAAATGTTTATTTTCTTCTACTCATCAATTTTACCTTTGTATTGCATTGGTGAAAAGCACAAGTTCATCAAAAGTTGCATATGCATCATAAGTGTCATCACAAATTGAGAGCATTTTGAATACTTTTACTAACATTCTTCTAGCACGACTATACTGAGGCTCGAAATACAATCCCAATGTCCATGTGTAACCCTCAACTAATTTGTCTCTTGCATACGGCACTTTGCTTGCCAGATCCAGATCTTTCCACCAGCTATATATAGCGCGCAATACAAGATTATTATATTTTATAGCTCGCGTATTATACTAATTAATTAAAGAGGATCATAAGATCAATTGTATATGTACCTTGTAAGCTCGCTAAGCTCTCTTTGATGCTGCTTTTGTAGCATGTTGAAGTCTAATTTGGAAAATTTTAAAAGCAAATGGTTGTGTGATTCCATGTTTTCATAAATATCTATGTATTTTCTTGCTCCCAACCTTGGTATAACTTTGTGTATAGGGTGGGTTAAGGCTTCAATAATTTGAGCCTTAAGTGGATTATTGCTCAACATGGGGATCATGGACTCGAGATAAGTAGTGGTAAAAGTAAGAGCTTCTTCGAGAATGTCCTCTCCACGCACTCTCATTTGTGCTGCTTCGTACAAACTTAATAATGCTTGGACATCATTATTAAGAGTTTTCTTGAATTTTCCATCGCGCTCCACGAATTGCTTGAATACATCTGGTTAAATTATAGGTGGATTCAAAATTTATATATAAGTTTTGGTTTGAAGTTTTATATATATTTGTGGGTTCATTCAGGAATTCAGATCATTAACTTTAAAATACTTACTTTCCTCTTAATAAAATGATTAATTATAACCGTACAAATATCTATAACTTATTTTAGACTACAAAATTCAAAAGTCTTTCTTTCTTAAATTTCGTGTCAAATCAAATTACGTCATTTACATGAACTCACGCTCTACCACGCCAGAGATTACTCTATCAATAACATTCTTTTTCCTAATTTAGAAAAAAAAAAATTAACATTTTTATCAGACATGTTTAATATTACCCCCTCTAATTTATTTCTACTTATCATATATCGTTTATATGAGAGTCCATATAACTATAAATCATAATTTTTCTCATATTTAATATGATTAAAAGAAAATACATTGGTCAAAGTCCATACAATATACTCTCAAAAAGCAAAACGTATGGAGTAGTTTTATGAGCTTCTTTATGTCTAAAGGAGTTTCATGAGCTCTCAAGTAGAAGTAGAGAAAACTATAGGTGGAAGTTCTAAATATATCACTCACCTATTTTCTTAAATTCCTTATTAAATCAAATTCAGAGATACAAATTGAAACGAAAAAAGTATTGAAATAACCACAAAAAATAAAAAGTGAAGTGATAGAGCATAAATAAGTACCAGAAGAGATGTAATGGCCTTGTTGTCTCACAAGTCGAAAACGAAGAGAAACAACGTGAAGGTTGTCATTATTATTCTCACTCTGTTGGGATGATTCATCAAAAATGTTTTGAATAGATGTTTCGATTTCATCATGGAAATGATATGATACTCCCAATCGTGGAATTGTGTCTATCAACACAAGTTTTTGTGTACTATTATCATCATGAATTTCCGTCAACATGTTCATGACTTTTTCTTTTAACTCATCAACTTCAAGTTTTTCTTGAGTAGTAATTTCCTGTATAGGCAAAAAAAATATAATTTAATTAGCATATGATGTATTAGTTTTGACAAATTCAAACATAATATTAATAATAAATATATTTGTGAGTACATACGGTGAGTTGAGAAGTGTAAAAAATGAAATGATATCCCCAAACATTTGAATGAAAATTAGCCAAATGACGTGAAGAATTAGCATCCATTGCTAATAATGGACTCATTAATTTTCTCTTTAAAGAGTGTGCTTTGGGTTCACAAGTGTATCTCCAAATATTAAAGTTTATCAAGCTGTGAGGAAACATTGAAAATGCGGCCATTGCTCCACTCATACCCACTCTCACACACACATATATAGATATAGACACACATGCACCTCCAAAAAGGGGCTCTCTAGTACATTTATCTAAGAGTGTTTGACGTTTGGTAGTTGATTTGGAGGTAAGTTATTATGCAGGTATTAAATTTTGTGTAAGTGGAGTATATAAGGAGTACTATGTTTCGTAGTTGGGTAAGAGCTGATTTATTCTTATATAAATTTATCACAGTGTTCGGTTAATAATTTAGAAATCTGTACAAATTAATATATGTATAAGCTATGACTTATGAGAACATCTATATATGGAGTCCGAAGCTTAAAGGGTGAAAAATATTAACAAAAATTTCAAAACGGTATATGAATTATTTTTCAACCATAACGGTAAAATCGCTAACGAAGTACCGATTTTGTCCGCCAAAAAAAGCAAAAAAATCGCTGCTATCGCAGCGATTTGTTAAATTTGATTTTTTTTAAAAAAAAAATTAAACAAATCGCTCCCAAAGGGGCGATTTTCAAAATAAATTTTTTTTTATATAATTTTTTTAATATGTCGCTGCCTACGACTTAAGCTTAAATTTTTTATTTATTATTATTTTTTGCTTCTTTTTTTTTATAAAAAAAAAGTTTAAATAAAAAGATTTATTTTATATTTTTTTAAATCAAATCGCTGTCAAGACAGCGATTTTTAATTAAATTTATTTATTTATTTTTTAAAATTAAATCGCTAAAAAAAATTGATTTGTTTAATTTTTTTAAAAAATAAAAATAAAAATCGCAACATTGGCAGCGATTTGATTTTAAAAAATTAAAAAAAATTAATTTAAACTTTTTTTAAAAAAAAAGCAAAAAATAATTTTAAAAAAAAATAAAACTTAAGTCGCTGCTGAGGCAGCGATATATTAAAAAAATTATAAAAAAATATTTTTATTTTGATAAATCGCTCCCAAATTGTTTTAAAAAAAATTTAAAAAAAAAAAAATTTAACAAATCGCTGCTATAGCAGCAATTTTTGCTTTTTCCGCTGGAGCGATTTTGTCGTTCTAGTTAAAAAGAAATTTTATATAATATTTTAAAATATTTATTAATATTTTTCTCCCTTCAAGCCCAGACCTCTTTATATATATATTATTTTATATAAAAATAGAAGGTGGACTAACTAATACTCTCTGGTACATATTAAATGAGTTGTTGTGGGCGTAGGGGTATGACCTCCCCTCCCTAAGAAAAATACTTTCAAGACAAATAAAATGTTACTTTCTATTATTGTCTTTTTAGTTATTCCCAAACGTCCTATTGTAGTCATATCATCACCAACTATTACAATTAATTCTAAGAACTCACAATATCGCTTTTGTTGATAGGCCACAATTTGTATCCACAAAGTTAACATCATATTTTACGATATTAAGATATTGCGATTAGCCAATATAGTTATCATCAAAGACAAATGTGTAAAATTATATTTAGCCAATATAGTAATCATCGTAGACAAAGGTGAAAAATTTGTATAGTAAAACAACTTCTTAGTGTGAAGATTGTCAAATCCTTTAGTATAACTCAACAAGATAAGCTTCTAAATCTAATTTCATCTATTCTTTCGTGAATAGATGAAAATGCATTTTTAGGGCCAAAAATTGAGAGAGAAAATGCAGACTGATCTTCCCAAGATTGTTTTTTTTTTTTTAAAATGCTAAAAAATTAATTTTGGGAGGTTGGTTTAATAATTATTAATTTATTTTTTACAAAACCGACTTCAAAAGTTTAGGGGTTTTAAAAAAAATAAAAATAAAATGCAGCTTTGGGAAGTCGATTTTTCATGAAAACATTAAATTAAAAAGTGAAAAAGAAAGGGCAACTCTCACATATAGCAAATATAAAATTTATATTTGTATGCTATAGCAAAGTTTACATAATTGCTCCATAGCAAACTTATATATGTATAATTCGAAATACATATACAATTGAAGTGATTTGTAAAAGGAGAAAAAGAGAAAATATATACAATTTGAATTGTATAAAACGAGAAAACGAGAAATCGAGAAAGACAAAATTGAATTGTATAAAACGAGAAAGAGAGAAATTATATACAATTTGAATTTGTGTAAAACGAGAAAGAAAGAAAAACAACATAAAATTTATATTTGTATGCTATAGTAAAATTTGCATAATTACGCTCTATAACAAATTATATATATATATATATATATATATATATATATATATATATATATATAAAAGGCGACATGTAGTTTTAAATCAAAGGCATCAATGGTCTATCATAGTGAAGATAGAGATTTGGACCCCAAATGATATATTTTATTATTTTGTAATTAAAAAATTGAACTCATGAGGTTGATTATAATTCGATTATTTTTAGGTACGGTAAATTATGCTTTAAAAGTCATTTCTTTCTTTTTCTTCAATCTCTAATTTTCTTATAAATTTACTATACTTTTTCAATAGTGACTTTCAAGTTATTGTAGATATGATGATGAAAAGCAAGACCTTTGATAATCTTAAATAAAATGTCATGCAGAGGATACTACTAATAATATTGTTCAACATGATATCACATTCTCGTCTCATCTCATATTACTACAGATATAGTTAACAAAGTGGCTAAATTTCTTTGCAAAATCTGCCACAATTGTTAGGAATGACAATGGGGCGACGTAGGGTGGGGCAGTGTGAGTTGAGCTTAATTGGTAAAAAATTATTTCTTCCCGCCTTGCCCCGTCCTGCATAGCAACACATTTTATTTTCATCTCCTGCCCCGCATATACTCGCCCGGCATAGACTTGCTCCACATAATTTTTTAAATATTTTCTTTTTCTAGTTATGTTTGATACTAAAAATAAAATTCATAAAAACAAATTAATTTTTTCATTAAGTAGTATTAATTTAATAGGATAGTGACTTAAAATTTTATTTTTTAGAGGTCAGTCGGGAAATATGCAAGAAATTATATTATTTTTTATTGAACTATTTTCATTTATTATCTTGAATATTTTAATAGCTTTAATAAAATTATCTTAAGAAATAATGTTCTCTATCACTCAATAACATGTAAAAAATTAAAATTAAGTTTGAACCCACATAAAATCACATATACCCGCAATCCGTCCTGCTCTACATAAATTTTTAGGAAAAAACCTACCTCACTCGGCCTCGCATTTGATACGCCCCACGTAACCTTACACCCGCCTCACCTCACATAGCCTTAAACGCACTCCGCGCCGCATCCGCCCCGCCCATTGTCATCCGTAACCATTCTTGATGAACACACCCTCTGGGTGTGTTTGGTATGAAGGAAAATATTTTCTATTTTCAATTTCTCATGTTTGATTGGGACAAAAGTCTTGGAAAATATTTTCCAAATCAACTCATTTTCATCAAAATTAAGGAAAATGGCTTCCCTTCAAGGAAAACATTTTCCAAAACTCTCCTCCAACTTTAAATTACATTTTTTTGGCAAAAACATCAATTTTTAGAAAATATTTTCAATTTTCAAAATTTTATTCACCCGATCCCCGACCCCCCACCCCACCCACCCACCACTGGCCAGCCCCCCCACCCCACCCCCTCCCAAAAAATATTGAGTTTGGTTTTAAAAATATTTTATTTTAAAACTCCTACCTCCCCCCCCCCTCCAACCCCCAAAAAAATTAATTTTGTTTTTAAAAAATATTTTCAACTTCAAATTTATATTTTTTTACCTACCCCTGCCCTCCCTACCCCATCCACCCACACCCTCCCACACCCATCCACCCACCCAAAAGAAAAATTGTTTCTAGAAAATATTTTTAATTTCATAAATTATTTTCTACTCTAGTAAAAATAAAAATGTTTCTCAAAAAATATTTTCATTCATAAATTAGACACTAAAAAGCATTTTCAGAAAATATTTTCTACCCATCAACCAAACATGAAAAAATAAGTCCAAAATCTACTTGTTTTCCACGAAAACATTTTCTAGAAAAATATTTTCTATGGAAAACTTTTTTCTTCCTACCAAACACACCCTCTGTCTCTATCTGATCTGCTTAGCATTCTTCATATATAGATCATCTTTTGTGTCTTATTATAAAAATGATATACATACATCACTCCTAAAATTATACTCAATTCTTTTTTCTTAAAAAGTTAACATTAATGATGTATGATTATATCTAAATGTCTATAGCTTTGTGACTGTCTTATATGAATATGACATCATTGTCATCTTTTTCATTTCAATAATAATCTAGATATGTTTCTTTTCTACTATTATAGGGTTACAAAGAAGTATCAACATGTTGTTTTTTGGAATTTCAATCCAAAATTGAGGATAAAATATGTCAGATAAATTAAAACAGACACAATATTATTTTTACCCAAATTAACCAGGTCATTGATCCACAAAAAGTTTAGTGATTATATTTATAAATGAGTCCGACACTATCCTAGATTTGTATTACACTCCTTGAAAAAGAATATGTTTCTTGAATTGTGGTGACCTAACGTTACATAAAATGTTAAAATATCAGACAATAAGAGTTTCTGTGCTCTTTATTTAATTTTATTTTGATAAAATGTAGCTAAAAAGTTATTTACAATTCTTTTTTACAATTTTTTTATATAGAATAACTTTATTGGTGGGACTATTTCGACAGAGTCAAAAATGATAATGGTACGCAATTCACTTTCAAAACGAGTACTTTTTTTCAACTACGTTAGTTCCATCAATAATTAGATGTGTTTAAAATATGTGATAAAGGTATAAAATAATAAATTAATAATATAAAATAAATGTAGTAGTTATCTTTTGATTTATTTGTATTTCATAGCAAATTGTTTGTTAGTCCTTCTCTCCCTCATATTCTCGCTCGCCTCTCTCGCTTTATACAATAGAATTGTATAAATTGTGTTTTTAATTGTATAAAGCGAGAGAAAATTGTATAAACGCATGCAAATACATATATTTTCGTCCTATACACTTAAAATTATACAATACAAATATTTTCCTGCCCAAGTCTCTTTTGGCTTTCTCGTCTTATACAAATTCAAATTGTATATAATTTCTCTCTTTCTCGTTTTATACAATTCGATTCAATTGTATATTCTCTGCACAAGTCTCTTTTTGCCTTTCTCTCTTTCTCGTTTTATACAAATCAAATTGTATATAATTTCTCTCTTTCTCGTTTTATACAATTCAATTTTGCCTTTCTCGTTTTATACAATTCGTTTCAATTGTATATGTATAGCGAATTATACCTATATAAGTTTGTTATGGAGTGCAATTATGCAAACTTTGTATAGTAACAAATATGAATTTAATGTTTGTTATATGTGAAAATTACCCTTAAAATATTGTGTTTTACTAAATTTAAATGAAATCCAGTTAATTATAAGGATCCAATTTGTAAATGAAATCAAGTATGAGAATATTTTAACAAAATATAAATACCACTCCACTACAATTCCGATTGATAATTCCACCTTCATTTAAACCAATCTAATTTAGTTCAACCTTAATACCCAAAAATGACCTTTAATTAGTGTCCGGACATAGCGGCATCATTAATTGAAAAAAGTGCCGTTTTATCAATAGTTTTATGATGCCAACTCATTCACGTTTACGTAAATGTGAATTTACAAACCACCTTTTACCTAATTTCTTAGAAAACAAATCGGGGAACACCTTTTCTTTTCCTACCTAAGAAATAAAATCAAAATTATATATATTATATTGTCTCAAAATAAATATAGTTTATAACTATATAATCATTTTAAAATAGTAGTCGATTTAGAAATTGAAAACAAGAAATAGTAGTAATTGTTTTCAATCATATTCTTATATGAAAGAATTATCTTTCTTAATAGTGCTCAATTATATATAGAGAGATATGTGACACAATTTGGATTTTAAAATCTAAATAAATTTATCTATAAATTTTTCATATATTTTTAAAATATTTTAGATTGTCAATTATTATGACTTATATATTACTTTAAATAATTTACAAATATATAAATTTTATTTTAGAAAATTAAAGATTTTATGACCAATTTCTCAACTAAACATAAATTTTTTAAATCTCAAAAAATGAAATGTTCAAATAGATTGGATGAAAGGAGTACTACATCTTATTTCCGTATTTATTTTACTTAACTGGTGTTAACTATATAGTTGATTTTATTAATCGCTTGGAATTTTAAATTTAAAATAGAAAGAAAGTATTTCGTTATACTTTGAAATAGACGTGAAATTAGTTTAAGAAAATTTATTTGGAAATGTGAGAGTAATAAACTAAAAAGATTAATATAGATTGTGGTGCACCCTTATACCAAATACCAATAGTAAAATAAAATAAAAAAAGGAGAAAGACGTTAATTAGATCATGCATATTCTTCTTCTTTTTTTCTTTTGTTCTTTGTCATGGTAGAATAAAACAGACACATGCCCACTAAAACAAGAGCTATTAATATATATTTAAATATTACGCACTTTGTGTGATCGAAAGGCACCTTCCTCTTCACCATTTCTCCATTAAATTTTTCATTGTGATTCTATCATAACAAGACAAAGAAAAATCCAAAACCCAATCACCGGCCTTTGAATTCTTATTCTACAAGTTTTGATGACTCATGAATAGCCCAATCGTTGATAAAGAGAATTTCTTCTTCTTTTTTCTCTGCATGTAGACATAGGTTGTGTCTACATGCAGAGACATTATGGAAGAACAAACCCCTATTTTGAATTTGAATTTGAATAGAATCAAGGGAGGAGGAGGAGGAATAAGGAGAACGTTATGGGTATCTGTGTTGGTTCTGTTCACTGTAATTGCTCTGTTTAGTCTGCATATCAATAGGGAATATTCAATTTTCTCGATCCCTTTGGATTTCATTTCGGGTCGGGTAGGATTAGTGTCGGGTTATCAACAGAAGAGCTGCTCTGATTTCTTCAAACAGGTACCAGCGAGGAAGGTGGTGAAATCAATCAGGGATTTCGGTGGAATTGGGGATGGAAAAACCTCAAATACAAAGGCGTTTCAACGAGCCATGGAGTTTATGGCTCGTTTCACGGAGAGTGGTGGGTCCCAGCTTGTTGTTCCTAAAGGTCGATGGCTTACTGGTAGTTTCAATCTTACTAGCAATTTCACGCTCTTCCTTGAATATGGCGCTGTTATCCTCGGTTCTCAGGTGATCCATTACCTTCATAATTTATTTTAATGTTAAATTTAAATTGGGCATAGCCGCATAGGTAAAGGAGAAACGGTATTAGAGGATAAAATCAATCATATGAGCTACTAAGATTTTGAGTTTCGTAATATCTCATTTTTAGTGTTAAGTTTTTTGGAACCTACCTACAATATATTACTGTATTAAATGAAATGAAGTGTTTGAGTAAACGGCAATCAAAGAAGTTTTTTAAGTCGTACCGTTTCAAAGAACTTAATTTTGAACATGAATTTGGGCATAGATTCACATAAATTTAAACCAGATCCTTCAAAATTTTAAAAAAAAATTAAAATATCGAAAACTACACGAAAAAAAGTACAAGTGTATGTAACATATTTTAATTGGAGTAAAAGATGGTGCTATGGTGGGGTTGAGAAAAGTGGACCAGACCCTCACAAGAAAGAAAATTAATGTCCGACTTGAGTTCTTTGTAGAGCTAATTATATTGGGATTCACATGGAAATTATGTGGTCACACGTGAATCTAATAGATGTTTGTCAATGTCTGTGTATTTGGTACTTCCGATAAAGTCAATAAAGGCTAAGTGTTGATTTTACAGTTCCCCTCCAGTGAATTTGATTCCAAGTTCTGGCCTAGATCTAATTGGAGTATTATTTAATCTTAGATGACTAAAGGCTTCTCCTTCTTTGTTTACTTTTGTCTTACATAGTATTCCACTAACAAAAATGCATAGTATTCCACTAACAAGAATGTTTTAAGAGGAAAAGAGGATGATTTTGTTGTTCTAAAAGAAATAAAAAGTGATTTTAATCGGTAATTCGTAAGACTTGAGTGACCATTTAGGAAATTAACTTTGTTATCTTGTCAGATTTTTTTTTTTTTTCCACAGAAAATGTGATTTTTTCTGTTGTGTTGTTTAAAGGATCCAGATGAATGGCCGATAATCGACGCACTGCCTTCATATGGTAGAGGGCGAGAAAGACTGGGAGCGAGACATATTAGCCTTATTCATGGAAATGGTCTCACCAATGTTGTAATTACAGGTTATTTTCTACACCCATGTGTTAACAAGTCATTATTGTTCTTTGCCAAGTAAGTCACAACTGAGTAGTCACACTTGAGCTTCAAAAATATTCCATAATGATATAATATGTATTGATACCTAAATGCTGCTACTGATTTGTTTAATGTTGGAGACTGGAGTCATCATGATAGTTGTCCGGTTGTCCCCCACCAGAACATGGCATTATGAAGACTTACTGTATTAAATTAATGAAAAAGGGTTGGATTTGCCCTTTTGTTCTTAAAAAAAGTTATATTTGTCCTTCGTTATAGTTGTTGATATATTTTCCCTAACCGTCCAATTTTGAGCACATATTTGCTTAATAGGTTAATGAGAATGTTTTACTATCTAGGGAGTATATAACTATAGTATATATTATTTACTTTTTAATGTAAGAACAGAACTTTTTAATTATTATGTTATTTTTTGAGTTCTTGGTTATGGTTATTTATCTTTGCAAATTAATAACATTTATTTTTATACTAAATTGCGCTTCACTTGGAAAAAATGTGTACTTCACTTTACTCTTCTTGCTTCAATGAAGCGAGCCCTCGTTGCATTTTCCGCTTCTCGTTTTTCAAAACATTGGGCCCCAAAATGCACATCCTTTTTTGGACTTCAATTTGGGCCTTCAAATAGTTTAAGGCTTGGCCAACAAATCTTCATTAGGCTTGAGATGTTCTCCCACCCTATAATATTTATTAGATGCCAATTGAGCTTGTCTTGAATTTCCCCAGTATTTAATGAAGTTAAACTTTCTTGGATGATATCAGGGACCTGGACCATAGCAAAAGGTTAAATTGTATTCTAGTGCTGAAGGTTCTTCTTGAGTATGATGTATGTAAGGTCTAATACACTCAAGTCCGAGTTGACAAAATCTGTTTGCATTTTGATTTGAAAGAACGGTTACAGAATGTAGAATGTAACTCTAGTCCTACTGTGTTGTTACATTGACATGTGATTAGTTGATAGACTAAGTCAGCTGATAAACTAAAAAAACAAGTAGAAGCCAAGATGATTATTATTTACTTCTAATGAGGAGCATTACTTTAATCAAGAATCTCTTGATGTATGTCAACTGTTAATGCTGGCTAGTACCTGTCAGTAACTCTAGCTCCACTTGAAGCAACAACAAATTCAGAGTATGCTGAAACTTCTTTGTAAGATTAAGAATAACAACAGCAACTAGATATCGGCTGTTCAACTGATCCATGATCTTTGTTAGCAGTAAGAACATGGGAAAGCATTCAGATTTTGTTTAAAGTGTTTCCTAAATCCCTCCCCTCCCCTCATTCCCTGTGTTAAAATTGCTGACATGCGACTTCAAAACTTAAAAAATTTCTTTGACCAGAATTCTTAAGATTGTGTAGTAATATCATACTCAGATTTGCAGATAAGCAGTGTGTTATAAGGTCCTTTGCAGGATACTTTTGATTGAGCAAAACAGTTTGGTAAATGGCGCATAATTAAACATCTCAACACAAAGAGTACTTTCCATCTTAATCCTTGTGTTTGTCTAAAATATTTATCTAAAGATTTTTGTAAGGGATAATCTTTTGATTCAAGAATCAATCTAATTTTCAAATAGAGAATTTTACTAGAGAATGGTTTCTTTTAATTATTTCTTGCATGAGGGATTTGTATACACACTTGCAAACAATGACGTCTATACTACTACAAATATTTAATTTTAAGTACTTCTGCTTCATAAATAATGGTAGCTACGCTTCTTGACCACTTCCCCTTTACGGCTTTACCATAATCCATGAACATGCTCAAAGTATATTAGAAGTAAGAGTTCAATAGACACAAACTTTACCAAAATGGATTCTGATGAGAATGTAATATTTTTATGCTTTTGTAGTTACGTTTTATCTCAGTGATCACTCTTTTGTTCTCTCTTTCCATATACATATCATTAATACTTCCCCACTCGCTATTTCCCCTCTTTCCTTTCGAATGAGAATGGAACTTCGCTGTGACTTTTTCTGTGCCTGTGCATCTGATCAATGTTTCCTGCTTAATTTCAGGGGGAAATGGAACTGTAGATGGTCAGGGAAAGATGTGGTGGGATCTTTGGTGGAATAGAACCCTGGTACACACCAGAGGCCACCTTGTTGAACTGATTAACTCTCAGAACATCCTGATCCAAAATCTTACACTCATGAACTCCCCATTTTGGACAATTCATCCTGTCTATTGCAGGTTCTTTCTCTCTTGATAAACTGCTCTATCTATTTTTGCATGGTACTTATGAATGGAGTACTAATTACTTTGGCTCGAGGAAATTGCTCTTCATTGCTGCACACTATTTTTTTTGAAAAGTTGATATTCAGATTCAATTAATCAATCAAACAACTATACGTATAATGTTATAGCAGCACAAACAGAAAAGGGGAATCTTGTGTTCCAATAGATTAGAAGTGATGTGGTTTTGTTCAAAGAACAACTAAGTTGGGGTGATATGGTTACTAGTTACTACCATTAAATGTGTTGGAACCAATCCTCGTTGTTTTTCACAAGAACCAACCAATAGATTAAAAGGATTCGATGTTGCCAAAGTAGTCTTTTTCCCTCTTGTGTAGAATTTTTAGGTGAGGACAAAGCAAAATCTTAAGATGCAGGAGTTTAATCAGGAAATTGTTGTTAAATAAACATGCTCTCTCCTCCTTTCATTAGTTTTCCTTCACAAGAACTATTTTTATTCGCCAAATTATCCATTTTAGCTGGTAGAGTAACGCTTAATGTTGCATTTGTTTCAGGAATATTGTAATCAGAAACATGACTATTTTGGCTCCTCTCAATGCCCCTAACACAGATGGCATTGATGCAGGTATATCCTATATTGCAGTACCATTAAGTTCTGATGTAATACTTGAAATCTTTTACCAGGAGAAAGAAGAATGATTTGAAATTTTATTATCTAGTGCATCTCCCGTATTCAACTAAAAAGCCACACTAAAACTAAACTGAAGGGAAAAATTATCACATCTCTTTCACCTCTACTTTCAGGGTGTGTTTGGTATGAAGGAAAATGTTTCATAAAAAATAAGTGGTTTTCTTACTTAATTTCTCGTGTTTGATAAGTAAGAAGAGAATATTGTCCAAAAACATTTGTATATATCTAGACAAACATTATAGAGGATGAGGTGGAGCGTACGGTGTGTGTATTGGGGATGTAGACTACGGAGGTTGCGTTGGAGAGTGGCGAGGAGTCAATAAATATGCAATGTCGCTTACAAGATTTTATTTCCTACTTCTATAGGTAAGTCATTTTTCTTATTTCTAGGGAACTGGTTTTCCTAGAGAAACCAAAAATTATAACCAATCGAACATGGGAAAAATGAAAAACATCTATATACCAGACACCCCCTCAATTTTAACTGAACTTCTCTTTTTTTCCATCATTCATCTATCCTAGGCATATAAAACTGTCCGCTGTATTTTATTACTTATGCAAACTAGATTGTAAGATTAAGAGTATCTAGAATATCTAATTGTAACTGTTTGTTAGCAGACTCCAGCTCGAATGTCTGCATTGAAGATTGTTACATTGAGAGTGGTGATGACCTTATATCAGTTAAAAGCGGGTGGGATCAGTATGGTATGAAAATGGCTCGTCCAAGCTCAAACATCATTGTAAGGAGAGTGAAAGGCACAACCCCGACATGCTCAGGGGTTGGTATCGGCAGTGAGATGTCTGGAGGTGTTTCTAATGTCCTCATAGAAGACTTATATGTTAGAGATTCCGCAGCTGGTGTACGGATCAAAACTGATATTGGAAGAGGTGGATACATCGTCAATATTACGATCAATAACATGAGAATGGAAAGAGTGAAGGTGCCCATTAGATTTAGCAGGGGAGCAAATGACCACCCTGATGAGAAATGGGATCCTAAAGCCCTACCTAAAGTAAGAGGTATTTTTATCAGTAATGTGGTCAGTCTAGAATCAAAGAGACCTCCCTTGCTAGTAGGCATAGAGGAAGCACCATTTGAGGACATACACATGAAAAACATCAGTTTATTTGGGCTAGCCCCATCTATGAAGTGGAATTGTGAATTTATCTCTGGTTCTAGCTGCAGTGTTTTCCCTGCACCATGTTCTCAGTTGCTGAAGAATGAGTCAACAATTCAGTGTCCAAATTGATGAAGCTTAGTGTTCCTTCTTCGCAACAAGCTTGGATCGTCGGAATTCGAACTTGAAATGAATTTAGATCAAGTTGCAATTGAGATGATTTTGCTTTCGTGCATCAGCATGAATCTCAATGCACTTCTGGAGCACATCATGCCTGACGATCCCTTTTGCCCCAAACATCAGCATGCAATCCTGCTCCAGATCGAATCTAAGCTCCCATTTGACCATAGATTTTGAACTTGAAAATTTGAGTTTTTATAGTTATGAATTGCGGAATTTGAAGTTGTATTTGGACGTGCATTTTACTTTAGAAAAAGAAATTGAAGTTTTGGAAGTCCCAAAAACTGGCTAAAGACAAACTGGCCCAGTCTGAAGTCAGTTCTTGGGGACTTGATGATATTTGAAGAAACATATATTTAGAGATAAATTTTTTAAATGGTTCTCTCTCCCGAGTTCTTATCATTACTTCAACACTCTTTGTGATCTTCGTTTTTCAAAGGTCTATCTGAAAATATTTTTGGATCTCCTCTTTCAACAATGTTTAGTAAAACATGTCAATATCGATTAACAAAGGTGACATTCACTTTTTTCCTTTGAGCATCTCTACATTACCTCTTCTCAAACTCATCCTAACATCGTCGATTTAGAATTTTACAAAAAATGGCCAAAGAAACTAGAATCAATTAGAAGTAATATTCCTTTTATTGTGAAAAAATCTGTATTTTCAGATCATGCATATTTGTTCGATCCTTTCATTAACATTGTGATGAACATTTGTGAAAGAATTGAACAATGTGATGAACGTTTTCATTCCATCAGATGACCTTAAAGCGATGTTGATCTCAGATTAAGAATTATTTGTGAATAAATGTTGTGAAGTATGAAGTAGACTTTGAATATGAAAAATGTAGAGTATGAGAGTATTAGTAACTGTTTTGTTTTTGTATTATTAAGGATATGATCCCTTATAATTATATCAAAATTAAACTACCTACTATTTATAGGTTACAAAGATAATATATCAACTAATTAAAAAAACTTCACTCAAATTCCAAAATACAAATATAATTAATAGTTGCCGTCTACATCAAAATTATCTTTTAACTATGATAACTAATATTTCTTTGTTATGCACCGAATATTATAATATATCTTTAATATATTGAACCGATTTCTGCAAACATCCCTTATTAGTTCCACGTTCGCACTATATAATCATATATACACTATATTCATACGAAGTAATACATATGGTAAGTACTATATATAATTGCATGTGTAAATATAGGCGCAAATAAAGCACCGCATGAAAAATAAAAGAGAGAAGAAAAAACAGAATTCAGAGTCTCTCTCTGTCTCCTATTTTTCCTCTGCATTTCTTTCTCTCTCTACACCTTCGTGTAATCGTGTCTCACTCCATTCTCCATCTTCTTCTTCTTCTTCAACTCTACAATTCCCCAAAGGTACTTTTTTACACATCAATTTTGTTTTCCCAATTTGAAGAGGATTCATTGAAAACAATAATGCTATATCTTTTCCATGACAATGATCATTTCTAGATTGTAGATTCTGCAAATGCTCTTTTCAATCAATCTGGCATAGAGTTAATTTATATAGTTACATTTAAATGTTAATGTATGTATATCTTCGTTACCTGCATGTGTATTTGCGTTAATGAAGATGAATTGGTTTTGATTTATTTATTTTTTGGTTATGCAGATTTTTTTGTGGGTAAAGCCTTGTTGTACCATTATGTAAAAAGATATTTATATATATATATATATACCTCTATACGTATATTTTGTAGATATATACGTACATATTATTTATAAGCACTTCTTAAATTGGAGAGAAAATCCGGGTTTCTTCTGGTTTCTAACCCTGGAGAGCAAGAGGAGCTGAATTTTGCAGGATTCTAGCAAATTTTAGAGACAAGGTAAATATGCAAAATTCTTTGTTATCATTTTTTTTTCTCCTTTATTACCTTGCATTGTTGTTAAACATTTCGTGCGATGGAATTTTAAGCATGTTGTTAAGTAGATTTGTTGAATTTTGTGATAGTGATATGGTTTTTTCGCGATTAATTGGACTGTGTGGGAAAGAAGAATATTTTTGTATGCTTCAATAAATATTGAAATTTAAGCACCCAGGTTGTGACCTAGTGGTTGAGTAGTAACGGATTAAAATTCCCAACAAAGACAAAACACTAGTGATTTATTCACATTTGTTCTAACTTTAGTGGATGTGGGGAGGTGGCAAGTATTATGTGGAATTGTGATTTTAATGGTTTGAAGAATGTGAAAATTGTTGGGGTAAGCATGAATGTGAACCTTGTTTGAGTTTTGTGTTACTCTTCTTTCTTTTCGCTTTTTTTCTTGCGCCTGCCTCTGCTTTATGTTTCTCATGAAGGACAATGAAGAAAAATGCATCCATACTTTTCTATATTTCTTGAATTTCTACTACTTATTGTTTGTGCATATAGTAACCAAGCTAACCAGAATGCTTCATTAACACAAGATACTTACGCTCTGTAGGAAGCCACAAAAGTGTCAAAGTGGAGGCTTGTTGCCAATGACAGACGTTTCTTCCCTTGAATTAAGGGACAAGGATGTGTCATCCTCTTCTGCTCAGAAGAGCAGGTTTCTTCCTCTCTTTACTCTGTGTTCTAGCTGCATTTATTTACTATATTTGTGGTTGTTATAGATTTTGCTAAAAGAAGTTTTATTCTATACTTCTGCTTGAGAGAGAGAACATATTAGTATCTCGTAGGTGTAGCGAAACTTTGGGCATCTGGTACGTATAGGGAGCCAAAATATTGTGACCTCTCAGTTAATTTCTCTGATTGAAAATTTCAATTCCACATTGCTTGGTTTTATTTATCCTTTTTCATGAATTCATGAGGCATAATATGATATATCTAGATAACCTATTAAAAAGGATTTATTCAGATAATTCAAAGGTATTATATATTTACTTTCAGGGAGTCCAATGAAGCTGCAGAAATGGATGATTCGGAAAAGGCACTGCCACGACTTGCTCAACTTATTGATCAGCTGCATCTGAATCAATCATCTGCACATGAAAAAGAACTTACTACAGCACGTCTTCTCGGCATTGCCAAAGCTAGAAAAGAAGCACGACGTCTTATTGGTTCACATGGCCAAGCAATGCCGCTGTTCATATCAATTCTCAGAAATGCAACTCTTTTCGCAAAAGTCAATGTTGCTTCAACCTTAACTGTATTGTGCAGAGATGAAGACATGAGGTTAAAGGTGCTTCTAGGTGGATGTATTCCACCTCTACTTTCACTTTTGAAGTCTGATTCAGCTGATGCAAGGAAAGCAGCTGCGGAAGCAATTTTTGCGGTGTCATTTAGTGGAGTTTCAAATGATCCTATTGGCATGAAAATATTCATTACGGAAGGTGTCGTACCAACTTTGTGGGAGCAGCTGAATTCAAAAAAGAAGCCGGACAAAACAGTGGAAGGATTTGTTGTTGGGGCTTTGAGAAATCTCTGTGGTGATAAAGATGGACATTGGAGGACAACACTAGAGGGTGGGGGAGTGGACATCATTGTTAGACTTCTTTCTTCTAGTAGTGCTTCCACTCAATCAAATGCAGCTTCTTTATTAGCCCGTATAATGTTGGCATTCAGTGATAGCATTCCAAAAGTAATTGATTCTGGAGGAATCAAAGCTCTCTTTAGCCTGTTAGCTCAGCAAGATGATGTTTCTGTTCGTGCCAGTGCAGCTGAGGCTTTAGAGGTTCTTACTTCACAATGTGACAAAGCAAAGCAAGCTGTTATTGACTCACAGGGCGTCACAGCACTTATAGGAGCTGTCATTACTCCTTCTAAAGAAAGACTGCAAAGTGAGGGAAAAGAGAAACAGGAAGCTGTTGTTGACTCACAGGGCGTCACAGCACTTACAGGAGTTGTCATTTCTCCTTCTAAAGAAAAACTGCAAAGAGAGGAAAAAGAGAAACTTCAACGGCATGCAATACAAGCTTTAGCCAATATATGTGGTGGAATGTCTCCTCTGTTACTATATCTGGGTGAGCTTGCGCAGTCCCCAAGGTTAGCTGCTCCAGTGGCTGATATCATTGGAACACTTGCATATGCTCTTATGGTCTTTGAGCACAGAGTAGAAGAAGAAATATTTGATGCAACAAAGATTGAGAGTATTCTTGCAATGCTCCTAAAGCCACGGGATAATAAATTGGTTCAGGAGCGTCTTCTTGAGGCTATGGGAAGCCTTTATGGCAATGCTTATCTGGCAAAACGTGTCCAAAAATCCGAATCTAAGAAGGCTCTCACTGGGCTAACAACAATGGCAAGTGGTGATGCACTAGAGTATTTGATATTGTCCCTGTTACGTTTATGCTGTGATGGAATGACTGTTTGGGAAGCAATTGGAAAGAAGGAAGGAATTCACTTACTGATATCACTGCTGGGTTTATCCAGTGAACAGCATCAAGAGTATGCTGTTGAAATGCTTGCAATCCTAACTGACCAAATTGACGAGAGCAAGTGGGCAATCACTGCTGCTGGTGGGATTCCACCACTGGTCCAGTTACTAGAAATGGGGTCTCAGAAGGCTAAGGAAGACGCAGCACTTATTATTCATAACCTTTGCTGTCACAGTGAAGAGAATCGTGCCTGTGTTGAAAGTGCTGGAGCTATACAGGCGTTATTGTGGCTCCTCAAAAATGGTGAATCAAAGGGGCAAGAAACATCAGCTAGGGCTTTAACAAAGCTAATCACAGCGGCTGATTCAGCCACCACTAATCAATTGTTAGTATTGCTCCTGGGAGATTTACCAAGCTCAAAGGCCCATGTAACTGAGGTGTTAGGCCATGTGCTTACCTTGGCATCTCACACTGACCTTGTGAATAAAGGTGCAGCTGCTAACCAAGGAATAATGTCGCTAGTCCATGTTCTTAATTCCTCAAATGAAGATACTCAAGTACATGCTGCCTCTGTCCTAGCAGATGTATTTAGCACTAGACATGATATTGTGAGAGTCTCGCAACAGATGAAGTGGTTAATCCTTGCATGAAACTTTTGGGTAGCAATTCTCCAGCTGTTGCAACAGAGTCAGCTCGAGTATTGCATGCTTTATCCCGTGCATCAAAACAAAAATCTACACACAAGATGCCTCATATTGGTGAAGGGCATGTCAAACCTTTAATCAAGCTGGCCAAAACAGCGTCCATTGATTCTGCAGCTACTGCAGTGGCTGCTTTAGCCAATCTGTTGTCTGATCAAGAGATAGCTGCAGAAGCGCTGCGTGAAGACGTTGTTTCAGCTTTGACAAGAGTTCTAGGAGAAGGATCGTCAGAAGGTAGGAGAAATGCAGCACGTGGGCTTCATCGGCTATTGAGGCACTTTCCAGTGGGAGATGTATTCAATGGAAGTGCTCAATGTCGATTTTCTGTTCTTGCTATGGTGGAATCATTAAATGTGATGAATGTTGATGGTACTGATGCAGCAGATGCTTTAGACTTTATTGCACTTTTGACGAGGACAAAACAAGGCACGGATTCCACTTACAGTTCATGCACTGCACTTGCTGAAGTTCCTTCTAGTTTAGAGCCTATTGTACATTGCCTTTGTGAGGGATCTTCCCTTGTCCAAGATAAGGCAATAGAAATTCTATCAAGACTTTGCGGAGATCAATCGGTTTTTCTGGGTAATCTGTTATCATCAAAACCAAGGTCTATCGGCGCATTGGCTGATAGAATAATTAATTCTTGCATTCTAGAAGTAAGAGTTGGTGGAACCGCATTGAGCATTTGTGCTGCCAAGGAGCATAAACATCAGTCAATGGATGCACTTGATGCATCTGGTTACCTGAAACCTCTTATATATGCATTAGTTGACATGATGAAGCCAAACTGCACTTGTTCTTCCCTAGAAATTGACGTCAGAACTCCTAGAGGCTTCACAGAAAGAACTTTATTTGGAGAAGGAAATGAGTTTGAAGCTCCTGATCCAGCAACGGTTTTGGGTGGTACAGTTGCCCTTTGGTTGCTCTCAATAATTTCATCATTTCATGTCAAGAACACATCCACTGTAGTGGAAGGTGGGGGACTTGAGTCCCTTGCTGACAAGCTTGCAAGACATGGTTCCAATCCACAGGTAAATTTTATACCATCCTTGGTGTTTGCTTTTTGACTTTTCTGGCCCATTTGTGCTGTGCGAATGCCTCTTCATCAGTAGAACTAGAGTTGGGTTTCCACCTGAAGAAAAATAAGCTGTTCATTGGTGTCAATCATTTTTGAGCTTTAGGCCTGTACTCTGTAGGTTGGCTTTTGTTAACAGACTGGTTGCATGTCTGTAGTCAGTTCAGTAAAACTTATTTAAAAAAGTCAACAATTCATTTATTCAGAGCTAAAAATTCTGTTACCTTTCTCGTTTGTAACTTCGCATCTCCTTAGTGCCCTTTAATAAAATACCTTACTTTATCAAAAAAAAAAAAAGACAATTTATTTTACTATTTCTAGTCACCTGCCGTATCATTCATATAATAAATATGCATGGAGGAAGTAGTCTTGGATATATTTTCACTGAGTTCCAATTTTGAGAATCATTACAAGAGCAAGAATATCTGAAGTGCAGATTTTCTTCTTCTTTCTACTAGCTTTTCTGTAATTTATCTATTTTCTGATTACATTGAGGCACTGTTTTGTCAATAACTCATGGTGTATGGTGTATTCTATCTCTAACAACACCATTGTAGTTGGTCAAATTTAAGACTTTCCATGCACCTCTTAATGTGTAAGTTACCCTCTCTTAAGGCACAGAAATATATCACTGAAACTACAGTTAATAAAGTGACTAAAAGATGGACAATAAAGGATAATTATATTCAGCGTTACCTTTATTTAATTTAATCCTTTGGAAGTAATGTTGGTTCTCATGATTTGCTTAAAGTTTATATTCGGTCATTGTGCTGAAGAGATATTTGTCATGTCAGGCAGAAGATGCAGAGGGCATGTGGATCAGCGCACTGCTATTAGCTATTTTATTCCAGAACCCCAACATTATATCCTCTCCAACAACCATGCGCATTATACCTTCACTTGCACTTCTTCTCAAATCAGATGAAATGATTGTCAGACTTTTTGCTGCTCAGGCAATAGCCAGTCTTGTCTGTCATCGGAAAAAGGGAATAAATCTTACTGTTGTAAATTCAGGTGCAATCACTGGTCTGATAAGCTTGATTGGTCACATTGAAATAGATATGCCAAATCTTGTTGCTCTATCTGAAGAATTTTCATTAGTAAGATACCCAGATCAGGTTTCTCTGGAAGTCCTCTTTGAAATTGAAGAAGTAAGAGTTGGTTCCACTGCACGCAGGACCATCCCTTTATTGGTAGATCTGTTAAAACCACTTCCAGATAGAGCAGGTGCGCCCCCATTAGCTGTTCGTCTCTTGACTCAAATTGCTGATGGAAATGATGAAAATAAATCAATCATGGCTGAAGCTGGCGCACTGGATGCTCTAGCGAAGTATCTATCTTTGAGCCCTCAAGACTTGACGGAGGCAACAATCTCTGAACTACTGAGAATTATATTTAGCAATTCTGCTCTTATTCAACATGGAGCTGCAGTTAGTTGCTCTGTTCAACTGATTGCTGTCCTTCGTTTGGGGTCGAAGAGTGCAAGGCTGAGTGCTGCTAGGGCTTTGAATGAACTCTTTGATAATAAGACCATTAGAAATTCTGAAGCATCAAATCAAGCAGTTCAACCTTTGGCGGACATGCTTGATACTGCATCAGAAAGTGAACAATGTACTGCCCTTAGTTCCTTGGTCAAGTTGACTTCCGGGAATGATACAAAAGCAGCAGTGATGGCTGATTTAGATGGGAATCCTCTTGAGAGTTTATATAAAATTCTGTCATCATCTTCTTCAATGGAACTGAAAAGTGATGCTGCTGAATTATGCTTTGTACTTTTTGGTGATCCTAACATCCGAGAATTGTCTATTGCTTCTGAATGCTTAGATCCCCTTGTACTGCTTATGCAATCAGATAGGGAAAGAGCAGTTGAATCAGCTATTTGTGCTTTCGAGAGGTTTTTAGATGATGAGCATCCGGTGGACCTTGCATCAGCTAATGAGATTGTTGGTATTCTGGTTCATCTGGTGTCTGGATCAAACCATCGGCTCATTGAAGCGACTATTTTTGCACTTATTAAGATGGGTAAAGACCGAACTCCGCGCAAGTTGGATATGGTGAAAGCAGGACTATTAGAAAATTGTCTTGAGCTACTACCCACTGCATCCAGTTCCTTATGCTGCACAATTGCAGAACTCTTCCGTGTCTTGACAAATAGTAGTGCTATTTCAAGAAGTCCATCTGCTGCAAAAATCGTAGAACCTCTTTTCACGGTTTTGCAGCGTCCAGATTTTGGGCTGTGGGGACAGCACAGTGCGTTGCAAACTCTTGTAAATATTCTAGAGAAGCCACAATGTCTTGCCACTCTAAAACTTACTCCTAGCCAGGTCATTCAGCCTCTGATTTCCTTTCTTGAATCCCCAGCTCAATCTATTCAGCAGCTTGGTACTGAACTGCTGTCCCACCTCCTTGCACAAGAGCATTTCAAGCAAGATATAACATCAAAAAATGCAGTAGTGCCCCTAGTGCAGCTCGCAGGCATTGGTATCTTGAATTTGCAACAGACGGCAATTAGTGCTTTGGAAAATATCTCATTAAGATGGCCAAAGGAAGTTGCTGATGCTGGTGGCATTTTTGAGCTTTCAAAGGTTATCGTTCAAGATGATCCCTTACCCCCTGATACATTATGGGAGTCAGCAGCTATGATTCTTTGCAATGTCATACAATCTAACGCTGATTACTACCTCAAGGTTCCCCTGGTGGTTCTTGTAAAGATGTTGTATTCAACAGTTGAGACCACTGTTACTCTTGCACTAAATGCTCTAATAGCTCATGAAAAGACTGATCTATCAAACGGTGAACTGATGGCTGAAGCCGGTGCTGTAGATGCTCTTCTAGATCTGCTAAGATCTCACCAATTTGAAGAAGCATCAGCAGGTCTGATTGAAGCTCTATTCAACAACGTCCGAATAAGAGAATTGAAGGTATCTAAGTATGCAATAGCACCTCTGGCACAATATTTACTAGATCCACAAACTTTATTGCAACCCGCAAGACTTCTTGCTGCTCTTGCACTTGGTGATCTCTCCCAGCATGAAGGACTTGCTAGAGCAAGTGATTCTGTCTGTGCCTGTCGAGCACTGATAACTTTGCTTGAAGATCAACCAACGGAAGAAATGAAAATGGTGGCAATTTGTGCATTGCAAAATTTTGTCATGCACAGTCGAACCAACAGGAGAGCTGTCGCAGAATCAGGTGGAATACTAGTAGTTCAAGAACTTCTTCTATCCCCTAATTCAGAAATTACAGTCCAGGCAGCTCTGCTCATAAGGTTTTTGTTCTCGAATCACACGCTTAAGGATTATGCATCAACTGAACTTATGAGATCTTTGACAGGTATGTTGCTTATAAAATAAAATGTTCATTCCTTTTTTTAGTCAATGTTTCTTTGAAAAATGTCATACTAGATGCCACTAGTTGTGTCAAATATATTAACATAATAAATAGGATTGCACAGAAAACCAATTGTTACCTACTTAAAAAGAACCTCATACGAGAGTGCTTGAGACCCAGAAAGTTTATAGACCTAATTCTGTGTTCCAACATTTTTCCCAGGGATATTAAACTTTTTAATCTTTTGATCTAAGTGTCTACAATTTAAAGTTGTGTTCACGCCCTTAAGGAAATCCAACACACTCGGAATTACTTCGGAAGCTAGATCAATTGGTCATAATAAGTTGGCTTTCTGATCGAGGACTGTCATGAAATTGTCGAAGTGTAAAACTTACAATGACTCACTTTTGCCTAAACCCTTTTTACTGCAAAAAAAATAGCAGAAGTTCTAAAAATGATTAAGGAGAACAGGAAATATAGACCTGAAACCTAAAGCTGCAGGATAAAATAAACAGTAAATGAAGACAACTAGATGTATGATTTTTTCTAGTCACTGTATTTGTTCCCATGCTATACTTCAACATCTACAACTGAAGCAGTAAATCCTTCCAATTCATGAATTTGACACATCAATTTTCAAGTTGAATTGTCCAGATAATTCAAGCTGCAAACTGCAGATCTTCTTGTTTGCGCTTTGTTCTGTTCTTATCCTTCCATATCTTTTAGTTCAGTCCTGGACAGTGGTATAAGTGTTTCTTTCCCTACTTGTCTGCCTAAAACATATCTAATGCATTGTCATGCAGCGGCGCTAGAGAAGGAATTGTGCCCCACTGCAACTGCAAATGAAGAGATCTTGAAGTGCATTTTTATTATTTTCTCCAATTTTCCGAAGCTCCTAAGTTCTGAAGCGGGGACCCTTTGTATCCCTCATCTGGTGACAGCACTGAAATCTGGCAGCGAGGCTGCTCAGGATTCAGTATTAACCACATTGTGCTTACTCCAACAATCCTGGTCAACAATGCCAATTGATGTGTCAAAATCTCAAGCAATGGTTGCAGCTGAAGCCATTCCCATCCTACAAATGCTGATAAAAACTAGCCCCCCAGGTTTCCATGATAGAGCAGAAAGCCTGCTGCATTGCTTACCGGGTTGTTTGACTGTCACCATTAAGCGTGCGGACAATCTAAGACATGTCATGGGAGGAACAAATCCATTTTGTCGGTTGACTATCGGCAATGGTCCGGCACGACAAACTAAGGTAATGAGTCAGCATTGTTATTGTTGATGAAATAAAAGACTTACTATTCACCAATGTTTTACTTTCTTATGGCCAAACTCCCGCTGGTCTTATTTACATTTGTCACTTTTGTTAAACATTACTGTTCCAAATACTTATCATTTCAGAAAACAAACAAAGATTTTAATTAACTTTTTTCCAATTTTATCCTTGCTGCTATAAAAGTTTTCTAGGAAGTACTGTGTTACATTTCTAAACCTCCGGAAGTTATATGTAATTTTATCCAATTACTGAGAGTACTAATTTGTGTTACGTGATGCACCAAAAACACATACATGTATATCACTAATTTTTCTTATCTGAAATTTATTAACAGTCTAGTTTATTATCAGGTTGTTAGTCGCAGTACATCCCCGGAATGGAATGAAGGATTCACATGGGCTTTTGATGTTCCACCGAAGGGACAAAAGTTGCAGATCTCATGCAAAGGCAGAACTACATTTGGAAAGGTAACTAATTTCATCATTTTTTGGAGTTCCTGATGCTAAATTTAGAATATCCAATTTAACTCCAACTACAATGTGCGATAAGGTTCACCGTTACAGCTGCTACTAATAGTCTGAATTCTGAAATGAAGATACATAAAAAAGCAGGGATAAATACTGTGTATGTAAATATTGCAGCTCTTAGTAGGATGAGAAGAGTGTAATTTGTTGTTCACAATGTTGATACGATAAATTGTTGTGTTTCAGAGTACGCTTGGGACTGTAACGATCCAAATTGATAAAGTGGTAAATGAAGGCATACACAGTGATATTTTCAGCCTCAGTCATGAACGCTACAATGGCTCATCCCAGACTCTTGAAGTTGAGATCACCTGGTCAAATAGGACGTCTAATGAAAGTGTCAAGTGAAGTGTGAACCAAGACTGATATAATGCAACTTTGAGCCCCCGTTTCGGTGCTGGATCTGGCAACCAATCAACAGAGCGCTGAGAAAAGGTATATGAATCCCCTAACGAGCAGCGATCTGTTCACATCCGGGGCTAAAGCAAGAGCACATCAACATCTGCTGAACGCTCAGTTTTGTAGTACTAAAAGCATCACAGCCTCTACTGCTGAAAACTTCCAGATTTGTGAGGGCCAAAGTCTAGGGGGAAGTTCCCATGCTAGAATGTTAGTCTTGGCTATTTAAGCACCACACTGTATAGATTCTTCTGTAGCTCTTAGCAGTATATAAATATAAAATAGAGATCTCCTTGAGAAGATTGTCCCATCCATGGCTTTGCAAATCTTTTATAATGTCCATTCTTTCATTGTGCATACCAGCACTGTGTTTACCAACACAAACCAATTGCAAGAGCATATGGTTGGTCTCCTAGAGCATGAGGGTGTAGAACTCCGAAGTTGTTCGTAGTTTCATCAACAATAATACAAACCCACAGCCAATATGAAATATGGTCACTTTCCATGTGGGGTTATTATCAACAAAATGGAATATGGACAAGTCCTCCATGTCAAGTTAGCAGCTCGACCAAAGCACAAATTATCCAAGCAGCACAACACAAAATGCTTGAATGTACAATTCAAATGGGAAAATGAACCTTAAAACAGAGCAAAACTTGTATATAAAATTTAGCTACAATGTGCAAGAACAGCAAAGCACTTGGAACAATATTGCACTTTACATTTGGGAGATCTTTACTACAATACTACACATCAAGAAGCTTAAAAAACCTACATTCCCAATATTTTGCATAGCACAGAATCTTAAAACATTGCAAATTTTTCAGCGGGCGGGCAAGCCACCAGAGGTTGTCCAACATGATTACTTTGCAGCTGCAACAAGTTCAGATCTTGCTCGTGTAAAGGCAGAAATCAGTGATCCAAGCTGCAACTTATCATTGCAACCAAAAGTCAACCTATACCTGTGAGACCAGAAA
Source organism: Solanum lycopersicoides (assembly GCA_022817965.1). Classification (NCBI taxonomy): domain Eukaryota; kingdom Viridiplantae; phylum Streptophyta; class Magnoliopsida; order Solanales; family Solanaceae; genus Solanum; species Solanum lycopersicoides. The sequence goes on along the minus strand of CM040623.1, from coordinate 75,474,843 downwards.
ATCCACGACTTACAAACATAAGTAGGAAAACCTAGAGACCATGCTTCAATTATTTGTGAAAAAGAAATTTGATTAAATTCTCGACCAAGAAGATGACAAAAAGATCAGTGTACATTGCTTTTATTAAATTTATCATGTATTCCTTTTTTATATAAAATATAAATCCACTGATGACAATCTTTTTATAGCACGAATAATTCTTTCTAGAAGCAGTGGTATTTCATTCCTCTTCTGCTGCAGGTGGTGAGCAGTGTGGTAAACAGAGGTTTCAATACACTGTTCAGAAGCCACAGAATCCATAATTGGAGACCAGCTGGTTAAGGAAATATGTGAATTCATCTTATGTGGCATAATAATCTAACCACGAGTTCAGTAGATAATATTGGTCAATGATTTAACAAGTAAATGAGTAAATTGACCGTAAGCCAGCCTTCGATTCTCTGGCATCAAACCAGAAATGCCAGTCTAGCACAAGGCAAAGACAAAAAAACATCAAAAAGAAAGACGGGGGATACATACTCAATATCAGCCATCTCATTGATCAGCTGAACTCGAACGTTTGCCGGCATCTTAATCTTGAAGACAAACCTGATGTTTAGATGAGCAAAGGTGAGTTACGCCAAATAACTGTTACATGAAGATCTAAAAATATGTGCACTTACATGGTTACTTCTCTCACGATATCCACCAGAGCCAACCCTTTTCGTGTCTTGATTTCTGATATTCCTATTAACAATTATGTACAAAACACGATAAGAGAGTAAATTAACTACAAGCACATATATATAAAATGGGCAAAACAGGAGAAGAGGAATCTTTGAGATACGTTTGCAACTGATAGCAAAGGGTTCATTCAGAAGCCAGTAAGAAATCTGCTCAATGTCCTTGGGCAATGGGTTTCCGGTGCACAGATAGACAGCATCTTCTGAAATCTGCTGAGACGCCATGTGTGTTGACTGCACAAAGCTGAAAGTTAATGACAGTGAATCCTAAAAAGAATAGTTACCTGCCTGAAGATAAACAAACTAACAGTTGCTTAATTTTTTTCTTGCATGACATTAATAGCACAATGAGCACCTTATAGTTTTCAGTGGTTTCCTTTTTTTGTTAGCCAGTAAAACAAGCCCCTCCACCAACGTATACATATGTAGATAAATGCCAATCAAGAACTAGACTACGACAGATCAAAAATAAATAAAAAACTAGACTGGTATGATTATTAGTTCAAGGATGTAAATTGCAGTTAATCTAAGTACCAGTGTCTTCATGCATGCCTGAAACTATCTAATAAGTTCAACTTTTTTTCTTTCACCAAGAATGGTCTCCTCATGACAATTAACAGAGAGAAATGTCCTCCTCACTGAAACCAACTGATTAAAAAAAGGATATCAAAAGAATTCTATTTCTTAAAAGGACCTTGAATAGGCAAAGCAACCCTAGAACTTCACCACCACCACCACACACACACACACCAGTCACAATAATCAGCTCTCTGAAAACGTCGCCCTGTAGACTCTACCACGGCTCAGGCACAACATAACAAGCTAGTTCTCAAGGGAAAATGCTTAAGCAATGGGTCTAAGTAACTATAGAATTTCACTTTTACCATAAATGAATAAGGTAGAGTGAGTTACTTTAGGCCCTTAGAGTTCTCCATAAAATCAATTGTGAGCTTGGTGAAATGCGGCCAATAAATCTCTCATTTTATAACTGCAGCCATGAAGATTGACAGCTCCTCAAAAAACTTTTCCTTTTTCTTTTCTTCCTTTTCTTATTTTTCTTACTGCAATGGAAGTGGGTTGTCAAGCTAGAGAATAGAGCAAGATCTCTACAAGCACATTGTAAAAAGAAAGGAATTTAACTTCTTTATCAAAAAATGAAAGATAGAAAGGAATTAACTGATTTGTGATGTGAAATCTCTGACCACAATAATTGAAATCTAAATTTAATCTAAATGAGGATAAAAAAGATGAGGAGTTTGAACCTGCAAAATGTTTAAAGCTTTCCTCATGTCACCATTGCTCAATCGTACAAGTGCCTTTAAACCACCCTCAGGGACATCAAGCCTATAACAAAACAAGTGAAAGACTGACAAAAGAAATGATAGTGTAAACCAAATGGAGCAGAGAGTAACTATGACATTATTAACAATTATCATATCATATCCGCTTTTTCTGGATAGAAAGCTAAGAAAATAATTAAAAGGTGGCAATGTGAACCTTTGCAAGGGCCATAATATATTAGCAAGTAAGTATCCATAACTTGATTTGGTTTACAAGGTGGCTTTGAGGACAGACTTTTAGTTGTCAATGTCCAAGAACGCCAGTATGCCAAGTAGAAACACTATTTGTAATCCAATGAGAGTATCACAAAAAGAAAAAGATCTGGTTAGATATATCAAACAATCTGTAGAGAAATAATTACGGTATAAATATAATACTTAAGCATTCTTCTCAAATTGATTTCCCAAAATTGTTTAAATATCTATACCTAGATAACTTTCTTATCTAGATAAGAAGATAGCATATGGGATTCTAGATTGGTTGTTAAAAGAGGGTGAGTTGAATACTCTTGAGCACACTTGTGAGTTTCATAACACACTGATGATAACAGACAAGACTAGCAGAATACACCGAGTGGTTGAAGATGCAGACGTTATTCTCAAAAAGAAAGCCAAAATTACTAGGGCTGAGGAGGGTGATTCCAATACCAACTATTTCTATAGAGTCGTCAAAGAGAAGGAGGAGATCTTAAATCCACAGAATCAACAACTCTAAGAGCAATTGGGTCAAGGGTAACCAGATCATCTCAGGGGCTGCTATCGATCACTACTCTTGTCTATTCACTCATTTATCCAGTGATAATGACCTTTACATTCTTGACAATGTGGCTCCTTTGATCACTGATGAGGACAACAAGTCCACTACCATAATACATGAGGAAGATGAGATTCATCAAACCATTCTCTCCATGCACCCTAGTAGTTCAGCAGGATCAGACAGCTTCAACGGTCACTTCTATCATACCACCTGAAACATTTCCCATTGGTGCCAGCGTTTCCAAGTTCTTTACTCATAGTCTCATACTAACATGGTGCTGATCCCAAAAAAGAAATCCCCCACTGAGCTCAGCCAACTTAGACCCATGGTGCTACAGCTGAAGCTTTAGAGGTTCTTACTTCAAAATCTGCCATACTTTTTGTCCCATGGTGTATAACTTCAGCTGCCTTCAAACGTGTCAGATTGGACTGAAGAAAAAACTCTAAAACCTGAATATGAAAACATTTATTTCTTACTGGGCATAAGCCATCATACGAGCATGACAACAGTTAACATTTATCGGTTGGCATTTCAAGATACCTTGAACTTCCGTGGCATGTGAAGAGAAGTTTGCTTGTCTTTTTTGTATCTTATTCACTATGTCTATGTATTTTACTAGTTGCATAGGCCTGCAATATATTCGATCAAATGATAGTCTGGTGAAAAAGTTATAATAAAGCAACCAAGGGAAACAAATTGGTAATGCACATCAATTGCTACGTTTAGTTATTTCTCTTTCCCTATTAATTCTCAGGTAGTGCTCAATGAACTCCATTAATCTGATGGGGCAGTGAACCTAAGGCATGACAATGCCTGAACCAAGCGGAGAAAAAAGGAACATAAGAGGAATGAAGAAAGAAATGAAATGCCACTGAAGAGCACAGAGTCGCTTTTGCATTACCAATTTTTGCCAAGGGACTAAGAAACATGAAGTATGCACAAAATAGTATAGAAAGGAATTAACTTCAAAGATAAAATGGAACTCACTGTTCAGCCTCAACTACATGTTTCAACCGCTCCGAGACATGAACTGCATCGAGTGGAGCAAATCTAAAACGTGTACATCGTGATTGTAGGGCAGGAATGACCTTGTTGACATTGTTACATATCAAGGCAAACCTAGTGTTTCTTGTATATTTCTCAATCACTGCAGAGGAATAACCCCATAACAATCAGTTTTGCAAGTATAGCACATATATTAAGTGTAGCATGAGGAAGAGGGTGATTTCTTGCCTCGACGCAGAGCAAACTGTGCATCCTTTGTCATTGCATCTGCTTCATCCAATAATACTAACTTCACCGCTGACTTTGCACTAAATAACAACAAAATTAAGCTTCAATTTACTTCTCTAAGTAAGAAAAAAATGACACCTAACTCATCCGGCATATAGTCCCATTGGCCATTTGTTAGTCTCACGAAAATCCAGAGACAGAATGAGGAACAATATGATAACATTACAAGTCTAAGAAGAGGACAATTTCGTGAAGTAGAGTGCCTATACATGTATATAGCCTATAGGGTTGAGTTGAATGTTACATTGTTTACTTATATATACTTTATATAGAAAAGTCCTGAATATACACCACCATTCATTATTCAAGCTCATAGAAGATAAGAAATTAAGGAAAAAATTACCCAAATGAGATGCTCTGAGTACTAGCAAAGTCCTTAATCTGTTGGCGTACCACATCAATACCACGATCATCAGAGGCATTCAGCTCTAAAACCATATTGTGCATCTGAGATCCATATAGCTTCCGTGCAAGTGCAAGAATTGTAGATGTCTTTCCAGTTCCAGGAGGTCCATAAAGCAGCAAATGCGGTAACCGGTTACTACTCGCAAGCCTATCAACTTTTGCCCAAAAAACGTCAATTATGTAACATTATTCAGTCAAAAATTACTAACAATATACAGAGATCAAAACATACTTGTTTCAACAATATCGCGATGAGCAGCAACGTCTGATAAAGACTGAGGACGAAACTTTTCGACCCAAGGAACTGATTTCGGTTCAGTATTGGAGACTATATTTTTACCCTTGCTTGGTTTTGTGTCAATTTTGTCGTCGTCAATATCCATTAACAAGATAATCTCCGCCATTTTCAGCTTTACTTCAATTCTCTCACTTCCTTAAACCCTAGGAGTGGGTATTTCAAGAACAAATGAACAATAGCAATATTTGGACTGTCGGGTCAAGTTATTGGCGCCAATGAGTTTTTATTCATATATTTTTATTTTTATTTTTATTTTTATTTTATTTTCATGTGTTGTAAAATATATCAAATCAAAATAAAAGGAAAAAATGGTTGTATAGTACGTACTAGTAACATGAACATGTAATATGTATTTACGACTATTTATTATATATTATTATAAAGTAAAAAAATTACAATTAGTAGTTTTATAACAAATATAATGATAACAAACAATAATATAGATATTAACTACACAAATTTTATGGGATATTTCAATGATACAAAACCTTTTCTATTATTCAAAATACAAAAGAAAAATGCATAAGTATCCCCTCAACCTATGCCTGAAATCTCAGAGACACACTTACACTATACTAAGGTTCTATTACCTCTGAACTTATTTTTTAAATAATTTTTAACCCCTTTTTGACCTACGTGGCACTAGTTTGAAAAAAAATATCAATACACGCTAGGCCCACAAGATAGTGTCACGTAGGATGAAAAGGGGTAAAAAATTATTTACAAAATAAATTTAGTGGATAATAAGATCTTAGTATAGTATAAGTGTGTCTTTGGAATTTCGGGCATAGGTTGAATAGGTACTTGTACATTATCCCAAATACAAATGATATATTCAATGATACAAATAAAAAATGATAATTTTTCAAAGCAACGAATGAATATAAATATAAGTACAAACACACTAAGCAACAAATACAAACACACATGGTAATCGGTAACACACAAATACAAATACACGAGATAACATATGAATACATAAAATATAAATATAAATATAAATACAAATGCACAAGGCAATAAGGGAAAAATTCTATGAATAAGCAAATATATAATGGTAAATTAGTGAATATAGCTATAATTTAATTTAATTATCATTCGCCATAAATTTACAATCATAATTACATGTTCCACATCTAGTATTGGTATAATTCGGCTCCTAATTATATAAATTTATAATTTGTATAATTTGGTTTTTAATTGTATAAATTTATAATTCTCTTAATTGTATATATTTAAAATTTGTATATGTTTACCCTAACTTGTATGTAATTGTCCTCTTGATACATTTGATTTGTATAAATTCTAGAAAAAAATATGTAAAAATGCAAAAAATTTATATACTTATCTTATTTGTATTTTGGCAAGCGAATTATACAAACGGAAATATCCATAGCAAACGAAAATGTAGATATAGAGTGTAATCATGCAAATTGTAGTTAAGGATGCCTATTAAGTTTAAGTTCGTTGCTATTTAGAAAATTTCCTGAATAATATAAACACACATGGTAATGCATAAATACAGATACACAAGGCAATAGATGAATACAAATACACACGAATACATATATTGTTTGTTTTGAAATACAACCATTGATACAAATATCTTCGTTCATACCAATTATATTCGTTAATATACTTAAACCTGATATAACTTGACATAATTATATTCGTTAATATACTTGGTACAATTAATTTGTAACAATAGATACAACAGTTTTTGACACACTTATACCTATTGATAGAAATCAATTATGTTTGTGATACATTTAATATCAGACATGTAACTGTATATATTTAATACAATTGTATCTCTCGCGCCCCTCTTCTCTCTCACACATATCTTGATCGCCTCTATACTCTCTCTCTCGTTCTTGCTAGTCTCTCTTCCTCTCTTCCTTCTAACATTTAATTATCAGTCTTAAATAAACTATAGCTATAAATATCTAATTAAATTCAAACTACAATCATTTTTTAAAGTTTCTTTATTGAAATCTGAATTGAACATAGAGTTGAAGAATGAAAGTAAATCTTTAAATTTATAGTCTAAAATAAAGAAATTATAGATACAATGTAGTTATAAACTATATAATTAAAGGAAAAATAAAAGGTTTAAAACAAAGATATTACTAAATATACAAGATAGTCATTTTCTATACTTTATATAATTTGTATCTCAAAAAAAATAATAGTAAAGCTATTAAAAGATATTTTGATAGAATTAATCAATTGAAAGAGTTCATTATATTAAGAGAAGCATATCTTGTCAACTTGTATTTTATTTATATTATGATAAAATAGGTTTAAATAATAGTGTTAAAAATCAAAATAAGAAAGGCAAACATAATGTTATAAATTACATGAAAGGTTAGTGTGATGAGGCGAAATCTGAATGGAGGTCTTCGAGATAATCCCAAAAATTTAATAGTACATTTTGTGATTTTAGTTTTACTTGAAATAATATTGAAAATTATAAATTAAAAAAAAGAAAGAAAAACTATCTACTTTTATTATAAGGATTATTTTAGAACTAATTCATATAAGACCATTTTTTTTAACAGTCACCTGAATTCAAGAGTAGTTCATATTTTAAAAATTTTAAAATATCGATAAAATTAACTACGAACCAATATAACTATTAATTTTAAATCAATTTATGAATACTCATAAACTTCAAATTTTAAACATGTGTTTAAAAGCATAAACTAGCTGAATAGTGTTTGTTTGATACAAAAATAAGGAATTTCTAGTCTCAAAAATAAACTTAGAATAAATTTATTTAGGAATGATTGAGATGAAATCATACAATAAGTTATTTTAAAATTTTAATTTTACTTTAGTTCCATTTGAAAAGTAGTACAATAATTCTAAAATACTTAATTTCGGAATAATTTATTTCTCATACAAATGATTGAATGAGTATTTCACATGAAATGTACTATGAAGCATAAATTAACATATTTACGATCTAAACATTTTTGAGATTGCTTGGATTAAAATAAACAGTGTGATCAATTATGCAATAAAATAATTTGTATTTCATTATGAGATTATTATCTTTTTATCATTATAATTATGACAAAACAATCACTAGTAATATTTCTTACCAAAACTCTCTAGCAGTTTCCTCCACATTATTCACGGCCCTACTAACCATTTCAAAATAGACTCAAATTTTTCAACGTGAACTGATTTTTTAACTTCGGAAGACAAAAATGATATGACAAAATTAAGTTAAAGAGACGGATAGATTCCTCCATTTTGAACTAAACGGTGTAGGTTCCCCTTTTTTGTTTTAAAAAACAGTAAGTATATTTTATAATTTTAGGTAATAATGGAAAATTTTAAAGTGAGAGGCCAACCTTCGCTAACAAACTAAAATTAATCAAATTAATCGAGTTACTAAGAATCTGTTTGAATTGATTTATAAAAATAATTTCTAAGACAAACTGAAATGACTTTTAAGTTAAAAATAAAAAGTAGGGAGACACATACTTTTGATTTCTAACTTTTTTTAAAGTTATTTTTTACCTTATCAAACACTTTATAACTTATTTTAATTTATTTTTGACTTATTTCAAATTATTTTTTATATTTGTCTAACACTTTTATAAATCAAAAACTCACTTTAGGTTTGACCAACTTGGGATCATGTGTCTATTTTCGTCATTCACTCTCTCCACTATAGGCTCAAAATTTTCGAAAACCCGCTTAAAATAAAATCATATCAAAGCTCATATTTTGGAGGGATATATAGAGGGCGGCAAATATCGCCGGCCTGCACGTGACCTACACTCTCTCTCTCTTCCGATGTCTTCTTCAAGGTCTCTCCGATCATCAATCTCGCCGTTCCGGTCACGGAAGCCATCGTCGTTGTCTTCTTCCTCGTCCAAGCGTCCTACTACTCCTTCCTCCACTACTTCATCGAAGGTTCCCACCCCGCTGGCAAAATCATCTCTTTCACCGTCGATTCCTAGCTCTGACTGTCCACCGGATTCTTCTGGAAACACTAAGGAGAATGTCACTGTTACTGTTAGGTTTCGTCCACTCAAGTGAGTAATTTCTCGACTTTTAGATTGGTACTTTAAGTGAGCTTTTGCTGATGATGACCGGTAGATTTTACATCTTTTTGTAGCGCTAGAGAAATTGGAAAAGGAGATGAGTTAGCTTGGTATGCCGATGGAGATTCTACCGTCCGCAATGAGAACAATTCAAAAATTGCTTATAGTTTTGGTTAGTGTTTAAGACTTGGACTGCTAGCTATCTTTTTCTATCTGTTTTTTTATGGAAGGGAATGTATTTAGTTTTCATGGAAGTGTATGTATTTATAAAAATAATGTTGTTGTTCATTTTGTCGAAAAATACAATTGATGCAGCAGGAGGTACAACTCATCCATGCAGGGCTTCTGTCTGACAGTTCCCCTGCTCTTTTTCTGGCCAAAAAACCTTTTCTTTGTTGGCATATCTGCCTGCTTAGAAAATTCAGTCCATGTTGCTTTTGAGTTAAATTAAACGCATAAGTACCCAGCAGAATTTGCTGAAAGCTTCAATGGGAGGGAAATGTGAAGAAAATAGGAAACTATACAAAGAGAAGGAAAACAATTGTGTTTAAATACTGAAGGAACAAAAAGGAGATGCAATCATAGAACTTAGTTATATTAATGTGTGCTTTTCTATTGTTATGTTCTTCCATATTTCTTTTGTTCTTCGTCAATGTCCCTTTTCCTTCTATTTCAACTCTCAATAAGAAACACCGAGACTTAAATCTTTCCTATGACTGTGAATGGAGTTGCATTTCCTTGATTATGGGTAACATATCCTCAGGGTAGGGATACTACCAAAGTGAGTTGTCTTTGACTAATAAATTAAATTTCTTTTCTGTCCCTCATTTTCTCTCTCCCCAGCTTAAAGCGACTTACTCTGTTCATTTACCTTGTGAGGCCACTGACATGTTACTCATTTCAGGGCTTGAGTTTCGATGTGTGTTATTGTCCCTCTGTTGTATTCCTCTTATCCGATGATTCAGGGGATATTTATGGAGAAAATTCAGAGAATTAGAGTATCTATTCCATTTTATGGTTATTACTTTTAGAACTACTTAACTCTGTATCTTGGACCTTCACGTAGCATTTGTTATTCTGCATCTAGTTGTCACAGTTTTAACGGAGTTCTGATGCTAGATTGTTTAGTGCTGTTTCTCTATTTGTTCTACTATTCGTAGATTAACTTGTCTGTCACTTTCTATGGACATGTTTTTTATATTATTTATTGAAAGTATAGAAATGTCATTTCTTCCATACAGATAGAGTTTTTGGTCCTGCAACAACTACACGTCATGTTTATGATGTTGCAGCTCAGCATGTGGTGGGTGGTGCCATGGAAGGAATTAATGGTATTTATTCTTGTATATATACTGAATATAACTTGCAAACGTTATAACTGGAATAGAGCCATAATACATTATTTCCATCTTTAATTAGGTATCTTAAATAAAAACTGAAGAGAATGATGGCTCATCTTTTTCCCGGGGTTCTACCTGCTGAATTAACTCAATATCCATTTTTTTTAACTGCAAACCACAGATACAAGATCAGGTTACTTATTACAGGTTTTTTTATATCATACACTAATATGTCAATGTTGGAGAAAAACAACCTTTATTCCTGACTTAGGGCTTTTCTACCTGTTAGAATAGGAATAAGTATTTCTTACTTAGAATAGGAGTAGAAATAAGAATAGGAATAGGAATTCTAGTAGGAATAGGAATTCTAGTTAGTAGGAATAGGAATTCTATTTGAAAAAGGATTCCAATGTAGTGTCTATAAATAGGGTCTCAATGTAACAATTTAGATACACAATTCAATAATATTTTCTCCAATATTTCTCACATGGTATCAGAGCAATTGTGAGGAAAAAAAAAAAAAATTGTCGAAAAAAAAAAAAAAAAAAACTGGCCAAATTTTTTTTTTTTTTTTTTTTTCGAGATTTGAATTTTCGGACGGCCAGATCTCAATAATCAAGATTTATTATATTTTTTTTTGTTGTTCCCGAGATAAATTTAGCATAATGTCTTTTGGATGTGATGTTTTTGGTTCTAAAAATATAGGGATTGGAGGTTCTAGCCCTATAATCACTTCAGAACTCCTATTAGGAAGTTCAAACTATTTATCTTGGGCTTCGTCAGTTGAGTTGTGGTGCAAGGGTCAAGGTGTGCACGATCATTTAACAAACAAGACTTATGTGGTAGATGTAAAGGCAAAGACTAGTGAGGAAGATGCAAAAGTCAAAGCACATTGGGAGAAAGTAGATGCTCAATTATGTAGTCTCCTATGGCGTTCGATTGATTCCAAATTGATGCCCTTGTTTCGCCCATTCCAAACGTGTTATGCAGTTTGGGAAAAGGCACGTGCTTTATACACTAATGACATCTCTAGATTCTATGATGTGATATCTCGATTGACCAACTTAAAGAAACAAGAATCCGATATGTCTACTTACTTGGGACAGGTACAGGCAGTCATGGAGGAATTCGACACGTTGATGCCAGTAACTACGGATGTCGAAAAACAACAAGAACACAGACAAACATTGTTTCTAGTTCTTGCTCTTGCTGGACTTCCTCCTGATAATGATTCTGTGCGTGATCAGATTTTAGCTAGCCCTACAGTTCCTACAATCGATGAATTATTCTCTCGTCTCCTTCGTCTTGCGGCACCTCCTAGTCACAAAGTCGTTTCATCACCCACTGTTGACTCCTCTATTCTCGCATCTCAAACCTTTGAAAAGCGTACATATCAGTCTACGGAGAATCGGCGAGGGGGAGGACGTTTTGGGAAACCTCGATCTAAGTGTAGTCATTGTCATAAGTCTGGACACACTCGTGAAATATGTCATATTTTGCATGGTCCACCACCCAGTTATGATCCTCTTGTTCTAAAGGAATATAATGAGTTCCTTCGAAATCGCGCAAGTAAACAGTCATCTCCACCAATAGCATATGGTGCTCAACCTAATCAACCATCCAATAATGCTCATATTGCTCAGATAGAATATGATGAGTTCCTTCAGTATCGTGCAAATAAGCAAACGTCTCCACAAGTAGTTTCGGTTGCACAACCTGATGTGTTTGTTGCGGGTAATTCTTTTGCTTGTGTGTCGCAATCTAGTACTGTTGGAACATGGGTCGTGGACTCTGGGGCTTCTGATCATATTTCTGGTAATAAATCACTTTTATCCGATATTGTTTATTCGCAATCTCTTCCATCTATTACTTTAGCCAATGGGATCCAGACAAAACCAAAAGGGGTTGGAAAAGCCAAACCCCTATCTTCTGTCACCCTAAACTCTGTTCTATATGTTCCTGGTTCTCCTTTTAATCTAGCATCTGTTAGTCGTTTGACGAAATCCCTACATTGTAGCATAACTTTTTTCGATGATTTTTTTCTCATACAGGACCGCAGTACGGGACAGATGATTGGAACAGGACATGAATCACAAGGCCTTTACTATCTTACCTCTTCAAAATCCTTGACAGCATGCTCCGTTACAGATTCCCCAGATCTAATTCACAAACGTTTGGGACATCCGAGTCTATCCAAACTGCAAAAGATGGTGCCTAGTTTGTCTAGTTTATCTACATTAGATTGTGAGTCGTGTCAACTTGGGAAACACACTCGTGCTACGTTTTCTCGTAGTACTGAGGGTCGTTCAGAGTTTATTTTTTCATTAGTTCATTCTGATATTTGGGGTCCTAGTAGAGTCAGTTCCACTTTAGGATTTCGTTATTTTGTTAGTTTCATTGATGATTATTCAAGATGTACTTGGTTTTTTTTAATGAAAGATCGTTCTGAGTTATTTTCTATTTTCAAAAGTTTCTTTGCTGAAATACAAAATCAGTTTGGTGTTTCTATTCGTACTTTTCGTAGTGATAATGCCTTAGAATACTTATCATCCCAATTTCAGCAATTTATGTCCCATCACGGAATCATGCACCAAACATCTTGTCCATACACTCCTCAAACAAATGGTGTCGCAGAAAGAAAGAATAGGCATCTCATAGAGACTGCTCGCACTCTCCTCATTGAATCCCATGTTCCGCTGCGTTTTTGGGGCGATGCAGTCCTTTCAGCTTGTTATTTAATTAACAGAATGCCCTCTTCGTCTATTCAGAATCAGGTTCCACATTCCATACTGTTTCCTCAGTCACATCTCTATCCTATTCCCCCTCGTGTCTTTGGGAGTACATGCTTTGTTCATAATTTAGCCCCAGGGAAAGATAAATTAGCTCCTCGTGCCCTCAAATGTGTCTTTCTTGGTTACTCTAGAGTTCAAAAAGGGTATCGTTGTTATTCACATGATCTTCATCGATACCTTATGTCCGCTGATGTTACATTTTTTGAGTCTCACCTTACTATACATCTTCTGATCATACTGATGTATCTATGGTCTTACCCATACCTCAAGTTTTACCTGTGCCAACATTTGAGGAATCTACAGTTACGTCTACATCTCCAGTTGCAGTGCCACCACTACTAACTTATCATCGCCGTCCCCCCTAGTCCAGATGATTCATGTCATGCGCCAGACCCTGCTCCTACTGCGGACTTGCCTCTACCTAGCCCCGCTTGCACTTCAAAAAGGTATACGATCTACTCGAAATACTAACCCGCATTATACCTTCTTAAGTTATCATCGTCTATCATCACCCCATTATGCCTTTGTGTCGTCTTTGTCCTCTGTTTCCATTCCTAAGACTACAGGTGAAGCACTTTCTCATTCTGGATGGAGGCAGGCTATGGTTGATGAGATGTCTGCTTTACATAAGAGTGGTACTTGGGAGCTTGTCTCCCTTCCTGCAGGTAAATCTACTGTTGGTTGTCGTTGGGTTTATCAGTCA